>CP136068.1:55514024-55920927 GCA_032622095.1 Siphonodentalium dalli
ATTGACATGTTATACTATGAAAGGGAAAATGAGCAAAGATCACAACGGAATATCGACCGCACTTATGAAAGAGAGTATCTTCATAATAGCCCCACCACTTAAGCATATATTTAATCTATCGTTTAAATGAAAATTTCCAAAGTAGTCCCCATTCCTAAAATAAATAACTCTAAGGAAATAACAAACTATCGCCCAATCAGTATCCTGCCATCGTTCTCTAAACTGCTTGAAAAAATTATGCAAAAACGACTAGTAGATTTTCTAAATAAACAAGAAATCTTGTATAAACACCAATATGGATTCAGACCAAATCACTCAACATTTCATCCGATAATGCACCTTCTAGATCATGTCGTTAAAAATAATGATACACCGTCACGGGATTCCACCTTAGCTGTATTTATTGATTTATCTAAAGCATTCGATACGATCGACCACAACATACTTATATCGAAACTTGACCACTATGGCATCAGGGGTGTAGCAATGTCATGGTTCCATAGTTATTTGAATGAGAGGAGGCAATACGTCGAATATAGTGGAAGTACCTCTAGCCTAATGAATACCTCCTGTGGGGTACCCCAAGGCTCAATTCTTGGGCCGATTATTTTTTTAATATACGTGAATGATATGGTAAATTCTACAACAATGGACATTTTATCGTATGCCGATGACACCACACTGTTCACAGGCGGTAAAGATGGCGAACTAGTACAAAGTTACGTCAACAATGAATTAGCCAATGTATCCGATTGGTGCTGCTGCAATAAACTTTCAATTAATATTAATAAAAGCAATTATATGCTTTTACACCCACAAAACAATGACAAAAAATGGAATACTTTGAAATTAAAGCTAAATAACATTGAATTGAACCGAATAGGAAATCTTGGGCGTGAATCCTCGACAAAATTCTTAGGTATCCACATTGATGAGAACTTGACATTCAAAAAGCACATATCCGTAATCTGCTCCAAAATATCACATGCAATCTACTGCATCAATAAGGTGAAAAACTTTTTCCCAAGTAAAGCATTGAAAACATTGTACTATGCTCTGATTCAAAGCCACTTAGTTTATGGTATCCAAATATGGGGTCATGTTCCGGAAGTCAAGAAAATATTCCTATTACAAAAACGAGCATTGCGTATAATATGCAATAAGAAGTACAGGAGTCACACAGATCCACTCTTTAAAAGAGAGAATATCTTTAAAATATATGACTTACACACCCTCAATTCCTCAATTTTCATGCATGACTGGTGTTATAACCGTCTGCCTGCGTCTTTTGGAATGATGTACAACAAACGAGCAAAATCAACCCCAAGACACCCGAATCCCGTACTGTTGGAACTTCCTAGAACTGACTGGTCAGGAAACCTACCCCACCACGCCTTCCCCACAACATGGAACAATATGGAAAAAGTCTATACTTCTTGCCAAAGCAGGCACACATTGAAGAAGCGCTTACAGATAGCCATGCTGAGAAATTACCCAGAAAATGTACGTTGTAAAAACAAAGGATGTCCCGATTGTGCTCTATAATACAACGAACATTAATAGTCATACGCGATACATAATCCTAACTCTACTCGAATAATGTTCTTCACAACGTACCCGCAAGTGGACACACATCGCATTCTCGTTCCTAGCATGCCCATACACTACCATACATGATACATCATAGATGCCACCGTATATTATTATGATTACTCTAACGTGGCTCTGACCCTATACCGCTAGACATACATAGAACATTACATATATGTAATATTGTTAATCTGAATTATCCCAGAACCTCACTCAACAAAGAGACTTCCCGGCGATCTTATATAGATCCTCATTGTGTTTACCGAACAAAAAATGGTGGTATCTCTCGCCCGAATCCGTTGTAGCAACACAAAACTAACTGTTTCCTAATAAACCCATGGAACTGGAACTGGAACGGAAACTGTCATATGTTTAGAAAACCTGAACAGTTCAAAACATTCATATGGAGAGATAATACATTTTCGATCTTATAACACACCAATACTTGTTTTTGTTATGCCCTAAGTACTGGATTCTACAAAGTTTTATATATGATTATAGTCTGTACGTGTGCGTGGATATGGATACAAGCATCTATTCTATTATTTATACTGATACCTGTTTTAGGGGGTAGCAGGAAGACAGCCCGATAGGGCTAGGCTACCCCCGACAATATACTGCTTTACCTTATTATGTATTTCTGCCATTGTATAAATCATGTATATTGTAAATAAATTATCCTATCCTATCCTATCCTGGACCCCCTATCCCATCCCAGCTGACAAGAGATGTGGGAATCTTTACAATCATTAGTTTGACTTTTACCAAGAAAACAAATGTGGCAATGGTAAAGTACACATGTACGTGTGCTTTTTTGTCTGAGAGCATGTTCATATATATATATATATGCAAGAATGTGATCTTTGGGCGATTTTGAATGATTTATACTATTGTAGGATAAATAACACATTTCGAGATTGCCTTAAACATCGGGCGAGCTGGGATGAAAATCTGGCAATTATTTTATACATCAAAGAATTAGGACATTTGTCTTTGGAGCTCCTATAAGGCAGGGGATGCTCTAGGCAGTTTTCAATTTAACTAGAGATCAAAGGGTTAATATAGTTACAATAATGTTTTGCAGATGGCTGAGTTCCCACTAGAACCTATGCTTTCGAAGATGTTGATTATATCTGTGCACCTCGGTTGTAGTGATGAGATCCTCACAATTGTATCTATGTTATCTGTACAGAATGTCTTCTACAGGCCAAAGGTATGTACTCACTACTGTGTCAATGATATTCAGTAGTTAAGAATACGATGTGCCGTACAAGTCTAGTGATGTTCCGATAATTGGAATCTGAATCGGCCATCGGCCGATAATAGCCCATCGGATGTTAATCGTACCTCGCAGTTGAACATCGGCTTTTACCGATTGTCAAAACAAACAAAAACATTCTAGTATCTAAGCGCTATATGCATGCTTTAATAAACGTACACAATACAACCGTAGTATTGAATGTAACACGCAGTTGTAACAACATAAAAAGAAGTTATTGGCATCGTCCAGACAGTCTGGTATGATTATATATAAGCATGGCAATACACCTGTCTGATATATCCCGTGTAATATGAAGTTATTGGTTCAATCGCGTGGACACGAAATAGATTCAACAACTGACCTCATTACAATGCACACGTAGTTTCCGGTTGAGCACGTGCCATGCTGTGACGTCGCATGCTATGTCAATAATTTGAAGCACGCACTGAATGACTTAGTACAGTCGCGATCAGAACTGTCTTCCATAATGACCAATGTGAGGAGGGGGCATAATTAGCTTTTTCGTCTGTAAGGGACAAATATGGTGAAGTAGTCCCAAATTGCACGTGTTTTTGTCGGTCCGCGAGTCGCCATTGTTATAATGTTGCTCTCATTACAAGTTACGGCGTATGCTATGAAATATGCTTAGCTCCACGTTGAACTCGGAGGCGGTCTAGCAAAACAATATTTTAGTAGGCTTCCCAGTTATTAAAAGACAAAAGGTGTGACCAATGGGAATTTGGGAAATCTCAGAAAAATATGACACCAATTATTATCCATCATTCTAAATTTAGTTAATAATCATCGCATTCCATAAATTGTCGCAACTAACAAGTATTCAATCAAGACCTTTATACCGCGTGCAAGTGTTCCCCTTATGGTGATAACGTTACTCTGATTCGGCACCTTTGATCTCTTTGTCAAAACAACTACCGGCATACAACAAAGGCAGCGCACAACTGACGTCAGCAGAAATACTATAATATATATATTTTTATGTATTTGGCTTTGAAACTATACCGGGATATGGAGTGCAATGGGTGTATATAGGTCCATTATAGGAACAAACGCACAAAATATATAAACATCGGAATCGGAAATCGGCCGATTGTGCCTCCAGTTATCGGAAATTGGTCCGATGGGCTTTTTCATTATCGGAACATCACTATACAAGTCTCCAGAATTGCTATAAATAAGATTGTAACACCTTTATAGACTTGTTGTGAAATTTTATGCCACAAACTTCCAACCCTTCTAGGGGTCTTTCTCAAGTGTAATGGTTTAATAAACAAAACATTATATTGGACACTGCTGGAATCTTGTCTGGAACCGATGATTTTCCTGTTGGGGAACATTTCAATTCGCAGGGACATCAGGCTGCAGACTGGCGCATTACAGTCTTATGTGGGAGTCTGCACAATATCAGGAAGAGGAAGATCATTGAGATAAAGATGATAACAAAACTTGACTCAACGTAGATCAGGGTTTGCTAGCTCGCTATGCCAGCTGGTTTCCGTGTTGCCAATTATAACATCAGTTACATTGTTTTCTTTATGCAAACTGCCATTAAACTTAAGAAAAACCACTAGAAAGGTTGGAAGCTCGTGGAATAAAATTTCTCAACAAGTCTATAAAGGTGTTAATATAATCTTATTTATATTAATGATATTCAGATGTCTTCTACACACCAAAGATATGCAGCTGAGTTTTACAATATAACTGATCTGTGATTAACACTTCTTGAATAATGTCCAGCCTTAAAATAACTCTCCTGTGATTAACACTTGTGCCCAGATGAAATCCTTTGTACCTGTCGTTGTGAGAGAATTTTAGTTGGTGATGATTATAGAAATGCACCATACCGGAGGTAGTGATCGATGGATACACTCAAGATCTTGTATCATCAGAAGGAACATGTAACCATTGAATACATACATTTGGCCTTTGACTATGAGTAGGCCTTGCAGACGATGTATTGTCGAGAATCCTGTTGGATATGTCGCAATCTGTATTTACTTCACACACTTGCCTCTGGTCAACTATTTGCAAGATTGTGAGTGTCATTGATTTTGTGATTAGAATTTTGGAAGTCTTTAATCATTAGTCACCAACATAGATATTACAACCAACTTAGTTTATCTGCAAGTATCTGATGCCATTCCCCACAGCATGATCATAGCCCTAATAACTGAGTGTTTGCACTGGACCTCCGAATATCATTTTGAATTGCCTATATGATAGTTTAAAGACATATTATGGACTTGTTCAAGTGTGATAAACTTATAAATTAGTTCTCAGGCTCTATGCTAACCTGGGGAATGTAGCATTCTACTAACATCGCTTAAAATTACAAAGAAATCGACCATTCCACTTCATAGAAACATCATCTGAACTACGCTCAATTGTAAATATTTACATCTCAATTCGGGATGCAACAATCGGCTATGAACTAACGCAAACGATTTCGCCATCTACCATCATTGCATTTAATAAATATATAAGAATGATGGGGTGTGTTGTTAATTTGGATTAAAATTGTAAAAATAACTACTTTGAACAAGATTATTCTCCATTTCTCTTTGATCACACTACCAGAGTGTTTCACATCACTTTAATTGTGAAACAATCACTGCATCAAAAGTTTATTATTTAACAATTGAAAAATCCAGCTTGTATATTGCTTATGAATATTTATTCAATTTTGATGGTTCCACTGTTGAATTCATATGATTCAAGTTAAGAAATATTGAATTAAAAACTTTTACTATTATATTGCTCACAGGACAAACAGGAAGTTGCTGATCAGAAGAAGGCTAAGTTTCATCAGATGGAGGGAGATCACATGACTCTGCTGGCTGTATATAATTCGTGGAAAAATAACAAGTTCTCTAGTCCGTGGTGCTATGAAAACTTTGTACAAATCCGAACTCTCAAGCGAGCTCAGGATGTGCGGAAACAAATGTTGGGTATAATGGATAGGTAGGTTCCCTTACTCATAATCTCAGGGGGAAATAAATGTGTTTGGTATAATGGGCAGGAAGATTCCCTCAGTCAGGTATAATTGACAGGTAGGTTCTTTCAGTCGGGTATAATGGACAGCTAGGTTCCCTGAGTCATAATCTCAGGGGAAAATACATGTTTGTTATAATGGACAGGTACCGGTAGGTTCTCTCAGTCATAATCTCAGGTGGAAACAAATGTTGGGTATAATGGACTGGTAGGTTCCCTCTGTCATAATCTCCGGGCAGCCTAAACTATTTCAAAGACTAAAGTCCAAACTCTCTCAAAGTTTCAGAATAGTTCAAACTTCATCAAAGTTAGAATAGTCTAAACTGTATAAAGGCTAGGAAAGTACACATTCACTGGAAAAGTCAAAATTTTTATGATCTAGTACAGTTTACAAGTTGAAAATGTTTTCCATCCAAAGAAGCAAGATTTATTTGGAAATTCACAGGTGGATATCTTCCATATAAAACTTGGTAGCTTGTTGTTGGTTGTCATTCAATGTTTATAGGTTCAATTTAATTTTAGAAAGTTGATTAGCAATTTGCTTTTTTTTAAAGAATGGTATATAACATTTTGTATCAAATATATGTTGTTTCAGTAAAAAAAAGGTTTAATAACTAAATTTGAAAATTGCTTCAAAAAGTGCAATAAAGTACTGTGCTAATCAAGCCCTGATCATATAATTAATATATTGCAGACATAAGCTTGACGTGGTCAGCTGCGGTAAAACTACGGCCAGGGTTCAGAAAGCTATATGCAGTGGATTTTTCCGTAATGCAGCTAAAAAAGATCCCCAGGAAGGCTACAAGACACTGGTTGACAGTCAGATTGTGTACATACATCCCTCCAGCGCTTTGTTCAACCGGCAACCTGAATGGTAAGGCACAAATGCATTTATATTTTTAACAAAATTCTTCCAGAATGGCATGTAAACTTTCATAGATGCCATGAACATTCCAGCAGCTAATTTATACCAAAGGAGGATGGATGAGTTAACTTGCAGTGTGTTGTTACAGTTGAATCATGAGAATTTGAAATTCTACAACCATTTTCCACATAAAAATGAGATGAATAAAAAAATTGGTCCAGAGAAGGTGAACAATTAGCAATTTCCATTATTTTAGCCTATTGTAAACCTTGAAATATGATTATGTAGATATACATATTGAGACACATCACATAATTTTTCACAAAACCATATCCTACCTGCACCAACTTAATCATATATGCAATAATGGTCTGTTGGTAAAAGCAGATTTGACTTGTATTCTGGTACTCAATCTTGCTACTTTGTAACTGATTTGTTTTCTTTACCAGAATACATTTTAGAGATGACTGAAAATAGTTACACATATGTCATATGTATGCAATTTCCTTGGTCACCTCTTTCTTATTTGAATCTGTTCATTTTAGGGTTATCTATCATGAACTGGTGTTGACAACAAAGGAATACATGAGGGAAGTCTGTGCGATCGATCCCAAATGGCTTGTGGAATTTGCTCCTAAATTCTTCAAGTTCAATGACCCAACGAGACTCAGCAAACAAAAGAAACAGCAAAAGATTGAACCGCTGTACAACAAATATGAAGACCAGAACTCATGGAGAATTTCACGAGCGTTTAGGAAATTCCACACTAAAGTTACTTTCTAACCAGGACCAGAACTTATGGAGAACATCACTGGCCTTCTCACAATACAGTTTGATGATAATTTCATGTGAATAATCAACAACTTTGAAACAGTCGATTGATGTGCTCATTCTGAACAGAAACATAAATTTGTTGCATGGGTGCTATTATATATACCCGTTATTTGCTTTATATAACATTCAAATCAACAGATTTAAACCAGTCACCCCATAAAATGACTGGAATTTAAATCATAAGAGCCTCCTTGTTGATTCTCAAACTGCTAAGTGGGTCTCAGATTGTTGTAAAACTTGCTATTATAAGCAAATGAGCAACAAATAAACACCCTATGAATTCCCATCCATTCATTTTAGGTATCTTATCAGATAATAATTCCAACCAACTGCCTCAGAGGCTCAGGCTGTATCAACATATTATAATGTAGACATTATGTATTATGTATTATGTATATTTTGTGAATTTTAAATTTTTTTTAAGTGATTCATAAGATTTCCATTATTTAATCTCACCATCACCTCCAAAGAATATGCTCCCATCATCAGGCCTCAGCTCACAAGGCGACTCGGGCGAGATTGTCGCCTTACTGTCGCTGACTTCGCCCTATCGTCGCTCTAAGGCGAAATCGAAGTCGCCTTCAATTTTAGGGGGAATTTCTTTCTTTTTTTTTCTTAATTTTTTTTCTAGTTTTTTTTTCCGGACATGTCCGTATATAGATGAATTGTGGCGGCCATCCCAAAAAGAAACAGACGATGCAGAGCCAAAGACCCAAGTGTTTAAAATAAAATAATAAAATATGACCTATTGTTTTAAAATTGTGTTGTTATTCCGTCGCCTTTGTTCCCTTTGTGGTAATGAATGTTAATCACGAATGTTTTGACACGCTGAAAACGCGATGAGATGTTCGCATCTGTGTTGTTACTGACCATCGTGAGTGTCACAAATAAATGGTTTAATTAACTTAAAAGACCGCCGTCCCGCTTTTCAGATATAAAACAATTACGACATTATCAGAGTATGTACCAGGCGCTTCGGAAGTTCGTTTCGGTAACGCGTCGGACTTTTTGAAGAGACCGCGTCGGACTTTTTGATGAGACCGACTTCCGTAAATAAAATAATGTCAAGTTTATTGCTTTAATCGGATTATACCAGTGATGTTGGCATTAATTAAGGGAGGCCATTAATTAATAAAAGCTTTTGCAACTCCTTTGTTAGTTAGTCCTTATTGTTTATTTTAGCGGACACCCACATTACAGCCGTGACCAAATTAAACTTAAAAAGTTACATGCATCATGATCAGACTGTACAAACGTATCTTCCAAGCTGCAGTCTTGGAAATAATACTACTTTCATTTAGTTAAAAAAGTAACTATTACTGTAACTTGATAATTGTCTTGCTTAAATGATAGCTACACAAAACATTTCCAAAAATTTTAAATGTATAATAACAATTAATTAAGCTAATTTCAGATAAAGTCAAATTTTTTTAGTTTTATTTGTTATTTTATCTTTTTAAATTTTTTATTGTCAGATGTTATAAAATAAAGCGATATTTGAAAATTGTCAATTTTTGGTAGTCTCCCACCCTGAAGTCTCCCTAAATTTCCTGAAGTCTCCCTAAATTTCCTGGAGGGAGACTTCAAGTCTCCCTGTTCTGGACCCCTAGGCTGAGGCCTGCCCATCATTCTAACATATGGTTAGTTTTACCCCCATCCAAAATGGGGGGTATACTGGATTACATGCATCCATCCATCCGCTCTCAACAGCACGATTGGTTGTGAGACTCCCAAATAGCCGCGGCAATTCCACAAATACGGATAACCCCCAATTTCTCCCGGATTCAAAATCCAAAAAAACAATGTTATTTTATTTTTTAAATATTCCTGCATTTGCGGGGAGGGATTTCCTTATTTCCGGTACCGTAAATACCCACACATTAACATTCTCAGAATGTACCGTCGGTAGCTTTTGATGTTCCCTCTGATTGAAGACTGATCAGTGGTGAACTGTGACTGATATTAATTTATTTTCACAAGTATGCAGCTGTATTGTAAGGCCCCATTGATGAACATTTCTAAGTAATGGATTAGTGGTATGCATTGCGAACGGAATGTGTCCATTTCGTATGTGGGTAAAATTTAAGACAGGTCAATTTGTCATTTTGGTTTCACCTGTGTAACTCGGGTTTGTTTTTACTTATTTTAAACAAAGTTTCTGCTTAAAATTTGTCAATCAATGGTGGAATGTGTCCATTTCTTTTGGTGGTTAAACCGTAAGATGAGTCCATTTTGTAGTTTATTCTGATTTTGTACTTTCGGTTTCGGGCATATCCAGCTATATCTGGTGGAATTCTGAATAGTTTTACTTAGTTTATACGAAGTGTCTGTTTCTTTCTCTTCAATAAATGGTGGTGGTCTCTCGATCAACACAGGTGGAATTTGTGTTTTGAACCAAAAATTAGGTGGTCACATTTAACAAGTGATTGCCCATTGCAGGTGATATATAGAATAAACCAGCCTGTGAACAGGAAATGGTCGCAAGTTGGAGGTGGCCTCTCCCGCAAAAATCTCCCGGATTGCTATTTTCAAAACTTAACATGTCTGGTGGCTACATTTCAGTACAATTGATATTTGTATGGCTAATTTCTGTTACATGGCTAGCCACGAAACAGATTTTCAATAGACTCTTTAACATGCTCTATATATTTAAAGAAAGCTATTTAGAAGAGGGTCACTTATATTTGGAGGATGACTATCCATGTGATGTTGTGTCCATAAGACTCCATATTACCATCTGAAATTATGTGACAAATTTCAGCGCTACACATCCTTACAATTATTTTTTGTGGCTACGTAAATTCTTTTTCACAATATGACCCCAGAAGTGGCTGGTTTTACAATTGTTTGCTTTCTGCACATGTACAATGTGATATGTAGCATACAGTAACGAATTAACATACAAAAGCATCAGAGTAGAAAATTATGTGGCTGAAAATTTATATTTCTACATTGCCTGCAAAGAAAATTATTTACTGGACACATAATTTTCTTCAGAGGCTCTGCATCATCATAAATTTTTGGCCACATAATTCATAGCCACATAAGAGTTATTTGTTTGTACTTTCATGTGTGCATCCATCTGCTCATATATCTCAACCATGGGTTATCGGATCTCGGTGAAATTTGGTTTGGCATCATGAGGGCTTTCAAATGAGGATTCAATGACATTGTTCATATTTATCCATTCAAGAGTTATTCTTTGTTTATCTGAAAATGTTGGATTTCCGTCCGTCCGCTCATATATCTCAACCATGGGTTATTGGATCTCGATCAAATTTGATATGCAGGTTTGGCACCAGTAAGGCTTTCAAGATAGGGTTCATTGACGTTCATATTTATCCATTCAAGAGTTATCCTTCTTTGTTTATCTGAAAATGTTGGATTTCCATCCGTCCGCTCATATATCTCAACCATGGGTTATTGGATCTCGATGAAATTTGATATGCAGGTTTGGCACCAGTAGGGCATTCTAGATAGGGTTCATTGACTTTGTTCATATTTATCCATTCAAGATTTATCCCTCTTTGTTTATCTGAAAATGTTGGATTTCTGTCTGTCTGCTCATTTATATCAGCCATGGGTTATTGGATTCTGTTGAAATTTGGTATGCAGGTTTGGCAGGAGGTCTTTCAAAAGTGTGTTCAGTTATGTTGTTTGCATTTTCCGTTTAATATCCCTCTTTGTTCATCTGAAAATGTTGAAGTTTTGTCCATCCGCTCATATATCTTTTTAACTTTGTTCCCCTCCTGCCCATGTTTAAATTGGCACCATGGGGTTATCCCAGCACCCGGGGATCTACATAATGTCTTAACATAACCTGGCAGATAATACGATATTACCCAATAATACTACCATTTCATAAACCAATTTTACAAGGCCACCATAAACTGAGAATTCATCATTTTGTTTTTGGAAACATTTTAGTACATTTATTATATGTAGACACATAAAAAGAGCATTGTAACTGTTGTATTATCTGTTCATAAATATCCAGACTCTGTCTCATTTCTATCAACTAGGAACCATAGTTTCCAATTTGTTCATAGTGTCATGTTTGATTGAATTATAGGGGCCACAGAGCACTCAAAAGATTAACATTGAAGTTTATGGATTTTTTTTACAAGCTACTTGTAAAACATTGTAATATATGAAGCCATTTTATTGAGGGCTACTTTTTTATATATGAACTGGTAATCTGTTAAGGGTCAGCATCCTCATCATATTTTGGCTGTATGAACATTATATTGATAACACTTTTTAGCTCACCTGAGACAGTCATCACTCCTCGTCCTCGTCCATCATCTGTCCATTCGTCCCTCTGTCCATCCGTCCGTCAAGAATCATCTTCTTCTCCATAACCATAAGACCAAATGGGTTCATATTTGGTGTAGATGTTCCCTTGGTGACTCACATTCACATTGTTCAAATGAGGTCACCAGGTCAAATAGTTGTAAAGCCAGGACCATAACTCTGTCCCACCATAGTAATTCTTAAATCAACTTCTTCTCAAGAACCATCAGGCAGATTCAGCTTATTTGATATGGATGTTCCTTGTGTGACTGGGATTCAAATTTGTTCAAATGAGTTCACCATTGAAAAATGGGCGGAGTCAGGGACATAATTCTTTTTATGTTTACCCATACCATAGTATGGTAAACATAATGTCGACGTCCGGATTGACCACTCGTCGTGTGTCCGTCCGTCCGTCCGTCCGTCTGTCTGTCTGTCCGTGGACACTTTACGCATGGTGCGATAACTCAAAAATTTTCTATCCGATCGGAACCAAATTTTGTATATGAGTTTCTCAGACCAAAATACAGATCGAGTTCAAATATGGGTTTGATCCGAATTTTTTTAAGGATTTATGGCCCTTTTTCGACCTCGAATTCACGCATGCTGTCATAACTCGAACAATTTTTATCTGATCGGAACCAAATTTCAGAGTTTCAGAGCCCAAAATACAGATCGAGTTCGAATATGGGTTTGATCCGATTTATTTTAAAGGAGTTATGACCCTTTTTTCAAAAATAAAATTAAAAAAACAAAAATCCGATGCTAAAACCGAAGTATATTTTGTCCGATTGTGTTCATATTTGATATGTAGGTTTATGATGACATGCCCCTCATCTGTATAGTTTTTGGTATTGATTGGTTGATCGGTTTAGAAAATAATTAACCCTTTACACACATGCTATCAATGCAATAAGTTGAACATATTTCTTCTGATCTGCCTCATATTTCTTACCTAGGTTTTTCTTAGCATGTTCTTCGTTTGTATGGTTTTTGGTATTGTTTAATTAACCCTTTTCACTCTTATGTTTACTTAGAATTCACCCAAGCTGCTATGACTCAAAACATTTTTCATCTGATCAGCACCAAATTTGGTATATGAATTTATCACCCCTAAACACAGATCGAGTTCGAATATGGGTTTGATCCGATATATTTTAACAGAGTTATGACCCTTTATAATTCAAGTAATTACTGCTGGGAATTTTAAGAGAACATTCTGGCAGACCATGTGTGTAATTGAAATGAGTTAATTATCACTAGGGACATGCTATAAAGCCTGATAGTGGTACTCTTGGCTGGCAGGATTTGTTATCATATTAATGTCAAATTGATTGATGGCTATCTGGTGGAGTTCTGTTTTCTGTGCAATATTAAGTTAACCCCTTTACTGAAACAGGTTCATTACTAAAGTTTATGTAAACACTATAGGACACCTATTCTAAAATATTAAATTGAAATAGTCCATTGTTACTTTGTAGGGATGTTTTACAGACATTGTTGTCTACATACACTGTTGTCTTATCTTAGACAAAAATTAATCCACACATTCCCAGTTCCATGATATAATGTCGTTGCAAATGATTAACCCTCTCCACACATCATATGGTTTTGATGCTTTTCATTTGATCATTCTATATTATGTCCAGGTTGATGGTGATCCACTTTTGATTTGCATGGATTTGGGATTAAAATTAAACCATTCCATAGACACATATTATGTGATAGACAGATATAATATTATCCATTTCACTTTGATCCAGGTTCAGTAAGGGTTTCAATAAATCACCAATTATATATTCATCATTAGAGGAAATGTCTTATTTTGAAATTCCCTCAATTGCGTTTGGGCTCCAGGGTAATATTAATGGTGCTGGTATTCTTGAGACTGACTTATTGTATGGGTTTCTAAATCCAATGACATGCTTTGTATAGACTATTTTGTGTTTATCAGTTCATTAGTTTGGGTAAGATTAACCCTATTCTATCCGATTTGATAACTCAAATATTTCCATTGATTATGTTTATACATGTAGTTCTTGGCATAGTTGACAAGAACACACCCCTAACCTGCATAGTGAGGGTCATTTGGTTTATTTGCTTAAAAATATTAACATCCTCCGCCAATCCTGTTGACACAATGTGATAACTAAATATTTTTCACATGATCACTATATTAAGTGTGAATTGTTGAAACTTTAGCACTCATGAAAAGGTTGATGTAAGGATTTATAAAATTTATAAAAATAGCTAATCGCTATCGCCAAGGTATGGGTTAAACATCTGCCGATCGTGATCGGCCTCTCGTTTATATATCAGTTTTAAAATTGTTTTTTAAATATCAGTTTTAAAATTGTTTTTAGATTGAACTTCTTGCTAAATTTATTAAAAAAAAATATTTAGACTTAACTCCTTGCTCAATTAATTTTTTTTTTTTAAACTATTCAACGTCATAACATCTCCTGGGGTACCCGGAGTCAAAACAGCAAAAAAAAAAATTTAAATTGAAAATACGTCAATTTTGAATGCGAGACTCGTAAAATTTTCTCATCTGTTCAATTTAATCAGTCAGGATTTCACAAAAAACAATCGACCATTGACAACATTTTAATAATTAAATCTTTGTTTGAAGCTGCTAGATATAAGAAAAAAGATGTTCTGTGCATTCATAGATTTTGAGAAAGCTTTTGATAGAGTTTGGAGAGAAGGTATGTTGTATAAACTCAGATTAAAGCAAATCACTGGTAAAATATATATCGCGTTATCGGGAATATGTATGACAATTTTAAGTCAAATTTTTTAGCAAACGGTCAAGAGTCAGAGCTGTTCCCTTCTACCGTTTTATTCGCCAAATCCAAAAAAGATCTGCAGTACCAGTTAATATGTTTCGAAGACTACTGCCATATGTGGAAACTGAAGGTTAGGTGACACTCCACAGTTTCGAATGATCAGTAGGGGTGATTTTATAGATATAAAGTGCTAGTGGTTTCTGGCACCATTCATGTGGTATGTATTAGGGTCCTGCGAATTGGAGATTTTGATCGAATCGAATATCGAATCGAGTCGACAAAATCGAATCGAATATCGAATCGAATCATACCTGTGTGTTGCATTCTCAATCAGGCATTTAATGTCAATGATTAGACGACTTGTGAAACGTTCTATGAACTTTCATGAAGTTCCATCATAACTTATGTGGCGATCAACCGTCGTTCCTGATACTATTAACTTCAATTGAGAATTGTCGAGAGAAAAAAACATTAAAACATCCATTCGGTCGTCACGACGATTAAATATGTAACCACTAAACGGATTATCGGAATTAAAATCACGCGCAATTTTTAGAGTTTGCATGTACATGCACAATTGCAAATCGCCACTGGGAAACACCCTTTGTTATAAACTTGAAGATGCAACAACAGTCGCAGGGTAGCCTGTTTATGTAGTGCTGGATGCTTAGATGGGTCGTTGTCCAAGACGCTTGCGATTTATATACCATGTTGCATTCATCACACGTGTTAGTTCCAGCACTGCATGCAGCTTTTATCATGTTTAAAATAAAAATGAATAACAGACGACAAATTGTCAAGTTTCAAGCAATGCTCCGGAACTGAAAGTCAACTTCAAAAGAAAACACCGCCCACGTGCACTTTTCGACGCCGGGAACACTTGTTGTTTAATACATTCTCAGCGATATTACATAACGCGGAATCTGAGACGTATAGTCAGCGGATAACGCTAGCGGTTGCTCATGCAGTCTCATCGCTATTCTAATTTACGTGCGTCGTCGGTCCATCGGCGATCTCCGAGCTTTTGGCTACCATGTTCAAAGCTAGAATTCAGATGTATTTAGTCGTCATATATTGGCTAATTACTGGCTATACTTATATTTAATATCATGCGAACGTGCGCGATGTACAATAGGAATTATAAGCTGCATATATTCATAATTTTCGGGAATGATATGGCACAGAAACAGCTAAGATCGACCTGTGTACTTGTCCGTAAACAGCCTACTTTTTATATGTTTGTATATTCGAAATTTCGAGTTGGAAATTTCGAATCGAATTTGACTTTCGAATCGAATCTCGAATATTCGCAGGACCCTAGTATGTATATTGAGACAAGGTGGGATATGAATTTGTGTAATTTTAGAAGGTGTTCTAGACTGATGAAAAAATTAAGTGCAAGTGACCTTGACCCCACCCATAGACAGCAGTAGCGTTTTCTGCGAAACAGTGGCTCTAGATACTGGGTCAATTTTTTAGCGCCCAAAATTTGTCATCTGCATTAAAAATTGATTTTCTGGAATTGTAAACGGCGAAAGTTTGAAATCTTTTCACATTGATGTTGGAAGCCAGAGGCCTTTGAACCAACATAGGTGACCATGCTTGAAAAAATCTGGTATTCGTGCCCCTTGGGTATGAAAATGCAAATCTGAGACAAATTCTCTGGTGGACCTATAGTCGAGTCAGAATTGAGTCATTTTAGGTGACTGAGTTTTAGGTTTGGGGTCACTCCGTCAAAATGTTGCAGAGCTTGGGTGGGAGAGGGCATAACTCTTTCCATCCATAGTAATTCTTAAAACATCTTCTCAAGAACCATCAGACCTATTCAGCTAATATTTGGTATGGAGGGTCCTTGGGTGACCGGGATACATATTTTTTTCAAATGGTATTCAGAGTCCTTGGATGACAGGTATTCAGATTTGTTCAAATTTGTTCACCAGGTCAAATAGGGATAGAGCCAGGGAAGCAACTTGTTCCCTTTCTAGTATTTCTGAAAACACCTCAAGAACCATCAGGCCTATTCAGCATATATTTGGTATGGATGGTCTTTGGGTGACCATGATTCAGATTTATTCAAATTGGATCACTGGGTCAAATAGGGCCAGAGCCATGGACATAACTCTTTACCTCAATAGCTATTCTTAAAACATCTTCACAAGAATCATTTAGCATATTTAGCTTATATTTTGTATGGATGGTCCTTAGGTGACTGGAATTCAGATTTGTTCAAATAGGGTCACCAGGTCAAATAGGGGTTAGACCAGGGACATAACTCCCCCCCCCCCATCCATGGTTATTCTTAAAACGTCTTTTCCTCAAGAGTCATTAGGCCTATTTAGCCTATATATAGTATGGAGGGTCCTCGGGTGACTGGCTTACATATTTGTTAAAATATGTTAAATTGGCATTTGGTGTGTAGGTTCCATGGAGAGTTTGGATTCAAATAGCTTGAGCTATCAGTTGTAAAATGTGCAAAGGAATTTTTACGAACTTGGGAGTGTATTTGCTTAAGTTGGGAGGGGACAGACAGGCTATGGACTATATGGGATGGGAGGTATCAGGGGCTGCAGTTGAAAATTTCAAGGTGGACACCCCACTGCTTAACGGAGATCCTCTAGCTATGTTCTTGTTTAGAACTACTTGTTTTTATGTGATTTTGACAAGTACTAACTCTTATGGTGTTCAGAGTCTCAGTCTCTACAGTCTGGTGAGCGACCCACAGTCATTGACTGTCTTGTTCTTGTACGATTCCAGGTTGTGGTGAAAAGTCATATTGGACGAGACACGCAGTGTCGAGTCCAATATGACTTCACCACAACCTGGACGAGTACAAGAAAAACTCATACTGTACACAACATTGTATAATGACATTCTTATTATCGATCTGAATGTTTATCCAAATTTTGGGAATAAAACTTTTGTGGTTATTTTTGGTATTTGTCGGCACTTAATTCTCTATAAAACCCTGTATTTTGATCATCAGAAACATTTGGAACAGTAAAAAAAATTCAATGCGGAAGTGAAACGTCTGCTAAATCCACCAGTGTTGCGCGCGCATCACAATTTCACCGATTCATTTCGCTATAGATTTAATTCGTGACGTCACAGAGTCCCGATAAAAAGTCATATTGCACACTTGGGAATCCAGTATGACATTCGGGAGTTCAATATATTACTTTTTCCCGGATTATCACGTGGCGGCTTTTGTCCAATCAGAAAGAGTGTTAGTCAAGGGACGGATAATAGTACCCATTATCGACCGACTCCAATCCCTACAGGCTCTCTAACCCGTCGGTGGACGTTTGGTAAAGCCACCAGCTTTATTTACATGAAAATACCACAAGGTATATATGGCCGTAACATCAAATTGGATGGTGACAGCTCGTGCAATGCACCCATTAGTAGGACATCAAATAATTGGATTAATAATTTATACATGATTGATAGCAGTCCTATCCAATTCGGACAAACATCGCCGCCTTATGTTAGTGCTTATATTATATTAGGATTGGATTACTCCCGGTGAGCCAAGGGGAAACATTGTGGTGGACTCATGCCAATGAATAAAATTGATAAGTTAGTACTCAAACACTATCCCAATTAGAAGAATGTAGCAATGAACTATGTTTGTAGAAAATTACAACCACATCGACTGTAATATTTCAGAGAAAACAACGGTTGAACAAGGCACAAATGTAAATACTTTAAATTCGGGACACTTTTTTTCAAATAACCGTTACGGCGATGATTCCGCGAATAATAAAAACTGCATGTGAATCATTAATAACAATGACACTGTTTTCTGCGAATTTTGTGGACAGCACAACCGCTCATGGTACTTTCTGTACTATAATGGCGATCAAGCAAAATGGACGCCATCTTTTCTTGAAATTATGTGACAACTTTTTTCATGTTAGCATCCGGAAATAGGTAGAAGAGACATTATAGAGGAAGAAAATGGGCGGAGTTAATTTGATTCCTGTGGTGTAAAGATCGGCCAATATATTCAGGAAACGGCTTTTCATTTTGTACCTTTTGACTTGTTTGACCTTGATGATATGATATTCACAACCACTCATAATCTAGTTTATAGAAAAACTCACACCCTTTCGTTTGGTAGCTAGCGCCATGTCATCGCCCTTAAATACACCTCTTGTTGGGATATGTTTAATTTCCCCTATACCCCTAAACAAAAGCCACCGAAAACAACTATGATTGCTGCGAGAAACTATGGAAATCGCATTCAAATCAAATCCCGGACTTGAAGGGGCTTGAAATGATGGCGTCGTGGTTGATGTCAGATCCAAATCTAGGAACCCCTCTTCCCCTATCAGCATTACGTCTACCAGATCATCCATGCTAACAATGAACTGAATTTCCACCACATATGGCCTGACATTTATACCTGTATTGCCACAATATATCACGAGCATCCCGGGTCATACATTGTGACTCGTATATAGTATTGACAATAAACAGGTCATTGTTATCGTATTGTTGGAAATGAGACAAGTGAAGTTTTAAGGGACTGTATACCAAACAGGAGCTTTGAGATGTAAAAGTTGTACGAAATTATGAAGGACTTTTTGGTCATACGGAGGATAGATTTACGACTACCAATAGCTATCCGTATTCGTAACGTATTTGTAAGGATGCGAAATGTCTCTATTGATTAGTTATATGCATGGAGTATATGGTCATATGCACATTGTCAAAGATTGATACCACCTCACTGGTTGTACGATACGATAACCTAGCAAAAAGCGAGTATATATAGAGAGTGCCCTTATGGTCATGGGTGGGATGCATTATTAACGCCCTCGGGTGTATACTGTCCTAGAGATTCTAGATAGCTATGGTTCGCTGGGCGTTTTATAGATAATGGTTTTTCCGGTTGTGACAATTCGCAGTAGGTCCCTATTTGCGGAGGTCCCCGGGATTCGCAGAGGTCCCCTAAAATGGTCGAAATATGTTGATTTTAATGAGGGAACGGGTGCGTATATGTCAATTGATACGTATTTTAAACAAATAACGACACATCATCATAATAGTGGTTTGTTCTAACAATCATATCATCATCATCATCATCATCATCATAATACGGAACAAGTCTTGCGACTTTTCGTCCCAATAACATTATTTGCAATGCTTGTTTACAAATATATGTATCGTCATTCGATATTTACTTGTGAGTCACTTTAACATATTACTTGTCGTCGAACTCGTATTTTATATAATAGAAGAATGAGTCTATGTATATTTTGAATTGATCGAGTGTTGGAGCCTCAACAGCGAAGTCTGGCAGAGAGTTTCAGCTATTTACCACCCTCTGCGTGAAGAAATATTTTCCTGTGGCCTTGTTAACAATGGGCATCTGTAGATTTTTATTATGTCCTCTTGTTCTTCCTGATGAATGTCTTTCTAATAGGTCACAGGCATTGATATTGTAATGACCATTCAACAGTTTATATACCTCGATTATATCTCCTCTTAATATTCCATATTTTACAGACATCATATTGAGTGTTATCATTCCGTCTCGGTAGCATAGAGTTTTGATTTGACGAACTTCTAGTTTCGTTGCTTTTCTTTGTATTTCTCTAACACAATGCTTTGATATTTGTGATGTGGGTTCCATGCAGAGTTACAGTATTCGATGGTAGGTCTGCCCATGCTTATGTAGAGCGATTAGAAAGTGTCGATGTCCAAGTTCGTGAAAGTTCTGCTGACTATGCCGATGATTTGAGAAGCTTTGTTGTTTTAGGATATTGTAGGAAGGCTAATCTGGCCGTGTCAAATTGAGCTATAGCAATGGGATATCTCGCATGACAACACATTTCTGGTTTTCGTGGGGTGTGTATTCGCTGGATGTCTTATAGTTGCAGTATGTAACTATTGTGACCGCGTTAATTGCTTTCGATGTTTAGGTATGGACAATGGCTGGGCCATGCACTCTTGGCGGGAACACAATGCCTCCGATTTTTTATCCGCATTTAGAGGCTTTCTGGTGTGGTGAATGAGAAACCGGCAGTAATAAGCCGTAGTTTTTTGTAATAATTTGAAGGATTAGTTGTTTTAACGGAATTCTGAGGCGGTGCATTCATGTAACCAATATATTTTATATTATAATTTATATTTATGGCTAATAATATGATCTTGAGGGCGTTACCATTTCTGATTATGTTTTTCTTGTGCATATCTGGTGTGTGTAAAGTGAATAGCTGAATGCTCATGGAAGGGGTGAATAAGTATACAGCGAGTGCCAAGGTTGAGCTGCATATGCAAATATGCGTATCTTGAGTGGCTATATGACCATGGTATGGGCTATATGTATACATGCATATATGTATACATGCAGGAAGTGACAGTATGACAGTATGACAACATTAATTGTGAGGTGAATTGGTACACAAGGAGTGACTGCACGATCACGTATGTGATTTATGAATACTGATGTATACAGCGAGTGGCTGAATTGTCATGGTGAGTTGTATATGCAAGTCTGGAGAGTGTGAATGTCCGTTTGCGCGGTTCGGGACATTGGTATATCTAGAAGGGCTGTAAGGCCATTTGTGATATCTATATGATAAGATAAGATAAGATTTTAATGCAAAATAACCCCAAATGGGCAGTTGCAAACATGAATAAAATACATATAATTGACAAAAAATAACTATATATATATATTAGTATTATTAGATGAGTAACATATATGCATATACACGTACAATGTAGTTTCCTAACGAATTTCTTTGTTCTCTTTTCATCGTAACATTGAATTCATCTGTTATAAATTATTAATTGACTAGCTTTTATTGGAATCCAGAGCGGCGAAGAAAGACCGGATCATGTCACATATAACATTAATGGTTGTTTTGTGTTCATTCTTCATAATAAATCTTAATTTCTCATAATTCGTCATATCTGAAATATGTGGGAACTCTGATTATGTCCCTAAAATATGTATCGCGCTTACTTTTGTAGGCTCTACATTCTAATATAAAATGGTATTCTGTTTCAATTTGTTTACATTTACACAAAGTACATAATCTTTCTTTAACGGGTAGTGGGGGCTGTTTGTGTCTCCCCTTTTCAATTTCCAATCTATGATTCGCAATCTCGTAAATAGAATTCTCGCTTTATTAGAACGCGTATCGCAAATGTATGGCTCCATTTCGTAATTTGCTTTAAACAACCTATACGTTCTTGTCTTATTACCAGCGGTCGGTTTATTTTCGGAAGAGTTTATGTTGTAAAATAGTTTTAATTGTTCCGTTTTCAATTTTCTCACAAGTTTCTTTTCTTGAATTCCTTGAAGTTTCGTACGATTTGAAATATCAACATCATATTTACCATACGAGTCATTGCATAATGATATCGACGCATTTTCAAGTGATTCGATGTATGCATCATGTATCAAAGACCCAGCTGGAGTATTAGAAACTTTTTTCATATACTTGAATTTGTTGTATAATCGCGTCATGTATTACCGGGAATCGTCCCAATTCTGCGCGTACGGCATGATTCGTTGCCTTTTGATTAACCGCTAAAATCGTTTTGCAAAACCTTAGGTGAACTTGCTCGCATGGTATTGTGTCAGAATGAAGCATTTTTATTTCTCCTGCCCATATCTCACACCTGTATATCATTATCGGTTTAATCAATTTATCGAATAATTTGCATTTAGTTGGAATCGAAAGTCGCACCTTAGAAGGAATAGACTGCGTTAAAAAGAACATTGCTTTCGTGGCTTTTCCACTTGTGTGCTCTTGTGACTTTGTCATTCTACCGGTCGATGTGAATTTTATTCCGAGATAGGGATACTCTGAAACTAATTCAAGCGTTTGTCCATTGAAATTGAAATTTGGCTCCCGTTTTGTTTTTCTTCGATCTGGAAATTATACATTTTGATTTGCTTGCATTCACCACGAGATCGATCATTATATTGAGTAAATGTTTCCAGCGTATTGAGACAATTTTGTAAACCTTGTTCTGTTTCCGACAACAATACTAGATCATCTGCAAATAAAAGATGACTGAGCTGGGGGTTATAAAGGAATATGGGATCACCAAACCTATCTAGTGAAAGTTTTACATCATCAATGAATATCTTGAACAACGTGGGTGATAAGGGATAGCCTTGCCTGACACCGACCGTTGACATATGCAGTGGTCCACCTGTTTTAACTTGAAAATAACTTGATTGATACATCGATCGTATTATCTGATTGACCCTACCTCCGATACCAATGTGATGTAACTTTTCAAACATCAAAGACCTATCCACTGAGTCGAACGCTTTCTGGAAATCGATAAACGCTGCAAAAATTGGCTTATGTTTCTGTTTATATTTATTTATACATGTTTTTAGAATGTAAGCGCTGTCAATTGTACCGCGATTCTTTCTATATCCGAATTGGTTGTCACTAATGAGTCCATGCGTTTCCAAATAGTTATTTATTCTATTATTTATAACTTTATTGAACAATTTACCAAAGCTATTGCTGATCGCAATCGGTCGATAATTGTTTGGGTCATGCCGGTCTCCCTTCTTATAGAGTGTCTTAATGAGAGATACATTCCAGCTGTCTGGACAATGACCTGATTCTAAAACTTGGTTAAATAATTTCACAACGTCGTCTATTGTCGCAGGAATAACTGTTTTAAGTAGTTCATTCGAAAAGTTGCCATATCCAGGAGATTTTCTGTTTTTTAAAAGTTTGACATAATTAATTACTTCACATGCTTCTATAGCAGTCTCACCAATGTTTAAAGTTGGGGTTTCGTTCACATTAGAATGTTCTGTTCTATCCGAAGAAACTGTCTCTTTACAGATCACTTTCTTGAAAAAGTCTACACTTTCATCAGGATGTAAATAATTTGTTTCATCTCGTTTATTCCTCAGTTCGTTTATCACTCGCCAATATTCGGACGGATGTTCATTTTCCATGTTATCAACTAGCTTTGCTAACTCTTGGAAATGTAGTTTAGATTTGTACTTAGTTTCTTTCTTATAAGATTTTTTGGCTGCGAAAAATTCCCCCATGAGATTTGCGTCGCTCGGATTTTGCTTCATTTCTCGACACGCGTTTCCCATTTCATGTTTTAACTGAAGGCATCGCTCATTAAACCAGTTACGCTTACTTTTTTGCATTTTGGACTTAATCTTTCGAAAATGAGTCGCTCTAGTGTTGATAGATGTCAAAATAGTTTCAAAATCTCGAACTGCATATTCAGTTCCGTGCCTATTAAGGTCATAAGTTGTCATCCTATACATGTATATGTGTATATACTATATAGACCTGGAGTTACTTCGGTGGCTGTATAGGTATATCTTGACCATGGGTGTCGCAAATAGATATACACGGAGTGACTGTGTGGCCACTGGTGAGGCGAATATGTGTACAAGAAGTGAGATGTATGATCATGAATGTGGCGAATATGTATACCAGCATTGACTATATGGTCATGGGTGGTGTGTATCTGTATATCTTGAGTGGCTATACACTCTAAATCTATAGTTGGATAAGAAGTTATCCAACAGTCAATCAACCGTTGTATGCCCATCTACGTTGTGTGAAAAGTTTACAAATTGTATGCCTATCTACGTTGTGTGAAAAGTTGCATGACAATTATTTTTGTTGGATACACTTTTACACAACGTTGCATATATAGTTACTACCAACGGTTGTATGTTAATTATGCAACGTGTTGGATGAAATTTCACACAACACTCAATCAACGTTAATTGCCCACAGCACCTATCTACGGTTATTGAACTGTTGGGTGTTGGGTAGAGTTGGATGGCATTTGTTGATTGGAAAGTTTACCCAACGTTAATTGGAAAGTAAAATGGGGCAAGATGTCGTGGATAGCTTTGCCGGTATAGTATACCTTTGTTATAATTATTCTTTGTACGATACACTGATTATGTAGGCTTTATGTGTTGAGTGTATGGGTGTACTACTTTAGTCAAATTAGTGCCGTCAGTAGTTGTGTAAATTTGTAAACTTCAAAATTTGGCAAATATAAATAAATATAAACTCAATACATAAAGCCTACATAATCAGTGTATCGTACAAAGAATAATTATAACAAAGGTATACTATACCGGCAAAGCTATCCACGACGTCTTGTCCCATTTTCCAGTCGCTCGGGAGTTTTTTCACGCAGTCGTCCATCTTGTTTTGAAATATTTGGAGCCAAAAACTCGCATGCTCGCCCGCACCGGAAACGCGCTGCTAATGGATGACCCGATCACGTGGCGGTTTTATCCAATGTTGTATGAAAGTAATACCACAGAAGACAGTTCACGCAATCAGTTGTGTACATTGTACTAAACTGTTGGATAATAAGTACACAACAAATTCGCACCCAACGAGTTGTATACAACGTTCATCCAATTAGATTTAGGGTGTATGACCATGTATGTGGCAAATACCTATACATGGAAGGCCAATGGTGATGCGAATATTTAAACAAGAAGTTACTATATGTTCATGAATATAGTGAATTGATATACAGGTCGTGAATATATGGTCATGGGTGAGGTGTAGTAGTATACCCGGTGTGTTGGCATGGTTACTCACGGATGTATGGTCATAGGCTGGATGTATGACCATGTATGGGTATACCCAAGTGTGGCTGTATGGTAATGGGTGATGTTATGTGTATGCAGCGAGTGTGTGTTCATGTATATATGGTGTGACTGTATGGTCATGGGTGGGTTGTACTGTTGTACCTTTGGGTGACTATCGCTTTCCACAATAACTCAAGTATATGCTAATCGATAGAGAGGTACTATCAGAGTGTTCTCCACCTTAAATGCGTTTTAAATGCAATATGAATGAAACAGGTTAATCAATTTTGATAATAATGGGACAAAGTAGCCACATTAATATGATACCTCTCAGTTCAATGCATATAAGACAGAATAGTGTATTTTGTTCATCAACCACAACTTCTAAGAGGTTGCATGGCACGCTGGTGCATTATTACTATGTTTCATATTTTGGACGCCATTTTGGCAGCCATTTTGAGCCAAAGTGAGAATTTTGGTACAATTGAGTTGGAATATCCATAGGAAAGAGAATGCGTCACTTATACTGCATGGTTATTCCCATTTATTGATGAAATGTGACTAGAATCCCAATGGTGATTTTTTTGTTAAAAATTTTATACTGCAATCTGTAAAATCGAATTTTTGAGTGTTCGGAAGGGGTGGGAGACCACATGAATGTCATATTTCATTGCTGCAATGGTCAGTTAACATTCGAAATACAAAATAAAGTCACAATTCTCAACCTGTTCCAAACAGCAGAAACTGATCTTAAAGACATCAGTAAAAACGTAACATTTTCCACTTCCGGCTGTTATTTTGGAGGCCATCTTGGACAGGGAGTTCCAATTTTAGCATAAAAAGGTGACGTTATGTTTTAGCTTCACAAAAGTGTGTACATGTGTATACATATGACAAGATTGTCTCACTATAATTGCATCAAACTGACTTAACGGAAAATGGCAACCATCTTGGACGCCATCTTGAAATACAAAAAATGCTCACGCGGATTTTAGCGGATTTTGGATACGTTATAGAGGATATCTTACTCTTCAAAATGGTATAAAAACCAACTTAGTCCAATTTGTTTCTAGGTTGACCCTCAAATTTGAGTTTGTCGACCAGACTACACTGGAATGTTCGACAACTTACTGTGTAACCTGGACTTGTTTAGCCTAATAGATCCTACTATCCTCTGGTTAATAACCTACTGTCTGGAAGAAGTTAATATCACGACTGGTTTGCTAACCCAAATAGCATAACCGGATGTAGTCTTTTCAATGTAATGTTCGACATTTTGGTGGCCCTGATTGTTCAATTGCAACCGACTATCCAATTCGACATACATCATGCATTGTTTCCTTGTAAATCGATAACCCCGGATCAGCACCGCGTGTCGAATGTTTGGATCACCAACTGAATGTTACTGGTTGGTACCACGTACCATACGTGCATATACAACACGCGAGTATCACAACTGCTTGTTTCAACAAAACTCGGATGCACTGGATTTACAGTCATAGTAATGCCTGACTATATAACATTCATTGCATCAAAGATTGCTCCATTCGTTACGCTTATCATCGGTGTTAATATAGAAAAAGACAGCTTTCTCGAAAACAACTTGTTTATGGAAAAATAACTTATCGCTAACCGGGAGAGATGGTGCATGACAACTGTTTTTCCGCCGGTCAGCCGATATACACAGATCCACCGCAACGCACAATCCGGGTGCATATGAGTAAATATTAGGAAGAAATAAATGTTCGCTCGTCGCTATCTCGTGTGAGCATTTGGATGAGACAATTTCTATCTCTTTGGAAAGTCTTAAAATCAGTAAATATTTATCAGCATATTTCGACACACGGGAAGCTGCAGGAAAAAATACTATCAAACATTAAGTTTAATAGGAGTAGCGGTGCATGAGCGTTTAACGGGAGTAGCCGTGCATGAGCGTTTAACATGAGTAGCCGTGCATGAGCGCGTTTGAATGCACGAATCGTCGTTCTATCTTTTGGGAAATTTTGTTCATGAATTGTTGATGACATAATGTATCACTGGGGATTTATATTTGGATAGACTGATAAATATAATTATCATTGTCGTACAATTCGAAGGTTTGGGAGGTCCTCGAACTCGGACATTGCATATACGTACTTAAGTGGAACTTACTTTGGTTCTTTCTTATGGGAGCAATATATACACTACCAAATGATGACAGATATGGGCCTCTGGTTTTCAACATATGGTGTGGACCGTGTGGCTAATTGGAATCGCGACAAATTAACTGCACCCTGGTGCCGGTTGGTCGAGACGAGGCATTAGTCTAATTTGTATCATATAATTATAGGGATAACCATGAAGTGAGTGGCCGCGGTTTCTATATTGGATACGGAAGTTCATATGTCAGAGCTAGGTTCGCTCTTCATTATACCATCTATTATTGATACGAATGATCAATCGACATTTCGAGCCAACAATATCGCCCGTTGTTATGGCGCAATTTGGGAATACGATGATATATGGTCTGTAAAAATGTCAGATTCGACCACATTTCACACGATACTGAAGAAACAGTCGATAGAGGAATTTCAACACAAACAGTTTTGCCAAAATAGGATTGTTACAATGAGGATATGAATGACATATTGCACATTGATGACATCACACAGTACTGTGGGTATTGAATGTTGGGTGCATGCTTTGTATACCACTGAGCATTGAGGGTATATATGATAAATTCCCCGTTCACATATACAGTATGCTTCGTTCACATGTACAGTATGCTTCGTTCACATGCACGTATAGTGTGATTCGTTCACATATATTATGGTCGTCATAGAGTTAGATCCGAAAACAAATGACACAGAAGTCATTTTAGTGTGCAACGTGGAATAACATGCAAAATCCCAATTCAACATGACGTCAAAAATTCCCGGCTGTATCGAGAAATGTCGAATATCTGCAAATCGTACACCACATTGCGTCACATTATAGTAATAACTTGAAATGTATACAAATAGTGCATTGTTAGAATCCATATTGCATGTTTCGTGGTTCCTTCTCATGGGTGGGTTAATCGGTCTCTAGATGTAAAAAAAAAAAAAAAATAGTAGATGATTTCTAAGCTTTATTTTATTAATTAGCTATAGGTTATCGGCCGCAATACGTAGAACGCTAACCGCATCATAAGTAACAAAAGTCGGTCAAGAAGTGAAAAACACGGCCAACAAGCAAAAATGTCGGCCAATAAGTAGAAAGGCGGCCAATAAGTCAACGGTAACGTAAATGGCGTCATACGTATTTAGCTCGATCGGCAAAGAATACTGGGTTGACGAAAGATTGATTACAGTTGCTTTCGGATGAATTAAGGTACGGACTGTCACTGATTTTGGGAGTAAATATTATGAACTGCATGTATCCGTATCATTATAATTCCCAGTGGAAACAGACAGTACTGTGTGAAATCGTTGCATGTACTTCACAAATTTCACAAGAATAAAATTAGCTGGAATAATTGTTAATTTATTAATGCACAAAATGGTACATATATATTTTAATATGTTCATCCTGTGAAACAACCATTGCCAATGTTGCTAATTAATAAAATATTAATTAATTGGTTGTTTCCACATTAACCGAGTCATAACTCGGCCAATATGGAAACAACCAATTAATATTGATATTAATTTTAAGAAAACCTATACTGGTACGTCTGTCCAAACACAATTGTTGTAAGGCTGCATTTGTTTGTATCACATGTTTTCCCAATGTGTCAAAATCTTTAGGACGAGGCAAAATAGCAGAAACAAACAATTTGGCATTGGTCCTTTCTGTACACAAAGATATCAATACCAAGTTTGTTTGTAAAAACGCAATTCTCTATCGATCTGTCCTTGGTTTCAACAATTTTAGGATAGGTCAGTTGCTGGCTAAATAATGAAACATCTGGGGTCCGGTGAGTGGCGGGTTCATATATTTGGTTGGGCGAATATCGAGCTTTCGTTAGATAACAAGAAGAGCGCTCTACCTGCTATATATTAACCGTGATACCGGACATTCCCACGCAATTATAAGTTATGTCCCTCAGTGTGTTGTGTTGTTCCGCCCCGTCCAGCAGTTTGTCATGTCCCCAGGAAAATTACACAATATGTGTGCAATTGAATAGAGTGTCATAGATATATAGATATTTATTATTCTTTGTTCAATATATCCTCGTGAAAATAAGTTCATATTGGACCTAAATAGTGGCATTACTTCATATTGGACCTAAATAGTGGCATTACTTCACATTGGACCTAAATAGTGGCATTACGTCATATTGGACCTAAATAGTGGCATTACTTCATATTGGACCTAAATAGTGGCATTACTTCATATTGGACCTAAATAGTGGCATTACTTCACATTGGACTTTTTGTTTTGGAATTAAAACTAACGCCGTTACAACCTCTGCCAGGTTACCCCGAGTTATCAAACCAATTTGGTTGAAATCGGAGCAGCAGTCTGGGAAAATATCGGGACAGACAGACAGACGGACGGACAGACATATCCTACTCTTTTATATAAGATAAGATAAGCTAAGATTTTAATGCAAAATACACCCAAATGGGCAGTTGCAAACATGAATAAGATACATATAATTTGACAAAAAGTAACTATATATATTAGATGAGTAACATATATGCATATACACGTACAATGTAGTTTCCTAACGAATTTCTTTTTTCTCTTTTCATCTTAAAATTTAATTCATCAGTTATAAATTATCAATTGACTAGCTTTTATTGGAACCCCGAGCGGTGAAGAAAGACCGGATCATGTCACATATAACATTAATGGTTGGTTTGTGTTCATTCTTCATAATAAATCTAAATTTCTCATAATTCGTCATATCTGAAAAATGTGGGAACTCTGTGATTATGTCCCTAAAATATGTATCGCGCATACTTGTGTAGGCTCTAAATTCTAATATAAAATGGTATTCTGTTTCAATTTGTTTACATTTACAAAAAGTACATAATCTTTCTTTAACGGGTAGTGTTTGTGTCTCCCCTTTTCAATTTCCAATCTATGATTGCTGATTCGAAATATATATATATAGAGATTATACTAGCTGACACAGCGTCGAAGGGGCCTGTGATATGTGCGTTATATATATTATATTTATTATGCTACTTCAATATATCCTTGTGCAAATAAATTCATATTGGACCTATATATTGGCATTGGTTCTTGTTGGACTTTTTTATTCTGGAATAAGCCCATCGTGGACTTCTACCCGTTATTCCGTTGGATGGCGCGGGCCACAGTGAAATCACTTATATAAACAGCGTACATATCTGCTGCAGCATATTCTCATGCAAACAGTTTCATATTGGACGTATTTGATTCTGAAGTAGGCCCATAGTGAGCTTATTTTAATTTGTTTAATTATATTTGTTTAATAAAATTTTTGAAAAACTAACGCCGTTGTAACCTACACCAGGTTGAAATTGGACCAGCAGTCTTGGAGAAAAATCCGGACGGACGGACGGACGGACAAACATATCCTACTCTGTTATATATATAGACAAACGGACGGACGGATAAACAGAGCCTACTATATATATCGACTAACTGCATACAGCCTTTATACAGCGTCGGAGGGGCCTGTGCCCCATACACAAAGGATTCGTCGCTATTAGATTTTTGCCCAAATCAACAAACATTATTTTTCATTGTTTTTTTCTATTTTTTTAATTAAATTTGTTTTAGATAAAAAAAATTTGAAAACTAACGACGTTATAACCTCCGCCAGGGTAACCCGAGTCACCACACAACATTTGGTTGAAATCGGTATATATGTCTTGGAGAACAATCATGATAGACATACAGACAGACCGAGGACAGACACATCCTACTCATATATATATACTAGCAGGTGACCCGACTTCGTCCGGGCTTTGATCTTGAATTGACCATTTTGAATGTCAAGGTCAGGTCGGAGTCACTATTTGACGTGTCCAAAACACTCCCCGGACAAAATTACCAGTATGTATAAAATTTCGTCGAAATCCGTCCAGCAGTTTTCCCGGCCATAGCTAACAGACAAACAAACAGACAGAAGTCCCAAAATATATATTAGATCATTTGTGGGTACCCGTTTCAAGGTGAAGGTCACCTCGGGTGGAAAAACTGACCCGATGAAAATCTCCCCCATTCCTAGGAACCCCTAAGTACGAACACAGACCTGTCTGGACACAGACACAACACGCTCATGTCTGGACACAGACACGCTCTTTGTCAACGACACTGCGGATACGAACGCTCTTTAACTATCACGCGATTAACCCATGCATTCCCATTGCGGTGGCGGGGGAATGGAGAAGGAGTGATCTGACGTTCTCAGAAGCGGTGCGATGACACTTTATTTGTGATTTTACCCTTAGATAGGAAATTTGGGCTCAATCCGTCCGGCAGTTTTCCCGGCCATAGCCAACACACAGACAAACAGACAGAAGTCCCAAAATATATATTAGACTAGCTGGTGGACCCGACTTCATCCGGGCTGTTTCCCTTCTGCTTTTCGGCTAATTGCGCGACCTTAAATTGACCATTTTGAAGGTCAAGGTCATGTCGGGGTCACGATTTGACCCGTCCAAAACACTCCCCGGAAAAAAGTACCCGACAAAAGTACCCGTCGAAATCCGTCAGGTTTTACCCGATTTGACCTTGAATTGACCCGGGGTCACGATTTGACCCGTCCAAAACACTCCCCGAACAATAGTACCCGTCGAAATCCGTCCGGTTTTACACGATTTGACCATTTTGAAGATCAAGGTCAGGTCGGGCTCACGATTCGACCCGTCCAAAACACTCCTCGGACAAAAGTAACCCTAGGTATGAAATTTCGTCGAAATCCCGTCAAAATTCACGATTTGACCTTGAATTGACCATTTTGAAGGTCAAGGTCAGGTCGGGGTAACGATCTGGCCGTCCAAAACACTCACCGGACAAAAGTAGCCCTAGGTATAAAATTTCGTCGAAATCCGTCCGTTTTACCCGATTTGACCTTGAATTGACCTTTTAGAAGGTCAAGGTCAGATCGGAGTAACGATTTGACCCGTCCAAAAGACTCCCAGGACAAAATTACCTCTAGGTATCAAATTTCGTCGAAATCCGTCCGTTTTACCCGATTTGACCTTGAATTGACCTTTTAGAAGGTCAAGGTCAGATCGGAGTAACGATTTGACCCGTCCAAAAGACTCCCAGGACAAAATTACCTCTAGGTATCAAATTTCGTCGAAATCCGTCCCGTTTTACCCGATTTGGCCTTGAATTGACCTTTTTGAAGGTCAATGTCAGATCGGGGTCACGATTTGACCCGTCCAAAACACTCCCTGGACAAAATGATCCCTAGGTATCAAATTTCGTCAAAATCCGTCGGACAGTTTTCCCGGCCATAGCTAACACACAGACAGACAAACAGACAGAAGTCCCAAAATATATATTAGATACTTGATATGGCACAACAGTATAGCAAGTCCTATGTTTAGGAAACATGGGCAGTACGATGTATGCTTGGTTGAATCGCTCTTTATAATCTGAAATTGACCAATTAAGATATTGTTTTGTGAAAGGGTTACATTAATTGTCGGGTGCTGTATGATAAGTTGCAGAATAATATTCTGAATATCTATGCTAGATATATTCCCACCGGACTTGACCAATTTACAACTTTCCACTATAAATACCACCAAAAAAGCGAATGGGACATCCAATTTTCATAGTTTTTTGTCGATTGAATTGAATTTTCTCGGGCACAGTATTGATTTCTGATGATAATTCACAAATTAATAACTTCCCTGGATATATTATTCCAAACTATGTATATGCGCTTCGTGTGGTTGTTCTTATAATCATAATTAAGGCTCCAAAGTTGACCCCCACCCCCCCCCCCATTTCGTAATATGCGCTAATATACGGACCAGAATACAGAAACACAATTGGCATATTTGTGATTAGTTGGAAGTGTCATTTCGGTTAGTATGTTCTTCTTTTTCATTAGACAAGACATTATTTAACCCAGAAAAAGAGTTTCTTGAATAATAAGTGGTGTGTATACAATGTATATCATGAAACATAGGATTGACAATCATTTGGCTGCGTAATATTTTACCACCATCTATTATTCCTCATCTGCACTCTCGTCATCCGAAACACTATTCCCATTATCTCGGTTTTCGCTAGTGTCGTCGTCGCATCCGCACATACTGGTACGTGTGAGATTGTGTTTTTGGCAGTCACATCTTTTAGTGGAATAATTACTTTTGCATGTGCATCGAATAAAAACCAAATCTTTTGGAACCGGGTCCACGAGCGACACCACGGGGTCTGGTTGCTGTTCTCCCACTCTCCATCCACAGCCACCAGGAGACGGAAGACTCAAGACAAGACGCGTTGCATGCCTCCGTTTATATGTTTGATAATTAACTCGCTGAATATGGTGTTTGAGACTATTCTTTGTTGGTGGCAATCGGTCGCTCGATGACTGCTTCTTGTGAAAAGCTTGAATCTTGCCTCGTCGACTGATTTGATATTGTCAGAACCCGTATACATGGCACATACACACGATTCGCATGATTCCTTTTCTAAGTCAGATAGGTGCGCAGGATCTTCACCAACGTGAACTGATATGATCTTCGTTATCTCTTCGCGATTTTCCGCAGTTGACATGGCGCATTTCTTTCCGTGCTGTACGAAGTAACTGGTGGTACCGCAGCCAGTCAACGCATGTAAAGCTGGAAGCGCTTTACACAATCATGTCTGATCCGATTTCTCTCGCGATGTCATGCAGAGCTACAAATCGTTCCTTCTGTTTTACACCAGTGTGGAAGAATAGCTCATTGAGACGTAATAATTGGAAGTGGTGCAAACCTAGCACAGCAACATCCCTATCAGGGCTCCAGACAGCCGCCGACTTAATTCCATCTCGTTCAATAGAATAGGCAACATGGGACAAACATTCGAGAGTCAGCCTCTTCGTGTTCAGAATTCAAATCTGGACAGCTGTTTGGTCCGACGAAATCTACCATCACACATCTTCCTTCTGTGAAGCCACCCGCCAAATAAACTTTTAGCCTATAAAGTAATCTAGCAGCCCGGTGTGATTCGAGTTGGACATAGATGTACTCTACTAAATTGCTCTTCGTCTTCGAATTGGCAAGCATTTTTGTCAACTTCGAGGGCAGACGAATGTCACCTGTCTTGAACACTCGCTCAGAGAGGCTGCCTTGTGTTGACCTATTTGATCGTTCAGAAGACTTAATGGAATCAGCATTGTCATAACGGTCTGCGACTACGGCAACAACATCAAAGTTAGTTTTGAGAGTACTAAACGTTCAACAGTGTTAAATATATCTCCAACAGCGTCAGGTTTCGAACTTGCACTGCCACATATCATCTGGACAATTGCCATAAAATCAAATACCCACATGTCAATGCTCTTCGGTTCCAGATGCGAACTGTCACTGACCTTGTCTTCTAGAAGATGGAGAAGATCACTTTTATTCCAGAACGCATAGTTCCATCGATGTTGAATAGCGAGAGTGGGACAAGGGATAGTTCATAACAGAAACATTGTCTAGTTGAATCTGCCTGTCGTTTGCAAGGACCAGGATTATCGCCAGTGACGGATCGGGTCCATAATGTCCACTGTATCACTGTCTATCCTATCTTCAACGAATGTTTTCATTCTTTCCTTCCCAGTTTCAAAGGACGACAAGAGTTCTATGGAGTGAGGAGTGAGGCACGTTGGGAAGTACCATGCCTGTGGCAATATTGACGAGCGTCATGGGCGAATCCTCGCTTGCGTCGTTATCAACCTTAAATTGATTAGTCAAACCTGAGTCAACTTTTTCCATGATGGCCCGAACTTTCCGTTCATCCGCAATGGTTTTAGATTGGGTATCTTCCCTGTGGAGTGAAGCTGACCCAGAATTCAGATCACACATTGTAAGTCGGTTCGACATTACTTCCGCTCTTCGATGTGCTGTAAGGACATGACGCTCTGTGACCTTGTCACTTCGAAATGTGCCTTTCAAGAAAGCACAATCTCTATTGAGAGTTTGCTCAATTCTCTGGTGGGACCATACGCCATTGAATGTTGCCGAAACGTTTCGAGAACAGCGGACTGTATGAAGTCCCTGACCCATAGCAGTGTACACATCTGGATGCAAGTCTTCCAGTGTGCTCATATCTGCAGACATAGACATCCCCAACGCGCGTAGGTCAAGTGGTCATATGCGAAGTCAACTGAATCATTTTCGCAAACATATACAAGTGGTTTGTGAAATCAGAGTTTCTCTCGGCTGCAACATAGTTCAACAGGCACTGAACCATACTTAGATATTCGTTCCAAAATGCAAACGTGGCTGAAAGTTCGCAGCAGATTCCATGACCATCTCCTTAATTCCAGAATCCTGCATTCGTTTACCTATTATCCTTTGAGCGCACGATGAAAACCACCAAGTCTCAACACTAATCGAGGGAAGAGCTCGCGATTCCTACACTTGATCAGCTGTGCTTTTGAGTATAATGCCTCGTCAAATGTAATCACACAGTAGTCAAGAACCATCCTCCTGAATACTTCGGAGAGCCGCATGAGCACAGTGAAGACAGTGTCAAAGTAATTTTGAGGAGCAGACACATTTGTTCTGTATTCAACGTTTGTTGTGGGTCCTTGGATCTTCGATGCTAGCTTCATATGCATAACAGTCCACCCTGTATGGTATAATATGTTCGCCGACACTCAAATCGAAAAGTCTGTTGCTGATAGCTCTCGCGGTGACCCACGCAATATCACTGGATTTAATTCAAGTTTCTCGGGTGTCATAATAGGCAAAGAAGTCAACCCCTTCAAAAAACTGGAGATGCACGTTTAACATTAATGTTATGACATTCAAGAATAGGGTTCATGTTTACCGAAGTTCCTTTCTGTTCAGATACATGTTTCTGCTTCTGGCTAAGAACTCTGCTTTGAAAGATGACCATGTTCATAACATACGACATTGTGGATCTATAGTCTCAGCTTTTTGTTCGAAATTATCGGTTGCGGCCTGGGTGAAAAATCCCATATCAATGTTAGTTGGCACAACACAACTTTCACCAGCAGTTTGTATATCTGTCTACACTGATATAAGTGTGTGTATGTCGTTGTAACTGATACACACCCCGTGTCGATTTAGAACAGTTATTAGCATTCCCAGTCGAGTACATTCGGGTATACTGACAGATCCAAACCGACGTGCTTCGGAGTTTTCACTCTGCACGAAGTCCCAATAAAGATGAGGTCCTGCGCTACAGAAAGGACGTTTCTGTTAACACTCACGTCTGGTCAGAGAGAGCAACTTGTCATGGGTCATTGAAGCGGGTGATAATATGCGTTGCATGGAACATAAGACGATCACGACCAATTTCATCGGCATCGCTACAATGAGCAGCATTTATAATTAAATTTTAATTTTCATGCTCTCTTTTGCTCAGTATTGGTTCCTGGAGAGCATTTTGGTATTAATATGAGGAAACTAGCATATGTGCTAGCGAAAACGAGACGTCGTTAGCACAACCTATGCATTAGCGTTTTCCCGACTTTTAGGGGGGAGGGTTGAGTTTTACGCTCCTGTTACCGATTCACATGGATCGCATGCTATATTTCTATATTTATTTATGGACAAATGTCCACAGAAGTTTTTGATAGCATTTACGACGATGTTCTCCCGACAGATATGCAGTTGTCGACCTATTCCGTCGTCATATTTCTGAAAAACGCCTGAAATTTCGAAGAAAAAATCAATAAATTCAATAATAGGGCCACCGTTATGATAATATGGCACACAAATTGGCTTATTTCAATCTAGCAATTTATTTCGGTTACCAAAATAATCTCATGATCTCCAGGGAAAGTTCGGGATCGAATCTATTGTCGATTTATCGAATTATGTTAAAAATAGCTTTAAAAACCATTAAAACCTATTTTAAAGCACCGTGCCAATCCTGAATAAAAAATCGCACACCCGTGCAATGTGTCCCAGGGGTCACTGCAAACGAAAATAGCAAGAAATCTCGGGGGCTCAGAAGTGCGGGGTCGATTGTATTTTTCGAAAACTCTTACTGGCCTAGTATGTGGTGTTCCTCAGGGATCCTTACTCGTGCCCATAATTTTTCTCCTTTACGTGAACGATATGTCAAATGCAACTACTATGGAACTGTTATTATATGCCGACGATACAACCCTTATGGCCAGTGGACAAAATGAAGCGTTAATCCAAAGTTCTGTCAATAACGAATTAAGAAATATATGTGACGGGTGTTGCTGCAACAAACTAGCCAACAATGCTAACAAGAGCAATTATATGCTCTTGCATCCACAAAATAATGATAAAAAATGGAATACAATTAAAATATATCTTAATGGAGCCGAACTTAGACGGATAGGGAACATGCGGAACGAATAGTCTGCCAATTTTTTAGGTATCCATATAGATGAAAACCTGACCTTTAACAAACACATTTCCATTGTATGCTCAAAAATTGCTCTTGCAATTTATTGCATTAATAAACTTAAACATTTTCTCCCGAGCAAGGCCCTCAAAACATTATACTTCGCCCTAATCCAAAGCCACTTAGTTTATGGCATCCAGATATGGAGACATGTTCCAGCAGTGAAGAACCTATATTTATTACAAAAACGAGCCATCAGAATTATATGTAACAAAAAATATAGAAGTCACACTGACCCTCTTTCAAACAAGAAAACATTTTAAAAATAGATGATTTACATAAATTACATGCATCCATGTTCATGCATGACTGGTACTACGATCGCTTACCGGCTTCTTTTTCTGGTATGTATGACAAGAGAGAAGAAGCCAATAGACGACAACCTAATCCCATATTACAAAACAAATTCAGGACCATCTCTTTTTCTAAAGTTTTCCCATACCATTCATTCCCCTTAATATGGAATTCCCTAGAAAGTAAATATACACCCAAGCAATCAAGACATGTCTTCCGAAATCGTATGAAAACGGATATAATTAATACCTATTCAGCGAACGTTCGATGCAAAAACCGCAGATGCCCTGATTGTATAAACGATACATAATTTTCTGCTAACAAATATCAAACAAACAAACAAAAAAGTATACATGTTAATTGAAATATTCCCAAGACCTCACTCCCATTATTCCTACTCGGCTCCACTGAAACATGTATATTCATAGTATTCATTCATTATGTCGATCAAGTAGGTGCCTTTACATATGAATCACACTTCGTACCATCGCCATAACAAAGCATATTAAAAACCCAGTCTGCACATGATGAACGTAACCCAAAAAACAATCAAATTCATTCTGCCATCTACATCGTATAATCTGTCACCACATTCAGGGGTGATAGGAAGACAGCCAGTCATGACTATGTCACCCCTAACAATATACATGTATAGTCTATTAATATTATATTTATTTGTAATTGTACTTTCCATGTGTGTATATTGTAAATAAAATGATCATATCCTATCCTATCCTTAGTTGGACATTAATTTGACACCATCTATATAGGTTGGAATTCTCATTGTTTGATTTTTCAACCAGTAAAAGTTGGTAATTTTCCAATCTGAGGGTGTGTCAGGTTGGATATTTCGAAGGAGGTGCAAATGAATTCTGCGAACCTGTGAGTTTGATGTTTGGTTCAAGGGGGTGGGTGCAGTTGGCCGGAAATTTGATGGAGCACTCCCATGGGAAACCTCTAGCCACGTCCCTAGAACTTATACGTGTGGGTACTTAATCAATCAATTGACTGACATTTCCACTATATAGTCCTGAGATCCTAGAATAAGCTTTACATTTTTGTTTGTGCGATTGGGAGATGGATTTCACGTGCGATATCACAAGACCACAACATTAGCTTCATGGGCAAAGCTTTATTTTCCAACTAATGTACAGCACGTTGGCCAAAACATGCCTGTGTTTCTGCACTCGCTAGCTATACAGAGACTATTGTGCAAAACGACTGCATTTAAACGAAACAAAACATTTTAAATATGAAATTGCTATAAGACTAGATAGTACATACGTGTATCTGATAATCCATCGATATCATATAATCCTACTATTTCTTGAATAAGAAGGAACATATAATAACAAACAGAGCAGAAGACATATCCATGCAGGTTCACGTGAATTCGGTCAATGGTGACGCATCCACCAAATTTGAAATCGACATGCGTTCGGGCGGTATTTTATGGATGGAATTATGAAATGAACATGATGAAAGTGACAATGAATTGACAATGATTTGATTCAAGTTCGCCATCAACCGAAGTGCTCCCCCAGCGTTACTATCAATAACATTATTATTTGGCTAATTTCAGTAATATTCTCCCCGTTTACATTCGATAACACAAATTTGTCTCCGCATTTAAAATTCTTTGACATAGATCGTTTATATTCTGCAATAATTTGTACACAAGGGACGGATTCTTATGTTTTATTGTGTGTTTAAACTCCGAGGTGGCGAAATCTCGGTTTGTTTACATTATGAAAGTTTGAGTCCGTAATCGGAATCTGAATCTGAATCCAGATTACGACGAAATAACGATTGAACACGATTACGGTCTGTTCGTTTACAAACATAGAAAGGCTTCTGAAACAGGCAAACCGTTATCGTGCGTGTTTCACCAGCCAATACGCCAATGATTGGATATAAAACAATATATAAGCGGGGTTCACGATTATATAGCTATTTGTGTTCAATCTGAGTAACAGGTGCCACGCGATATTAGGATCGTATATCAAAATGAGTATCGAGGTTTAATCGAATGTGATGGTTATATCAGCCAACACGCACACGATTTGATGGCGAAAGATGCCCAATCTGGGTTCACGATTAGATGGCGATTTACCACTATTTGATTACTCCGATGTAGTCTGGGGTTGTGCCCCCAAATACCTAACCGAGAAGCTCGACCGATTACATTGCGATGCCGCCCGAACAGTTAGTGGCTCACGCGATCAGTGTCCAATATAAACCTCCTAAATGAAGTTGGCTGGCCAACACTGAGCAAGAGAAGAGAGATCCATAAACTACAAGCAATGTATAAAATAGTAAATGACGATGCCCCCGAATACCTACAAAATCTTCTAACACCTAGATCATCTGAAGTCTCTGGATATAACTTGAGAAAACCGGGAAAATTTTATTCTTACTTCTGTAACACCGAGCATTTAAAAAAAATCATTCTTCACCGCTACTTTAAAATCGTGGAATGACATACCCACAGAAATAACAGATGCCGAATCTATCGCAGACTTCAAATTTTATCTCGAATTAATAGATCCTACAGTAAAACCACCATCATACTTCTATACAGGTCGTAGAACGCTTAATGTCGCCCATGCCAAATTGCGTAACAAATGCAGCAGCCTACGTTCCGATATGTTCCAAAATTATATCTCTGACAGCCCCCAATGCCATTGTGGAAATCCATGCGAAGATACTTACCACTACCTCTGGGCGTGTCCCCTATTTCACACCGAACGAATGGAAATGTGTCAAAAATTATACCAAGAAGGACTGAAAATTACACATATCAATGATTTACTTCTCGGAATTCCCGATATCTCAAATAGAAGAAACAAAATTCTCTTCAAAATAGTCCATCGATATATAACAGCGACTAAACGATTCGAAGTCGGATAATCAAACGCATTTCAGAACAGCAACAAAAAGCAAATTAGTCACAAATCGGTTTTGGCACCCCGAACCCACTCATTTGTAAATGTAAATATGTTTAACCTATATATGATTTTGAATCTCTCCTTCAACATTTTGTATGAATAATATTATTGTAAACAGGGAGAGGGGCAAAGTAAGTTTTGTAACTTGTCCCCAATCCCTTTTGTATTATTCGATATACAAATAAAATATGTTTAAAGGGGTACTGTACGCCAAATGTTGTTGTTGGTTTCTATAGTCTCCGAGTCGGAGAATAAGGTAACAATTTTTCCATTATTTGAAAGTATGTTGAGTACGAAGTCATGTTACGGATGACAAATTTACCGGAATGCAAAAATACAAATTGTCGTTGTCGAGTAATTTTTGTAAAGTTTTCAACCAAATGAATCAAATAAAAGTTTTAGTATATGCATACTAGTCCCATATAATCATTTAAGTTATTGTATCATCGCTAGTCAGTGAGTGGCTTGAGTGTTCTCCCCGTATCATCATAATATTTTAAGCGATCGTGTGTGCGATCGGTTTAAAATCCAGTATCCCTCAATTACTATTTTTGATTACGGTAATTCGTAATTTAATTGACGCCATTTTATGGCTCCAGTCATAAATTCAATTTATATCAAATTATTAACTTGTAAATTATTAAATTTTAAGATAGCCTATTAACCTGAGCGTTTACAGAATACATCTTCGACTCAAATTACTTATGTTTCTATATATTATCGATATTAGATCGTTGTTGTCACCGGAAATTTAATGAAAATGGCGTACAGTACCCCTTTAAAGTAAAAGTAATGGTGATTTATATTATATTAAATTGCAATATCACGTGCCACGCGCAGGTTAGGATAATGTGTGAAACTAGCTGAAACAGCTATAGGCTCCCTTCTGGAGCCTTTATTCGGTGTCTGAGGGGGCTAATTGTGTGTTAACAGCATGTGATCCCTTCGCCCATACGGCATCCATATCCTATTCTTTTATATATAGAGATAATATATTATGCTACTTCAATATATCCTCGTGCAAATAGGTTCACATTGGACCTAAATATTGACATTGATTCATATTGGACTAATTTGATTCGGAAATAAGCCCATAGTGGTTTTATACTTGTTAATCTGTTGGATGGATCGGGCCACTGTGGAAACACATTTATAAAAAGCGCACATTTGATGCTGCAGCATATCCTCGTGCAAATAGGTTCACATTAGACCTAAATATTCACATTGGTTCATATTGGACTTATTAGATTCTGAAATAGATCCATATTGAGCTTATTATCAAAACAAATATTTATTTAATTAAATTATTTAAAATCAGAAATTTGGAATAACTAACGCCGTTATAACCTCCGCCAGGGAACCCCGAGTCACCACCCCAACAAGATCGAAATATATCAGTGAATATCAGCAATAATATCAAACCAACCAAGTTATATCCTGTTTTTCTAATTAGATCGCCTCTTAGTAACTGACAGCTCTTTTATATGAGTGACGTCGCAAAAATGGATACCTATACTACCAGAGGGGTCTGTAACGCGCTCCACTGCGTGCCCCTTTTGCACTGCCCCTATACGCCGACTCTTTATACGCCTTTACCGACAGACCCGTGGCGATATTAATACCATTGCTCGGATAAATTGCCTAAATTTGTCCGATTTCTGAGCGATGGTAAAACGGGGGATTTGTATTATTTCCCTTGTCCTTAGTATAGTACTATTAACGTGAAGCAGGCGCGTCAAAAGCTTCGGCGTACAGGGGCAGTGCAAAAGGGGGCGGACAGAGGAGTCCGTGACAGGCCTCTGTGATACATACACGTTATTTTATAGCAGTGAAGTAGATTATCGGCCTGTCGTAGATTAATATTACTCGGATTGGCGATGTCCCAAATTAGTCTGGTCGATAAAAGGTTTGACCTAGAAAAAATTTGGACTAAGTTGGTTTGTATTCCATTTTGAAGAGGAATATATCCTCATCAACATATCCAAAATCCGCTAAAATCCGCTTTGAGCAAAATTGTTTACAGAGATTTTAAAAAATGCTCATTTTTCGACCTTGTGAAGTACGTTTTTCCACAATATCCCTCATCGGCGACACCAGAACGCATTAATCCTCCATCCGATATATACCATTTTGTGTAAAAGAGTATAGGGGGCGAATAGAGTGACAAGGACAGAAAACAATGCAATCGTGGCGATGAAATGGCTGTCAAAATGGCCGCAACTACAATCCATGCTACGACGAAAGCAACATATTGGATAACCTCCTATAAGCGAAAATACACATTTGTAATTTACAAGAATGTTGTTATATATCTTTAAAGGTACACATATAATTAAAACAGATGTATCTGAATGATTTATCGATCACTGCTACGCACGTTAACCCAATGATTTACGTTCGGGATTTCTTATTAGAATACATCCAACAGTCGGACCAAAAACAGTTATTTCGGGCATGCAACACACGAAGTAATATTTCGTCACACAGTGCGTGGTAGTTTCGTTTTGGAATGATGATTAATTATTGAATGTAACGCAGAAACTGAAGTGCCCACCCTATCTGTGTAAATACTAGTTATATTTCCGGAATTTCCAACACTCTCCGTGACAATAAACCATACACGTATGTCGTAATGCTGATTATACTGTAAAGCAACACTTATCTCTTCAACAGAATAGTACCCTATCTCACTAGATCGAAGAAACTGTACATGGTACATTTTATTTAGTACTAATTTTCATGGTGCTCCCAAACCGGTTTCTTAGTAGACAATTCTGTTCAAATTACTTCCATCGGCACTTTACAACAGGAATATGTACCACGCAATGCACACTATTAGTTGTCAGTATCTTGTTGTTTGAAATTATGTTACCATTGCCACCCACAGATTTGCGCTAAATATCAGGTCATCGGCGTTTACAGTTATTAGTTCTGCGTTTACCATTCACTCAATGTTGCTATTTATGGTTTTGTATGCAGCAGATATGTGTAACATTAGGGAGAATGGGTAAACGCGGCGATGCGGTTGCAGAAAAGGTCGTACATTTCGCGTATATGTGGCCTTAGTGCATTTATGTGCACATAATTTCCAGGTATAAAGACAGTCTCTACCACATAGTATGTAGGCAAATTTGGTTATGTTGAGAATTTATTGAAGATAGTCTATTGTAATCCTTTGTATTTTGATAAATTGCGTTCATGGTATACCACCATGTATTTGTGTGATAAAAGTGAAATATTCGTGTTTAATCACTTTGCTGGAGGCAAATATGACTACTATTTTAAGACACGGACAATAGGATCTACACGTTTAACCCAGTACCATATGAATATCTCTCATACTGTTCTATAGTAGTGAATTTTGACAGATTGTGTGTTGTAGATTCAAAAATAAATGATTATCGGTCATATTCGTGAGAATGTTTTCATTACATATATTTCTGCTTCTAAAAAGGTCACACATTGAATACATCCCTATTATATCACATTTAACTGTTTTAATACACATATATTACACGATTCAAGATAAGCAGTACAGATAAAACTGTGTTATTCTTCTATTTCTTGGCGCCCAAAAAGTCCACATTTAATCGTTGTATGAGACCTGGCTTTTGGTTGCTCTCTCGCGAGATACATTAGAGAGAAATCTTACATACTATTGTTAATAGCTCCCCTTATATTCTGAAATCATTCTTCCTCGTATAATTCGAGGACATGTTCGTTCTTTTATGACCAGCTATTCAATTTTCCGCAAATTGTAAATTTCATTCGATTTTGTCCATTTTGGCGGCCATATTGGACAGACATTCTACCGACATGGTTTACGACTAAGCATTGTTTGTGTAAATTTTATTGTATTACTAATTTGGTATTTGTTGGCGCACCTACCACCGAAATTCAGGATTTTTCTATACCAAATGCCATCATGGACGCCATCTTGTATTACAGAAAATGCTCAAAGCGGATTTTAGCGGATTTTGGATATGTTATAGAGGATATATTCCTCTTCAAAATGGAATAGAAACCAACTTAGTCCAAATTTTTTCTAGGTTGACCCTAAAATTTTAGTTTATCGACCAGACTAAATCGATATTACTCGGTTTAAGTGAACGTTCAGACGACCACGATTCAATCGTAAGTGGAAAGACTAGTAACTGATAGTTGGACTGCGCATGCTCACGACAAGATCGCTAATAATGAAATAATATCAAGCACTGTTTGATTTTAGATGCGTATTTAGTCTTGTATACGTAAACATCGTAGATGGAAAGATCGCATGGTACTCAATCACGTGGTTAACATGGCTTATGCACAAGCCACGATCTCCTCATCTGCGACGACATCGCAATCGTGTGAACAAACTATAAACGATTTTGTCCGTCCCGATTCCTCCGGCACTTACAATTGACCCTACCGCAATTAGCTGTGTGATCCAATGAGATAATTGCATTATACAGCCTGGAGCAATAGTCGCTTCTGCGAACAGGCGGTTAGACAACAAAAAAACTCATTTTACCAGCTTACTTTATGTCGCTTTGATTTTGTTTTGTATAAAAGAGTATTGGTTTCATGTTAGTTGACACAATATAATAATATAACAGTAACATGGGCTTTTTGGATTAGTAAATTATGAACGTTGTAAATGTCACGCTGAGATAGAGAAGTGACAACTGGAAATACGATGAGGGGATTAGGAAGTGCTTATAAGCTTATTATATTAAAACTATCAAATCAAACTATGTACACATTTGAGATAATGGACCACAAAGTGTTGTAATCTCCAAGGGATGATTTGTTTGGGGAAAGAGGGACACTACAATGGCCAAAGTATATGACAGCACCTGTTAAATTCACCTGTTATCGATTAATACAGGCTGATTAGGGCGCCTCTCCCTGATAGCTTTCGGATTTGTGATGGTTAGATTTGGTACATTATACAGCATTTATTGGTATATTTTGTGAATAAATGGTATTCATGGCATTTATACGTAGACTTACATACACAAACATTATGACAGACCAATGGAATAATAGGGAACTGTGATATGAAAAATAATTTCTCAATATACGGAAACATGTTTGTTCTATATGCGCAATGTGCCAATTATGAAGATTATTAATTGTTATTATAACATTTTTTTTTAAATTTAAATGTCTTTATTAATTCCTCAGATATATAAGTCACGTTTTTACATAGCCCATACTAGTACACACCACGTGGCATGGATAAGGGCGTTCTTTTTGTCTGATATAAAAGGATTATTATATATTGTACATATGTTGTTCCATAACGCCCTTCTTGGTAATAGGGTGGTCTGCTCTACGTCATTTGAAAATTGAAAATTATTACAAGTTACAACACGCAGAGGCTCCGTACACACGACAAACAGTCCCTATATTATTCTAGGACATATATAAACACTATATAGCAATATATGCCGTATATATTGGAACCTATGTCTATGGAATTGCCCCCACTTTCTGTATAGACGTGGTATTTTCATATTCTAAATTAGTGACTAATGAGTTGATAAAGAAAAAAACAAATATCAGATGCTTTGGTGTATCGGGAAGGATGGTGGGCTGCTACGTACGTATAGATCGATAGTTTAGTCAAAGAGGTTGAAGGCGGTCGATGACAAAACCATCTCCATATATGATCAATACGTTCACGTTCATAAGTCCAGTATATGATCCAATATTGCCCATCTATTAGAATATGTATCATTATCCAGAAAAAAACAATCAGTTACCCAGAAAAAAACAATCAATTATGACATGGAACACTTTTTGATACCAGTATGGTGCATCTTCGAAAAAGAACAAAAAACTGACTACAACGGATGAAAACATACAAGTCCTCTAATTTTTATCGAAATAGGGAAATTGTATGGTACACCATCGATAAATTGATAGATCGTGCGTCTATTGTGAAGAGACATATTGTAATAACATTGAATATTTATTATGTGTTACATATCCAGCTTGACAAGAACAGTGAATATCCGAAATTATCGAACAATTTATCTCAAAATCGACGCCATGTGCAGGTTCATTTTTCATCATGCTTCGGTGGTAATTTGCCCCAATAAAGAGCTTGTCGTCGCAAATAAACATTGAAACTGAATGTATGTAGCCTTCACTAAAGTACTTGTATCCTTGCTGTCGCGATTTCAATGAAGTGCCAGTCGAATTGAAGAACAATCCAGCGAAATATGGTGGTAAGTCCACCAAATTTGAAACACGTCGTTCCTTGTTGTCAGACATATCGGCGTGTGATGTCTAACCTGCTATAATTTAGTCTGGCAATTTATGGCAGGCGTGGTTATCGCCGCTGGGCAGTAGCGTGAATTGAATCGTGGTCGTCTGAACGTTTACTAAGGGGGTAATTAGCCTGGTTCGATAACATGCTATACTGGACAAAAATGTCATATCTAATTAATAAATAGAGATTATCACTACAGTGAAGTGATCTGAGTCTCCATATCACGTCGAGTTGAGAAGGTGAGATCACGGATCAGACGAGCTGATATGTGATCCACCTTCTCAACGAGAATGTTTATTATATGACCAATTGAACTTAATTATTACAACAACCTCTGAAATTTATTTTTAAAAAGGGGATCAGTTGATTTCAAATTTAATGAACGAATCGCAACAATTTAATCAACATGAACAAATTTAAGATTAATTTTCGCAATTGAAAATAGTTCGGGAGCCTCGTTCTGATTCAGATATGCATGATATGGAATCGGATCACGATACCATGATGGTCCGATTTATCAGAAAACCATCACAAAATGATAATGGTATTTAGTGAAAATAATGGCAGTCATATAATAAATATGATTATTAATTAGATATGACATTTTTAAATATTTATTATATGACTGTTGCACATTGGTTTTCCTGAGTCTTTTTGGAATCTCAACTTCAACCTGTAGCGTTGAAGATCATCACAACATTTCGGTCCTCTTCGAATACGCTGTGTTTCAGAGAATTCAGATTATGATCATCTGGCATCTTTTGTAAGAATTGCTTAATAAATTTGTCCTTTTGGAGACACGGTATGCTCCGAAGAGGTGGAAGTTCCTCGATTAAGAAACGTTCATTTGCATGCGACATATTCGTCATTTGGGAGTCTTCTCTCCGTATTTGCGAACATTGCGTTGTATTTTGGAGTGCTTGACGATGTTAGCTGCATGGCTGTATCGAATAATAAAGTTTCTGTGGTGATACATATCGTCGGTTGTTCAACACCGTATGTAGAATCTCCAATTCTAGAGGCGTCGTCAGTTTCTCTATTCGGAAGCAGAACGTGCTCACAATCAGCAATCCTGTTGATGATGTTATCAGTGTGTGTCAAAATCCCATCCATGATCCCCCATAATGTGTGGAGGGTCAGATACAACTACAAGTTAACTGAGTCACCGTTGGACAGATTGTCTTTCTCTCCAATGTTTATCTCTCCAGTGTATTTTAACTTCTAGTGGAATACTTGCTGTTTAGCTCACTGTCACCTATCGTTACTTCAATTTCAACTGACCGAATGCATTTCATTGTTAAATCAAACATAATATATTTCTAATCCAGTGGTTTGCGATGGTAGGACTCGTATGGGTGTGTTCCGGTCTCTCATGTGGCCTGAATCCATTGGGGACCATAATGGAAATAAATGGTCTTAGGACTGATTTCTTATGCTATCCCCGATGGTTTTTGGTCACCTTTTAGTACCGGACAACTCCTTTGCAGTCTTATACACTGAATAAACGCCACGCGGAAGTGGTAATGTGCCATATGGTACATCACATCCTTCCGCAGGTGACCTATGTCCAGTAATAAATCAAATAATTTGACATTCTACATCTTAATAATTTGTTAATCTGGTACGTGTTACATGTATATCACATATATACCATGTATTCCTCTGACTATTTTTTATCTATACATGTAGTCATGTACTCATGTAGGTTTTCCAACACAAATGTGTGCCTTACAGACCAATAAAACGTATCTTATCTTATCTTATCTTTAGAACCAACAATATACGGTAGGTGACTGTCCGAGAGACCAGTTCGCTTGGACTGGACAGATGTGTGAATTAGTTTGACACATAATATTTGGCCCACGCGACAGCGTCTTAGGGTGGATACACACTTGTATGTAATTTCTGTATGTAAAATCCATGTATTTTACATGGTCACACCAATCATTGATAGTATATTAATCGTCTGCGCGCCACCAGCCCATTTCAACAGGCGAGACTAGTGAGTAGTTTTATCCATTATCAAAATAACTGCAATCAAGAAATTTCAGGCCAGTCATAAACATGTTTTCTTGATAATCTTCCAACTACTGTTATCCCCTCGGTCAGTATCTTTCTAAATGGTGACGACGCCCTAAGTGTGAACACGAATCAAACATTTTTTGAAGAATTCCAAAAATACGTAATTCATACAAAGCGATTTCAATAGTTATATAGAGCTCCAAAATAAAAATATAAAAATAATATAAAAAACTTACATTTTAAACAAAGTATGCCGGTCATTCTCAGTATTCTCAAAGCGAAGAATCCGTTCCGCATAAATAAATAATTAAATCACGTGTAACATCACAATCTGGCACCTTTCACTCACTACTCTCTCTCTCTCTCTCTCGCTCTCTATCTCCCTCTGTTTTCTCTCTCTCTCTCTCTCTCTCTCTCTCTCTCTCTCTCTCTCTCTCTCTCTCTCTCTCCCTCTCTCTCTCTCTCTCTCTCTCGCTCTCATCTCTCTCTCTCTCGCTCTCTGCGAACCATATACCTTCTTACACTGCCGAGCCATGAATCTAAAAAACAAAACTCAAATACAAATTTGATATATTTTACAGGGCCCAAAAGGCACAGCGGGAGGACGACATTCTGTTATTTTATCAACTGATGTATAAACTGTTCATGTAATTATAAATCTGATGGGAAATGAACAATGTTTAAACCAACCATGTTTTCTTTCAAGGGTGCGGAAATGAATAGTTTGAGTCCGTAGATTTTATACTTGATTTGTTTCTCGTCATTTCTTGGAAACAAGGTCATCCAAAACTAAAATAAATTTGAAAGCCCTTTTAGGACGATACCGGTTTGTTGAGATTGCTCGGATAATTTGACAGCGAGCGCATGTGATAAGATTCAATTGGGATTCCCATGCAAATATCCACTACAGCGCCAAAAAACAATGCAGGTACAGCGTTGAAATTAAAAGAGTGACACTCCCATTTTTCACCCAGAATTTACAGAACTGTATATGTTTCTCAAGCCAAAGGTTGGACAAGTTTCTAACTGTGACAATTTTAGCCTGTACAGGCTTGAATTATAAAATTTTCTACCATAATCCAAGGTTCGGGAAGGGGCTGGTTATCGAAAGCTTCAAATAACTAAGGGATTTAGTTGAATGTATCAGCCGGGATTATCTGGGAACGAATGCGTAATATAGTGTTACTTAAATATTCCATAGTTGTAAATTGTGCTTATACATGTATAACACAAGATAGGAAGGTGACGCAGTTGAGAACTCGTAGCTGGACAACGCTTATCCCGAATGAAGACACAGCAACACCACCGTCTGTACCTTCACATTTGAAGCTGTAATAATATATTCATAATTATATTATTAGCATAAATTGCTGCATATTAGATTAATCACTCGTAGCAAACAGACACGACAAACATGACTGTCAACTACAATATTTATAAATCAGGAGTGGATGCAGGGGGGGGGGGTCGGGAATCAGGGTGCTGCATGCCCCCCCCCCCCCCCCCCTGTCGAGGAAATATGCAATGGTCAGTCCGGTAGCTTCCGGGATAATATAGCCCCCATGTTGGGGATCATAGCCCCTGCGTTTGGGGAAATCCTGAGGCATTTGGGTTATCGCGCGAACAACAATTATTTTAAGCGCCTGACGACTTCGTCCGAGTCAACGGCTCTCTGCACATTCAGAGCTTGACTCACTCTGGTCAAGCAAAGCCGCAATGATTGGGTTGTCATCGGACGCATATTACATGTCTGTATGATCCATGTAAAACGCCAAATACACGGTTTGTACAGATATTACATGCATGTATCCACCCTTATACAGGTGTGAACGTATGGAGGGAATAGAGTTTGTGTTGTCTATCCAAATGCGAGACCAATTGAATTAGTTTCTAACCACATGCAGTCAACTATAGTATAAAATTGCCCAAAACCTGTTATTTATCAACATTTTGTTCAACGAAATTTTGCATGTTTGTCAAATATCTGACCAAAAAAAGCCACTTGAAATTTTGCATGTTTGTCAAATATCTGACCAAAAAAAGCCACTTGATTTTAGAGTTATCCATCTTCATCCGCAATATGATCAGAGAAATGTTTCTCGTCGACTGTTTACTGGGCCACCTAAAATTATCGGTGGTGAAAAATAACATATTTCAAACATCGATATCTGATCAGTCTGAGCTTTGATAGGTGTGTTCCTCAACTCGAATCAAATATTTTTACCCCCCCCCCCCCCCCCCGAAGCCAAGGAAATAGTAATTTGCGAGCGTTAATTCGGATTATTCATCTTTAATTATCCCAAAAAAGCGTTGATAAACCATTTTGTCTCCGAACTTAAAAACGTTTTTATACTGACGACGTGTTTCTGGATAAAACAGATTCTACCTTGTGATAATAAACTGTTTCGGCTGTTAAGGTTATTTTTCACTTGTTGTCATAATTTTCGTTCAGGACAAAGGAGGCAATGCGCCAGAAGTGTCCAGACTCTGAAACATTAACCAAACCTGTATATATTCCCTGGATTTTCCGCGTATGCATGTATAGGTTATATCTTTCAAACATTAGAATATAGTCAACGACACTACAACCATTATATTGGTAACTCGTGAATTTTCCAAGAACGTCACCGGTTGTCCTTCCATTTACAATGCTCAAAGATGATGATTTGCATTGTGATATAAGTTGTCTACCGAATGAGTTGATTTGTCCGTCCAAATTTTCTCGGGGACATATGGTATCAATTATATAGTTTTCGGGTAGTGGAACACATAGTCTGGCATTTTCCCAGTTCGCGCATTGAAGTCTCCACTTAAAATAATCATGTCATTTAACCCATATTTATTCAACAACAACTTAAGAGAAGACAATATTATTTCTTTTTCCTCCATTGTTTTCCAGCTTGAAGAGTTAATGGGCGGAATGTAAGCTGATATGAAAACAATTTTGGATTGTAAATTAAATAATCCACCATTAAATTCAACAGCTATAATATAATTATCTAGGTGATGTATTTTCTCAATCCATTTCTCGTACTCTGTACGACAATAAAATCCAACACTTCCTTTAATAGAATCAGATTTCGGTCTGTTTTCAATACATCGGTATCCTGATATTTGTATATCTGATGCATCTTTGTGCCAAGTCTCGCAAATTGTAATAAAGTCATATTTACACAAATGTTCCAAGCATTCGGTATTTTGATATTTGTTCGCAAATCCTTGTGCGTTCCATGACGTAAGAGCCACTCTACCCCGATGCGTGGATATGCCACACCCCTGTTCTCGAATCATACGTATATCAATATTAATATCAATAAGTTATTATTAGTTCATTGGCGGACAGTCGATAAGAACAATAAACAAAGCTGAAAGGCATATACTAGTAGTTCGCCTGTCAAACGGATCTTAAGGAATTTTGGTTTCGAAAAAATATGTCATACAGTCAAATAGAGTATGTCATATTGGTTAACTTAACCTAAATAACATTTCTGATATTTGCTATACAATGTTAGAAATTGGAATAAAAATACATACATAATTATATACTATACAGATTTCCAGAAACAAACTTTGACAACAAGTGCATTAATAATTATGTACCTTGTATTTAACGCAAAATTTCTGTTAGCTGATGCCTACAAAAAAGAAAGCTCATCATTTCCCCGAATTGCGGAATGGTTTCTGTTCTCATTGGACAATTTATGATATATGGTCACCATTGGAATAAACATCACTGTTATACAACGAGTTATTGCTAACCCGTTCGACGCCAGATGAATAAGAATTTTCCCGCTGGTACCTACTTTCTTGCCTCTAATTACGCCCTCCGGGTGTATACTCAGCTACTGTTTCTTGGTATTAAATGGGCGCATGGATGTTTTATTTTTAGAAATGGGGATTTTTGGGACACATTAAACGTTGTAGTGCGATCCCGAGGACGAGTCCGATAAAAGGTGTAGTTGGGAATTTCAATTTCGTTTATTGTCGTTTACATTATTTTTCATGTAGCGGGCGTCTCTTGAGACATGCTTGATTGCCCCATGGTTTGTTATTCGCATGCCAAGAAATGCAACCCGATGAATTATATCGGGAATTCGCGCGTTAACCATTAGCGCACTGCGGGTTATGTGTTTCTATTGTTCTTTAACCTGCTTTGTTGCATTGATATTTGAACAACTTTCGTTTATTTTCACGTAACATAAATCGGAATGCTATCTACTATTATACTCAGTGCACGGGGATTTGACGATTGTATAATAAATTTAATTCGAACATGAATCATACGAGGTGTTTGTTTATATCGGTGTTTAACATGTTATTTAATATCGTTTAGTGAACTTTTTCATTTAGTTATACGCGACAAATATCGGCATGTTATATTCTAAATGAATTGGGATGGTAATTATTAACCAACACCCACGTTACTCCTTCGTGCTGTGTGTAAATATTGACTTTATGTATCAGAATGCTATATGAATTGAAGAATGTTCAGAAATTACCCCCTTCCTGTGACCATGTTTTAATTGATGTTCATGTGGAGGGGGCATATTATAATTAGTCCGCTTTGGACCATATTTTAATTGACCCTCATGGGACTATATTGTATTTCACCCCAGTGGGACCATAGTTTAATCAACACTGATGACACCATATTTTTATTTTAATTAACCCTCATAATGGGACCATATATTTATTCTTTAATTAAGTCACGTTACCATATTTCCATTGACCTTAATGGGACCATATTTCAATTACCCCCCATGGGTCCATATTTTTATTAACCCTCATGGGATCATATTTTAATTAACAATCAAGGTACAATTTTAGTTAACCGTCATGGAACCATATTTTTTTATTAACACTCATTGGACCATTTATTATTTAACCGTGATGTGACCATATTTTAATTCACCCTCATTGGACCATTTTTCAATTAACCCTCTCTGTGTGTGACCATATTTTAATTTACCCTCATGGAACCATACATGTATTTTAATTAATCCTTATGAGAGGTCATATCAGGAGTGCATTACCTGAGGCCATTCTTATCAGCATTGCGCCCTCCTAGGGTATATATTGGCAAGTATATCTGACCCTGTCGCAGGAGGTGGTGGACTAAATGTGATTAAAACATGCTCGGTATTTGCGTAATTGGATACTAAATGTTATTAGAAACGTGCTCGGTGTTTGCGTACTTGAACCAGTTACGAAGATCGCAAATTTTTGCCCGATTATTATTCTGCATGCTATTTCATGCGCTTTTCAGACCACTATTTGATATGAAATTAGAAAAAGATGTCAAATATATCAACTACTTAGGCGTTACCTATATACAGATTTTTCACAATCACCACATTAAAGTTGTTATCTGGGTAAAAACCCACGGGAATGGTCGTCGCGGCGTTTTCGAGAAGATCCGAGCACCCATTCTCCACACCCAGTCACAAAAAAACGGCACTGTGGGGTTAATCGCGTTGATAGTTAAAGAGCGTTCGTATCCGCAGTGTCGTTGATAAAGAGCGTATGCGTGTAATGTGATTCTTACGTCTGTGTCCACACGTGAGCGTGACTGTATCCAGACATGAGCGTGTTGTGTGATTCTTACGTACTTAGGGCTTCCTAGGAACGGCATCGGGTCAGTTTTTCCACCCGAGGTGATCTTCACCTTGAAACGGGTACCCACAAATGATATTTATGTGTGTGTCCTTTATAGACTCGAACCGATTGAGCTCAAACTTGCTAGCTACGGGAAATGTCATGGACGGGTTAAATTGTGACCACGACCTGACCTTGACATTGAAAATGATCAATTCAAGGTCAAATCGGGTAAAATTGAAAAACAAAACATTAAATTAAAAAGGCACAATTAACTCATTGAAAAACAAAAAATTAAATTAAAAAATTAATTAAAAAAATTAAAAATTGTCATGTTTCTGATGATTGCCGCCAGTGGCGGGCTAACATGCTAGTCTACTCTATATTTTGGGACTTCTGTCTGTCTGTTTGTTTGTTTGTTAGCATTGGCCGGACGGATTTCGACGAAATTTGATACCTAGAGATACTTTTGTCCGGGGAGTGTTTTGGACGGGTCAAATCGTTACCCCGAACTGACCTTGACCTTCAAAATTCTCAATTCAAGGTCAAATCGCGCCTTTCGACGGGATTTCGACGAAATTTGATACATAGGGGTACGTTTGTCCGGGGAGTGTTTTGGACGGGTCAAATCGTGACCCCGACTTGACATTGACCTTCAAAATGATCAATTCAAGGTAAAATCGCGCCTTTCGGTGGGATTTCGACGAAATTTGATACCTAGGGATACTTTTGTCCGGGTCAAATCGTGAACCTGTCCTGACGTTGACCTTCAAAATGATCAATTCAAGGACAAATCGCGCCTTTCGACAGGATTTCGACGAAATTTGATACCTATGGGTACTTTTGTCCGGGGAGTGTTTTGGACGGGTCAAATCGTGACCCCGACCTGACCATGACCTTCAAAATTGTCAATTTAAGGTCAAATCGCGGCTTTCGATGGATTTCGATGTTATTTAGCCCGGACGAAGTCGGGTCACCCTGCTAGTATTGTTTTTATGGCTAATAATATGATCTTGATTTCTGACTATGGTTTTCTTATATTGTCTGTCCCTGTGTTCAGTTTCCCTTTCGAAGAATGAATCATCCTTGACTCCATCGTGTTTATCCACCGTTTGTAAAAAGTCATCCCGAGCATACTTGATTCTTTTAGCCAGAACACTCGCGCCTGTCTTGTTCGGATGCCAATTGTCTCTGTACAATGCAGCATCCACTCTACCTACCCTCTGTGACACGAATCCATGCCCATCTATATCTACATTTGCGAATGTCTGTCTGTCTGTGTTCTATAGAAATTCACAGGGGACCATCTAGATGGCACCAAAGGGGTCTATCAGCGGTAACTTTTTACAAGAAAGATAATGGCATGGGTTAGAATTTTCTAAAGTGACGCTGTTGTTGTCAGGGGCCCAAAAGGGGGAGGGGCAGAAATATGTTTCGTCGCCGATTACCACCAAACGTATATATAATCATCCCCATGGTATGTGTGGTTTAAATATGTCAAAGGTGGCTTCGTTCGAGCCAGGGATACACGGAAGGGGAGAGGGGCACCAAAATTGATAAAAAATATTTTAGCGATAATTTCCATCAAATTGATACACATTATTCTCCATGATACAAAGAATCTAATTGTGTGATTTAAAGACTCCAAATTAGTGTCGTTTGGATGAGAGATTGGGGAGGTGGGCACTAAATTTGATTCGAATCAGGGGTGCACTTAAATGGAGAGGGGCACCAAAATTTATACAAATTTTTTAACCCAATTTCCAACAAATTGATACATATTCTTATCCATGATACGAGGAATATAATCATGTGATTTAAAGACGCCATATTGGTGCTGTTTGAGTGAGAGTTGTGGGGGGGGGGCGAGTGGTGTGGTCACTAAATTTGATAAAAATTTGTTTAGTCGCCGATTAGCACCAAATTTATAAATAATTATCTCGATGATATCAGGAGTCTAATTTTGTGGTTTAAATATGTCAAAAGTGGGGGCATTCGAGTCAGGGGTGCGTAGAGTGTGAGAGGGACACAAAATTGATAATCAGTATGTTTAGTGCCGATTTCCACCAGATTGATACATATTCTTCTCCGTGATACGACAATGTAATCTTGTGGTTTAATACGCCAGATTGGTGCTGTTTGGGCGAGAGATATGGGGGCCCTAAATTTGATACGAATTTGCATACTCGCCAATTTTCACCAATCTTATATATATTCCATCTCCACAATGAGTCTAAGTGTGTGGTTTAATGATGTCAAAAGTGGCCGCTTGAGTCCGAGATAAGGACGGGAGGGTCACCAAAAACTGATAAAAATGTGTGTAGTGCCAATTACCATCAAATTCATACACGCTCTTCTCAAATGATACGAGGAATCAAATCGTCCGAGTTAAAAACGCCACATGTGGCGCCTAGATATATTTGCGAATATCTGTCTGTATGTGTTCTATATATAACTTCACGGGGTACAATCGAGATGACACAAAGGCGGTCTAACAGGAGTAACTTTTTACGAGGAATATAATGTTGCGGGTTAAAATTTGCTAAAGTGACGCTGTTGGTGTCAGGGGCAGAAAAGGGGAGGGCTAGCGCAAAAAAAAAAATGATGAAATAGTTTTGTCGCCGATTTCCACCAAATCTATACATAATCACCTCCATGATATGGCGCCGTTCGAGTCAGGGGTTGAGGGGGGAGCACCAACCACTGATTTTTTAGCACAGATTTCCACCAAATTTATATATAATTCTCCTCCATGATACGAGGAATATAATCGTGTTACATGTATTTAAAGACGCCAAATTGCATGGTGTCGTTTGGGTAAGAGATGGGGGTAATAACTATGATAATAATTTGTTTAGTTGCCGATTACCACCAAACTTATATATAATCATATCCATTATAATAGACGTCTAATAGACGTGGTTTAAATATGTCAAAAATTGTGCCGCTCAAGTCATGCACGAGGAGGGGACTTGCACCAAATTTGATACGAATATATTTAGGTGAGAGATGGGGGTAATAACTATGATAAGAATTTGTTTAGTTGCCGATTACCACCAAACTTATATATACTCATCTCCATTATATCATGTATGCATGAGTCTAATAGACGTGGTTTAAATATTGACGCGTGAGTGCCAAAATGTTCTATGTGGCTTTTCCTTTTTTGTTTGGAAATTAGATTTGAAGTTTTTGACATCCGATGGTGTATTCTAGATTTAATTGGTGAAATGTTAAACACTTTTTAGATCAGTCAATTCAATTCAATTCAATTTTATTTAGTAATATATAACAAACATGATAATGTATAATACAAAAATCAAACAAAATATAGTATATATTACTGGGAGATGGCATGACCTACTGGTCGTCTTCCTGCACACTCCCAAACTTAGATAATTATATTCCGACTCTGATCCCAAATGACAGCATATATTGGTGATACAAGTTTTTTTTATCTATAGTAGTGTAGACAACGATACTTTTGTGGTTTAGTTTTTTCCATAGCCTAAGTGGCAATACAGTAAAATATCGTTCAATTATGATATATAATATAAATTTTGGTATAATATAAGACTGATGATATAGTTGTATTCTTCACACATAATGGGCGTACATGCGTTGGATTCACTTAACAATTCTTACATATATATAGTTGATTCATCCATGAACGGATAACAGTCGAAACAGTGTAGGTTTTTACAAAGAACACTGTCAAGATAGCTGCTTATGATATCTTCAGATACGTCTCGTTTAAATTTGGAACGTGGTAAAACTAACTGTAAAGATGTATCTAGTTCTTTCCAAAGTTTCGGGAAGATATGGTAAGGGAGGTTTTCGGTGAAGGATGTTCTAGATTTTGTTCCACCTAATTTGCCACTTTGTCTTGTTACCATTGTTGGGTTGTGGTATATGCGATAAGTGTTCTGAAATGAGATAGGTAGTTGGTTGCAGAACCAATCGTTCATGAATTGATAGGTGCGTAATTTATAAAGATCGTGAGCTTTTAGTATATTACTTTTTTTAAAGAGTGGATCGGTGTGGCTGTTATATCTTTTATTATGTATAATGCGAATTGCCTTTTTCTGCAATACTATTAATTTATTAAACGTATTCGAATTTCCCCAAATTTCTATGCCATATGTTAGGTGACTATGAATTAGACTGTAATACAACTGTCGTAAATTCCTTTCTGGAAGAATGTGTTTAACTCTGTTAATTGCATATAGAGCTCTAGACATTCTTGTTGCAATTAAAGCCGTGTGGTTGTTGAAAGTTAAATTTTCGTCCAGATGAATACCAAGGAATTTGAAGGATTTTTCTTTGCAGTTGCTTCCTATTCTTTCAATTATTTGACCATTTATCTGTAGAGTATGTTTCGTGCAATTATAGTTTCCACCAGTTGGTTGAAATAAAATATATTTGGTTTTCTTGGCATTTAATGACAGTTTGTTTGCCTTGCACCATTGATTGAGTAATTCAAGTTGAATATTTGTGCGCTTAAAAAGTAAATCTAAATTATGATGAGACGCATATACAGTAGTATCATCTGCAAATGATAAAAGGGATAATGATGTACTCCGGTGCATGTCATTCACATAGATAAGAAAAGGTAAAGGGCCTAAGATAGATCCCTGAGGGACACCAGTTCTAATATGGATTTCACTTGATACACAGCCGTCTAAATCTACATATTGCACTCTATCTCTTAAGTAACTCTCGAACCAATGTTTTATATTGCCTCGAACTCCATAAAATTCAAGTTTAGATAATAGTATATCGTGATTTATGGTATCGAAAGCTTTTGAGAAGTCAATAAAAGTTGTTAATGTACAATCTTTTGATTTCTTGTCATTATTAATCACAATGTCGTTAAGAAGTCGGATTATTGGGTGAACTGTAGAATGGCCTCTCCGGAAGCCATATTGTTCTTTATAGAATTTATCATGGAAAAATTCCACTAACCTGTTACATACCACTTTCTCTAGGATTTTAGAAAATGTGTGAAGAATACTAATTGTGGAATAACTATGTGTTGTCGAATATCAAAGCTGAAAAGCTTTTGCTTTTTTAGCAATTTGCACTTTTCTGTTTTCAGATAGAACGTTTTGTGACGAATTCGCTATTCCAGTTTCATGCTAAATTGATCAAGTACATACTGTAGAACAGTTAAGCATGCGTTTGATGACCATTTTTATTGGGTCTATTGTACATATAACAGTTATATTAAGCATGCGTGTGATATGTTCGCTGAATATATTTATTAGGTATTTAATGGTGATATGTACCAAATTAAAATATGTGGTCACCTGACAACTATTGTTATTTTGTTGCGAAATCACTTTGCTCGCGAGGGAGTGGTGATTGGCGTCATGAGTATACAGCAATGTATACAACTGTCGATTAACGACCATGGCTCGGCATAGTCAGTCACTGTATGGTCTTGTGAATTTTGCCCTCCCTCAATTTAGTTCACCAGGCTGATATATTGTCCTTTAGTAGGTACGTCTCTTCTATATGTACTAGGTGTGTTCTTTAAAGGGGCGTGTTGGGTCCAGTGTACTGCGTTGTTTGGAAGGGTGTATCAATGGGAAGGAAATTGCCGTCTGATCATTATGACTAATTGGGTAGTTTATTGATACAGAAAGGCAAGTAATAAAACTCTGAACAATTTATTTCACTAATTTTAATCGAACAATTAAACTTTGAACCATATATTTTAACTAATTAGAACACAACAATATATACTGTATTGTATACTGATGTATATAATAATAATAATAATAATAATAATAATAATCCATTTAATTACATGCATGCGACAGCGAATTAGTTTCAATGTGTGGGAAAATGATTACCCCGATCAGCCTGTACGATCAGTAACCATATACTGCTCCCCGGGGAAGGGGAGGTACAGTTTCAATGTGACTAGCATACTGACAAGATATTGCACTGGTCACAATCAGGTCCCCTTTAAGGCATAGTACGAGCGACCTTGCTCAGGGATCACATCAACTTGGCACGTAATTCGAACAGCGTACGATCTCACAATTGCACGCTGATAAATTCGGACAGGCCACTCAACGAGTATGCACGCTATGCAATGCCGAGATTGATGACGAGTACCACATAATTTTACGCTGTATATATATATAGTGAACTTAGAGAACTAAGAGAAAAGTATCTTAAGCCATATTTCTATAAGAGGCCAAATGTATTGAAATTAGCGCACTTTTCAGAACCCACAACGAGAAAACATTGAGAAAATTATCATTATTCATACGAAATGCGCTAAAAGTAGTACAATCTGAGTCCTCTTGAGGCTTAATTCCTATACAACCATTCAAAATCCATATCCAATAACCGAACACGAAACCGATAACGCCGAACACATCAGTAAACGATATATCTATCAGATAAATATAATTACATACAGATCAAGACACTATTGCTATGTACAACTATATTATATCCACATGTGCATCCATGCAACAATTTATATTTGCATCGATTTTTGCAATATGTTTCTGTTATATCTATTTTGATGATCAGAATACTAAGAAATTGAATTGAATTGACTGCTGTGTGAACCTCGCATTTGACCAGCGACGTGCTGCGAACTCGTCTACCGGTAGTTCTGTTGACAGCGAATACAAGTCGGACGCACTATAACCACTGGACCACGGATCTACTTCTTTGCATGTTCTGGGGACAACATGATTGCAAAAAAAAATGAAGCAAAACTCTTGTGGATGTCCGATGCAGCATATATTTACCCTTTGAAGGTTGATAATATTGTTTGTATAGCACATCGTACAATAAAAACTGATAAATTCTCGAAAGTTTAGCATGTTTAATATGACTGACACTACATGTATCTGTCACTATACTATAGTATGGCGGTGTTTTGGAGATAAAAAAAAAGCGTTACCAATCGAATATGTATGACTATACGGTAGGCCAACAAAGAGTCGAACGAAGACCTCGGTTTGATGATTTGCGATAATTATATCCGCCATCCAGTCCTTTGGGGCTGGTTTGTACAACTATAGTACTACCTAACATAATTTACTTCTACAAAATGTTACCCAGAATAATCCCATCTGATCCGTCCGGTCTAATCTCAACTACGAGTATATTATAATAAAATGAATAGCTATGTACTTTTTATGATACGATGTGATTGTTCTGTGATCTAACATTTTGGAGAAGTAAATTGCGATATATTTTATTTTAAGCGGCCTGGCGACTTCGTCCCAGTTAACGGCTCCCTGTATATTCCGACTTAATTAGAGCTTGACTGGGTTGTCAGCGAACAAATATTACACGACATGAAAGTTCCGCGTAAACCGGAAAATACAGGGGGGAGTATTAAAAAATTTGCAGGAAGGTATGCCGTTTTTTTTTTCATCTGGAATTTTCTGGGACCCACCACCCCCAAACCCAATTTTTTTTACACCCTCCCCCAAAATTTCATTAAAATTGGTCTAAAATCACATAAAACTCTACTGATATCACTCATATGACTGGGAATGATCTCAATTAGTTCAAATAACAGTTTAACCTGTTTCAGAAGCTGTTTTAATTGAAAAAAAAAAGTTTTATAAATTGCTGATCATCTGTAAACCTAGGTCATTGTGCAGAATACAAAAAAATTCACAATTTCTAACTATTTCCTGATTAGTCTGTCAACCAGCCCATTATCTAACATTTTCCATACTACTTATGTTAGTCTACTGGAGCAACTTACTTCTATTATACTAAACTAGCTGAAACATGCTCCCTTTGTGAGCCTATATTCAGCATCGGAGATACATGTGCCCCCTTTATGGGACTTCGCAAACATTTTGATCTTAGACAGAGCCTTCATTTAGCGGCGGCCCCTTTGTGCGCTTCAAGCACATTCGGTCATTGAAACATTTTTATATATATATATTATTTTAATATTTTGTTTTTAAAGATTGAATTCCTTGCTCAATTTAACAAAACCTATTTTATTTTTTATTTTTTAATTAAAATTTTTGAAAAACTAACACCATTAGAACATCAGCCAGGGTACCACGAATCACCACTCCAAATTTGGTTGAACTCGGTCCAGGGGTCTGAGAGAAATCTGGACAGATCCTACTCGTTTATATATATAAATAGATGACAAGCAGTCACAGCACTATACCAGACTTGGATACGTTCGGTCTTGTGAGAGATCATCTGACATGCAAATAATTCACTGATTGGCTTGATGCTCTGATGACAGATATTTTCTACCCATTGGTAGTCACATTAATGTTTGAGACAGTTGCTCGCTCTTTTTACATGCACACAATAATCTAGGCATTATAGTTACATCAGGACAAGTTTACTTATATATGCAAACTTAGGTCATTGTACAGGATACGCACAATTCCGTAATTTTTAACCATTTCCCGATTAGTCTGTCAACCAGCCCATTATCTAGCATTATGCCTTAAAACTTTTGTTAGTCTACTGGAGCAACCTCTGTTATAATAAATGACAAACATTCACTATGCCAGGCTTGGATATTTTAGGTGTTGTGAGAGTAACAGATCATATGAGTTGATAGACATGCAAACATTTCACTGATTGGCTTGATGCACCGATGAACAGTGTGATGACAGTTATATTCTAGCCATTGATAGTCACATTAATGTTTGAGACAGTTGCTTGCTCTTTTTCCATGCACACAATGATCTTGGCTTTAGTTACATCAAGACAAGTTTATTTATTTCAGTTTTCATTTCTCGAATCTACTTTCCGAAGGGTGTCGGGAAGGATTTTTTTTCACCCCACCGCTCCATATGCAACATGCCATACAGCTCAATGTCATCTCTACTAAGGCCCATATGAGGTCCCAGTAACATAAATATGGTGTTTTGCAGTTATAAATTCTTATAATATGTTTTAAACTGTTATAAATGTCATATAAGGGCATAAAAGGTCTTTAGTAAAAAAAATTACATGAGGGTGTAAAAAACGCGTTTTTTGCCCCTCGGGTCACCCACCACCCCGGCATACCTTCCGGCAAATTTTTTACTACCCCCCCCCTCCTGGAAAATACACTATATATTTACTGTGATTACACACAAGACTTAGTGTGCATCCACCATTAATTCAACAAGATACATACTAACTTCCAGCAAGCTCGGTATAAGTTATCTAGTTTGCAGCTACAATAACTACGTAAATTTTAACTTTCTGCAACAAGATACTAATTGCGACCAGATTGAAACTGCATTATGGTGTCGAGATGCACGCCAGCCAAATATATTTCGATATGCAGTGCTTGCCATAAATAATCCAAACTTGGAAGAAAGAAAAGTCATGTGTTTCAAGCACGTTGCATATAAGTTCTTGAACAAAATAAGGACTCCTTATTCGTAGAGTATAAAGAAGTTGGCAGTTATTATATAACGAGTCTGTGCACCTTGTAGTCTGTGTTTTCACCCAGGTTCCCCTTGGGATACGGCCATTTTGAATTAGTATGGAGAACCGGACAGTTGATTACCCCCACGTGCGACATAATTGCTTCTGTGATCGAATCTGAACGATAGAGAACTCCGTGTGACGACGAGATCCGATTACACGGACATTTACTGCGGGCTACGTGCCATTGTGCGCAATAATCAACGGTCTAATGTTGTCGTTTGGTGATAATTAGTCCCATAATGATACCCCGATTAGCATCATGATCCATGCATCTTATTCCGAAATGAAAGGTTCTGTTATTTTAGCACCCAAGCTATATGCGTTGTACTCACTCGAGAGTCCAGAGAGCTCGAGAGGGGAGAGACAGGGCAAGAGGAGATAATACGAACGAGGAGACAGGGCGAGCAGAGATGCAGAGCCAGATGAGATAAATAGCGAGCAGGGAGACCGAGTGGGCGAATATGGTACGCAGAACGAGAGGAGAGACAGAGCGAAACGAGATAGACCGAGCGAGATGAGAGACGAAGCCAAAGCAGAGTGAGCGGAGAAGCCGAGCAAGCGGAGAGACCGACCGAGATGGGAGGCGAAGCGGGAGCAGATAGAGGCAGAGTGAGCGGAGAGACCGAGCTAGCTGAGAGACCGATCGAGAGGAGAGGCGAAGCGGGAGCAGATCGAGGCAGAGTGAGCGGAGATACCGAGCTAACGGATAGACCGATCGAGCGAGAGGAGAGGCGAAGAGGGAGCAGATCGAGGCAGAGTGAGCGGACACACCGAGCTAGCGGATAGACCGATCGAGAGCAGGGGCAGAGCTAGAGGAGACATTGAGTTAATAAGAGATGCAGAGCGAGGAGAGATCGACAAAACGAGAGGAGGGATCGAGCAGAGATACCAAGCGAGTGTAGACTCAGAGCGAGAAACGAGTGAAGATGAGATGCAGGGCGAGAGGAGACACAAAGCGAGCAGAGAGACAGAGGTAGCGGAGAGATCGAGCGAGAAGAGATGCAGAGCGAGAGGAGTGAAGGACCGAGAGGAGAGACAGCGAGAGGAGATAGAGAGAGGGAGAGAGAGAGAGGGAGAACAATTAAGTGAAGAGAGACGGAGCGAGAGGAGAGACGGTGCGAGCGGAGACAGAGTTGATTAGACAGTGCGAGCGGAGAGAATAGAACGAGCGGAGAGAATATAGCGAGATGATAGACTTGGCGCGAGTAGAGACAGAGCGGAGGGGGGGGGGGCGAGCGGATATACTGAGCGAGCGGAGATACAAAGCCAGACTAAAGCGTGGTTAATAGAGGATGACAGAGAAAGTGATGAGAGAGAGAGAGAGAGAGAGAGAGAAAGAGCGAGAGAGAGAGAGAGAGAGAGAGAGAGAGAGAGAGAGAGAGAGAGAGAGAGAGAGAGAGAGAGAGATTTAAGATATATGGAGAGGTTGAATGTTTGGAAAGGCAATTTCCGCACATATGCACACGATGTGGCGACACCTATATATTTAATGAACATATAGAGCATGGCTTGATTCCGCAGTTATAGTGCCCAGTGCATATATACACACCCCACTGGGCACTATACACACCCCACTGGGCACTATACACACCCCACTGGGCACTATACACACCCCACTGGGCACTATACACACCCCACTGGGCACTATACACACGTCATCAACGACAACACTATAGTCCAATTGTGCTCGTACTTAAACCTACGTACTATCAAACTTGGACTGCGACAAGACATGCTCTATTTATTATATTTTACCGAACAATTCGAACTTGTTGCATGTATGTTACATAGATACTGTCCCACCAACACAAACTGATGGAATGTTTAAAATATCTTCAGTGGAAGTTAAATTAAAATAAAAAAAGTACAGCTCGTTTTACTTAGAACAAATATGACTGTCCACTTACCGATACACAGTTTAAGAGAAACATACACTGTTAAAACATTTCCGTAGTTTTACGGCTTTTGTGTAGGTAATTTTGCTGCTATCACATTTGATATACAATAAGAAATACCCGTAAAATATTTATATGATATTTTCCGGAAAATAAAATGAAATCGATCTAAAATTAATGGAACTTCAGTTTAAATTCAAATGACACAATGGCACATTGGATTTTTTTCTATCAAAGTGTACCACATATAAGGCATACTACCTGCATATTATGATATATTGTAAAATACTGGTATTTTACCGGCAGCATTAGGCTTTTTCATAAATAATATGATGGATGATGGGCGGAGTAAGACTCGACTTCACAATTCTACGAACTGAGGTTCCATAGTTTTAGGAAACATGGTTTCGTCGAATTCCCTACTGATGGACAACAAAATTACATGCAATTGTACAGTGGTCAAACTGAGACTACACATCATTAAACAACTCACTGAAATTACTGATTGTTGGATATAATGTGTTTCCCAAACAAGGTCCATGTCGGTTTTAATATTACTATTCTAATCTAAATATCTCAAAATCTAAAAAGTACTATCACGAATTAAGCGCATCATGTAGTGACACAACTGGTTGATTCTGTTCGACAGACATATATAAATTAGCAGTCTTTCGACGTTATAAATATGACGGTTGACGTACATGTACTTAAAACGTCGACATACTGATGATTTATACCCATATGTCTAAAAATAATCAGGTGTGTCACTGCATTATACGCTTCATGGTTGTGCTTTTAGATTTTGCGATATATAGAATAGTAACCTCTTAAAATAGGTATGGATCTTGTTCGAGAAACGGAGTATAGTCAACAAGCAGTATAGATACTGGATGCATGGCCATTCTTCCATTTAATTACAATATTATAGCCTGTCTTAACGTACCGTACATTGCGAAGTTTGAAGTAGTCTCATATAAACCGGCAATATATTGTGTAAATACGAAACGGTATAGGGTTCTGTCATACGTTAGATCCATATTGATCCATGTGGCAAGAAGTCTCATAACGTGCAGTGATTCATAAATTACCAATATTGGAATAGAACAAGATGGCACATATGACTGCCCTGCCCTAAAATAAATGTGAGTTCTAAAACGTAATTTGCAAGTTCGGCAACATATTTTAGATCCGTAGTGTTCTAAGTAGAACCTATCGTATCCCATGGCTGCCTTTCTTAACAACATGGAGCTAAATTTCGTGAATTCCTCTTAATTTATAATGCTAGCTAAGACATTAATTTTATCTACCCAGTTATCTCAAAATGTCCACTGTGGACCAACCAGTGTGATCGTAGCAACGGTTCATACTTTAAGAATAGATTTACACAAAATCATAAAAAGTGCACTTGGGACAGATTGGAAATCAGGTCAGGGGGGTCGGAAAAAAGTGACTTGACAGTAGGCTGAAAAAACTTTTTCCGGCTCTTGGGTACCCACCACCCCCTATTTGAAGGAAAAAATATTTTTTACAATTTCATGTGGGGTATCCCCTTTTACCTCCAAATCTGTAGTCTCACACCATTTAAGCTTGATGGTCACATTGGTCAGTATTACAGTTACCCTATTTCCGTTTCTGGTTCTGCTAAGTCATTCCAACATCGAGAAGAACCGCATGAAAAAATGAATGAAACATACATTTCAGTCTGAGAACTGATAAGAATCGTATAAAGCTGCACCCAGTGTTGTCCAGTTTGTTTTTGTAGACTAATTGATGCATTGAACATTTTACCAAATTTCCACTGATTTTCAGTAATCACCTGAAAACTGTATCAAAATAATAAAATATCAATTTTGGCAAAAACATTTATGCTAAATAATACTGGATCCACAAGATCTTATACCATCTCATACCATGGCTTTCAACAGATTTATCAGCATCCATATGGCTTTGATGTGAAATTTAATTTTGTGTCTACAAACAAACAATAAATACAACTAAATAAAACAAAAATTAACACTGGATGTTGCTTTAAATAGGATTCAATAATTTCTCGCATGATGAGATTTCCATGTTTTTGCCTCTAATTATGTCTGTCTGATCAGGTATAATGAGTAAAATTAATGCTATAAATGAATAGCTTTTTTCATTTTATTTACATTAAAGTTTATTCATATGCTACATAACTGTCCATTTTCATCTGGAACCAGTAGCATTGGTACATGGCAATGTGATCGGATGCTGAACACTTTGAGGCAATTATATTGCAGAAATGTTGTAAGAGGAAAAAATTGTGACCACTTGGAAAAAAGTTACTTTTATCGTGGCTGAACCACCCACCACTCCGGCCTACTGTATGGGGAAAAAAGTTAATGACCCCCCCCCCCCCCCCCCGCTCATACGCTAGTACCAGTTATCGTATGGTCACAGTTTGGGAGGATCGATGCGCACTGTGCTGATCCAATATACTGGTATATCCGTTCTGTATATTCGAACCCATGTTCAGACTGATACGCTTCTCAACTCTCGGTGAAGTGGTTTCCATTTTTAATGATGTCCCCGAATAACCAATGTGATTATGTCGTGGATAGCATCATTGCAGTCTGGGTTCCAACTCCGACATTGGTGAAAATCGAGACCGATTTTCAAGCTTTATCTGGGTTGATGGACATCTCAGTGTGCCATTCCGATCCATAATGGCCATAAATGATAATTTGTTAACATCACGCTCACTGGTGCAAGCACATTTGAAGCAATGGTAACTCATATACCGAGTCCGTGTAGCCATAAAACTGATACATGGAAAAGAAAGTAACAAATATATGATGGTCTACCGTTTATTTCTCACCGAAGACATCGAAAACAAAACAACATTATTGAAATTAAAGCATGAATGAAATTATGGGTGTATCAAATCATTGAAAAAGAGATACACTGATGTGCATGTGGGATTGAATAAAAGTTTGGTACTTTGAATTGACGAGGTTCCATCCAGTAGAATGGTAACAACTACACATTTATTTCTTTCACCATATTGAATTAGCACCACCAAAAATGACTTTGTTAGCATGTGTAGCAGGTATATTGAGTTTCAGTATATTCTGCATGTCGATAATTAATTTTTAAAAGTAAACAAAAATGCAACTGTTCACATATTATAGTCATTTGGTTATCATGGTTATTAGTCGCTGATTTAATTTGTTTGTATTTTTAAGAGCCGTTATTTTAAAGAGCCGTATTCTCAATAAGACTAGCCTCATTTACCGAGTTACCAGTGTCAGTCCAGAATCAGTTCGTGTTTGCTGCACTCCTCGATTGAGATGGGCTGATATATATATATCCTTTATTTCCTCCGTTAACGAAGAGCTGTTACAATATATTTTAAATGTTTACACAATTGCAATGAACAAATGAACGAATACAAAAAAAAAAGGGTCTGTACAGCAGAATTCTGGACACTCTTTATTCTTACCATATCAGGACAAAGTAACAATGGACGCTCTTTATCACATGTTACAGAGCAAGAGGGACTCCCTTTCTGCGATTTACTCGCTTTGCGATGGTAATTTCCGCATGCAGAGAACACACACGACGTTTGTGAGTTTGAATACATATATTTTAAACCTATTTTTAATCTGGGAACGCGACAAACACTAGAAGAGATTCTGGTTTTAATTTTATAAACTGAATATATGACACAATACTAAAGCAGCGGTATCGAGCCATGAGTTCACATTTAAATCGTGGCCTTAGAACAAATTTTAGTTTGACGTGTATAACGATATGCGTATGCGATGGACGTAAATCACAACCTCTAAATACCTTGCCAATGCCTGCCAGTGTGAACCATTACAACTTTCATCAGCCTGAACTATTCAATTTTGGTAAATATTTTTTCTTGCGTAAACATTTCTACTACATGGCTTCGGATATACATGCGTATATAATCACAATCAAGTGCTCCCGTTTAATGACTACTTTTTTCGAGTAGTCTATTATATAACATTATACTCAAATTATTGGTATTGTGGTAACGTGCATTTGTGATACAAATTCCATGTGGTGCGACAAAGCCACGATGGGCGAACTACTTCATGAATATGCGGTTCATACATGTTTCATGATCACGGATTTTTAAAGTTCAAATTAACCATATTACTTTTGCGTCACTCTTATCGGTTTTTTTAAAAGATAAAGTTACCCAGGTTCCCTAACTTGTGATAAAGTTACCCACGTTGGGGGGGAAATTGTGATATAGTTACCAGGTTAATAATTATAGTTCAAGTATAGAAACAACATATTCATTTTGTTGCCACATCCAGTACTAAAATTTCTTAATTTATACTCAATGACGGCTGCCACTTTCTAAAACTGAACAGTTATTCCCTCAGTCAATTTAAATCGCTTTCATATTGTGATATTTGCTTAACCTGGGTAACTTTATCACAATTTCGTGAACCTGTGTAACTTCTTACAAAAAAAACCGGTGGGAGTGACAAATTCAGCATTACGCTTGTAATATCTAAGCAACAAATAATCTGACAATCCATTGTGTGTGGACTTTTGGGCCTCATCTCTGACTTCCCAACCGGGTCTGCCACTTATTTTCCTTATAATCAGGGCCAAGTTTTTCTGAATGTGTTGGGGTAAACGTCATCAAACTTGATCAAAGAATATACTTATTCTTTGATAAATACAACTCTTTAAGTTAAGATGACCACACACGTGTCTTGTATGTCACTTAATTATACACTGGTTTTTGCGCATATCTGTTGAAGATGGAAAACTAATCTGCATTCAATTCTTTATTCTCATCACTGTCTGAATATCCGCTTGGAAGTTCTTACTATTTGTTAATTCAAGTTTAGTCCATAGTCAACGATGCTACACAGCGAACCATTGCGTATCTCGTGTACTCTCAGAACCCCATAGCTGGTGTATCCCGCGTACTCTACGGACAGGCTTTTATGGCAGGTTCTCTGAGAATAAAACGTAAAAGCGGGTTATATATCAGACGTGATTCTGACTGTTGTAGTTATAGACACGCCAGTCAGATGACGGTGCCAATTGCGACTATCGTAGCCATAGATACTTGATGACAGGCGATTCCCAAGTGATATATAGACACCTATTTGAACTAAGGTAAGCATGGATCCATGGGTCAGATTTCGATTCTGACCGTAGTAATGACAATATAGCCAGATGACAGACAGTCGATTTGGATAAAGTATATAAATATGGATTCGCAAGTCAGTTGAAAGCGATTTGATTTAAACTAAGGTGGACATCGTGAACATGTGAGTCATAATTATGACAGGCGCCGAAACCGGATAGTAACTCGATCAGGTCCAAGCTCTTTCGTGGCATTATAGCTTTCAGACGAAACAACTGATCTGTCCAGATAACTCGGAGCAACAAACTACAGTTCAACGGACTATCGACAGTGTGCAGCTCTTTGGTGTTGAATATACAGAGCTCCTATATACAGTTGAGCGGAGTGTTAATGGTATACAATATATGTGAAAGTTTAGTGTTGTGCAGAGCTCATATATCTCGGACTACGTGATTTCATGAAGATGTATGATGCAGCAGAACATTGTCATTGTCACATTTTCTTTACTGTTTCCCGAGCATAGATCTGTATCGACACTTCTTCGTTTATCTTCCACCTCTGTTCATGCCCTGAAAAAATGAAGTCTTAGATTTAATAGTTAGGCTTATATTTCTACTGCGTTTATGGTGAGACGCAAACCTCAACGGAGTCAATGACACAGGAAAATACCACGAACCATGAAACGTGGCGATAGAGAGGTGTCTTCTGTCTAAATGTACAGAATTAAATAGATTGAGTGGATCATGTTATTTTAATTTTCCCGTGTTTTTGTTTTGTTTTGTTTTGTTTTTTGTATGGTTGTTAGCCAATAGACAATATTTTTGATAAAAAAGTCCTCGGGTGGAAAGTTTCCGTTTGCATAATACTAGCAGGTTAGCCCACCACTGGCGGCTTTCGTCAGAAACATGACAATTTTTAATGTTTTCAATTAATTTTTAATTAATTTTTTAATTAATTTTTTTGCTTTTTCAATGAGTTAATATTATTTTTTTTTATAACATGAGTTAAATGCGGCGTTCGTCAGAAACATGACAATTTTTAATTTTTTTAATTGAATTTTTTTTTTTTTTCAATGAGTTAATATTAATTTTTTGTTTATAACATGAGTTAAATGTGCATTTTTAATTTTGGTTTTTCAATATTTTACCCGATTAGACCTTATTTTACACGATTAAGGTGAAGAAGACATAAGAATCACACAACACGCAGTACCCGTCCCTAAAAGAGGTATGATTTAAGGTACATCGAGCAGAAAAACTGACCAGATGAAAATTTCCCTAGGAACGACAGACATAAGAATCACACAACACGCATTTTTTATTTTCACACAACACGCAGTACCCGTCCCTAAAAGAGGTATGATTGAAAATTTGCCCCCGTTCCTATGAACGACAGACATAACAATGACACAACACGTTAATTCTGCCTTTTTAATCGAGATAAATGCATTTCGCGTTTTGCATCCGTAGTTTCGTACGCATGGTTAACCGTTTAGCAACGTCGATGGCAATAAAGAGCGTTAGTCGGTTAACAACTCCAAATATGGTCGATATAATGATCGTTAATGCCTTAACCCCCGAAGTGCCGTTTGCGGTGATTTTGATGATTGGGAGTGGAGAATGAGTGCTCAGAGCTTGTCCAAAATGCGACGTCGACGATCCGCGTGGGTTTTTATCCTTATATACGAAATTTGAGCTCGATCGCGCAGCCGTTTTCGATTCTATAAAGTATATACACACACACATATATACATAAATACGGAAGTCTCAAAATATATAGTAGACTAGCAGGTTAGCCCGCCACTGGCGGCATTCGTCTCATGGTTCGAAAAAGCAATTGCAACAGGTTCGGAGACACTTGTGCTGCATTTGTACCAAATTTCGTCGAAATCAGCAAGTTTCCCCGATTTGACCTTGAATTGACAATTTTGTAGGTCAAGGTTAGGTCGTGGTCATGATTTGACCCGTCCAAAACACTCCCCGGACAAAAGTACAGAAATCCGCCAGTTTTACCCAATTTTGACCCGTCCAAAACACTCCCGGACAAAAGTACAGAAATCCGCCAGTTTTACCCAATTTGACCTTGAATTGACCAGTTTGGAGGTCAATGTCACATCGGGGTCACGATTTGACCCGTCCGTGACATTTTCGGGACAAATGTACCCATAGGTAGCAAGTTTGGGCTCAATCGGTAGACCCGTCCCGAGTTGACCATTTTGCACAGAACAGCTGAGCCCCAAAATGTATTAACACATGATTTCGCATTCAATCGATTTATGTCGATAAAACTCTTATTTTTCAAAATTTCAAGCTGAGACTTCATGTTACTGCATGTAATACTTATATATTCTTAAAATGACTCAGTCCAACACGTAATTATGTTTTAGATGGAAGAAATTAAATATTTTCGATGCTAAGTTTTAACATAGGATATCCCATTAAAATCGATTTATGTCGATAAAACTCTTATTTTTCAAAATTTTATGCTCAGACTTGGTGTGTATGTGTGTAATACTTACATATTCTTAAAATGACAGAGTCCAGCACGTAATTATGTTTTTGATAAAAGAAATTAAATTTTTTCGATGCTAAATTTCGAGTGATATCGTTGCGTTGAATTGTAAACAAACGCTCTTTTATAGCGACGCATCATATACAACGTCACTTGATTAACCACCGCAGTGCCGTTTTTTGTGACTGAGATTGGAGAACGGGTGCTCTGAGCTTCTCCAAAATGCGACGTGGACGATCCCCGTGGGTTTTTACACTTATATACGAAATTTGAGCTCGATGGGTGCATCCGTTTTCCATTCTATAAAGTACACACACATATATATATGCGGAAGTCTCAAAATATATAGTATAGACTAGCAGGTTAGCCCGCCACTGGCGGCGTTTGTCCGAAACATGACAATTTTTTATGTTTTTTTTTGTGTTTTTCAATGAGTTTTCAATATTTTACCCGATTTAGCCCGTCACTGGCGGCGTTGGTCCGAAACATGACAATTTTTAATATTTTTTTTGGTGTTTTTCAATGAGTTTTCAATATTTTACCCGATTTAGCCCGTCACTGGCGGCGTTGGTCCGAAACATGACAATTTTTTATGTTTTTTTTGTGTTTTTCAATGAGTTAATATTAATTTTTAAATTTAATTTTGGGTTTTTCAATATTTTACGCGATTTGACCTTGAATTGATCATTTTCAAGGTCAAGGTCATGTCGGGGTCACAATATATAATTTGTGGGTACCCGTTTGAAGGTTAAGACTGACCCGATGAAAATTTCCCCCGTTCCTAGGAACGACAGACATAAGAATGTTTCACCCAACATGCAGTACCCGTCCCTAAAAGAGGTATGATTTAAGGTACATCGGGCGGAAAAACTGACCCGATGAAAATTTCCCCCATTCCTAGGAACGACAGACATAAGAATGACACAACACGCACGTTTTATTTTCCGATGAGTTAATTCTGCCTTTTTAATCAAGATAAATGCATTTCGCGTTTTGCGTCCGTAGTTTCGTAGCCACATGCGAGCGTTTAGCAACGCCGATGACATATACATATATAACAAATGTAGAGTTACGCCTCTTGGATCGCGAGCGAATCGATAGCTATCCAAACTTTAATTTTGGGTTTTTCAATATTTTACCCGATTTGACCTTGAATTGATAATTTTCAAGGTCAAGGTCATGTCGGGGTCATAATATATAATTTGTGGGTACCCGTTTGAAGGTTAAGACTGACCCGATGAAAAATTCCCCCGTTCTTAGGAACGACAGACATAAGAATGTTTCACACAACACGCAGTACCCCTCCCTAAAAGAGGTATGATTTAAGGTACATCGGGCGGAAAAACTGACCCGATGAAAAATTCCCCCGTTCCTAGGAACGACAGACATAAGAATGACACAACACACACGTTTTGTTTTCCGATGAGTTAATTTTTCCCTTTTAATCAAGATAAATGCATTTCGCGTTTTGCGTCCGTAGTTTCGTAGCCACATGCGAGCGTTTAGCAACGCCGATGACATATACATATATAACAACATGTAGAGTTACGCCTCTTGGATCGCGAGCGAATCGATAGCTATCCAAACTTTAATGGTCAAGGAGTGCTCAGAGCTCGTCCAAAATGCGACGTCGACGATCCCCGTGTTTGAGCTCAATCCGCGCAGCCGTTTTAGATTCTATGAATTACCCACATATATATACACACACACACATATATATATATATACGGAGTTCTCAAAATATATAGTAGATGTGTTTGGCTGATTGGTAATTTAATTTATAGTTATTAGTTAATAAAAGTTTGACAACCCCGAATGTTACCAATATATCCATATGTAACTGAAACATTCTGGCAGTAAGCACGAAACGTTTTGCACCAGGTTTCACACATGAATATACAATATAACTCATCTTAATTCATCTTTCGCGCGTGTGTCGTTCAAACAGTTTTTCAAGCAGAATTATTAGAAGTGGTGCCTAAAGTTTCTTTGACGTGACTCCGGTGAGGGAATAACTACATGTATCACTATATATATATGCGTTTCCATTTATGTTAGCGCTAAATTTCAAATGCGGGCATATAAAGGGTGGGTGACCGTCATGGGGGTATAGCCAGCATTTCGAAAAGGCGGGTTCGATTATTCATGTTGAGGCACAACACAGGTCTATACTCAAAGCGACGAGTGGGAGGGTGCAGGATGGGGTATCGCCCTCAATCTAGTGGGATTCCGTGGGGGAGGGCTTCCTGGAAAAAACAAACCCATTGAGAGCTAATCTGGAGCATATATGTGTAATAGCAGCATGCAAACAAGAGGAATAATAAAATTATATCTGTCACATGCAGGCATCTGTGTATGTTCAAGTTTCTGGTGGTATCATCGTGGCAAGTACGTGCTATGTATTAAAACAGCTAGTGCTCATGCAATTCTGAAAATAGCTATCATCCGATGGGAAACACCATTCAGTTGGCAGACTTATAAACATGCACAGACTCACACAATTTTCCATAATAAAAAACAACATTCGCAGGGGCGCTGACCACAGCGAAATTATACAAATAAACACATTATATAAATCCTATAGGGAATTTGCTATATGGTTTACATAATGTGTGGATTCGTTCATAATGGTCAACGACAAAGAAAACGAGTTATATGCAATCTTTTTAATGAGACCTCTGGGCCAACTTGACACACTTTAGGCTAACGATGGCACTGTTGTTCAGGGCGAGAGAGAGAGAGAGAGAGAGAGAGAGAGAGAGAGAGAGAGAGAGAGAGAGAGAGAGAGAGAGAGAGAGAGAGTGTGTGTGTGTGTGTGTGTGTGAGGGTGTGTGTGTGGGGGGGGTGTGTGTGTGTGTGTTGGGGGGGGGGGGGGCTAACCCCGGGATTCTCGAAAGGGCCTTTCCCTAACCTTTCAGGGCGGGTTCGTCCGAACCCTATATATAGCTGGCTACATGGATGGTGGCCGTCTTAATAAGAATCCGGATAAATCTGTCCCAACATGTTCCAATATTGTTTGATTAATTATTATTCATTAGACCTAAAGGCGAATACATTTAGCCCCGACTTCATTGGAATCTGGGTATGACTTTCCTAGAGACGAACGCCTGCGCCGAATGGTACAAGCAATATTTCTAGTGTCCAAAATGGTGTTTCAAGTTATCCTCTGCGTGGACGAGGGATTTCGGTCGTGATGGCCTCGATCGCACCACCCATGTCAGAATAAAGTATCATATCGGGTGATATGGTTAGGGTTACTGTGAAGTTTACCGTCGTTTCATGCTTCACAAACACAGACCACTGGTACATGCATACGCAGCTAACAAACTAGACCAGAGCACGTTATATACTCTCAGTTTGATTGGATAAAACATCGGCGTACATTTGGTTTAGTAGCGGTATATCGCCATCTATAATGATTGGACATATTCATTGTGTCCCACATAGAACAACATTACACATGCCATGGAGCAGTGTGGATGCACATCGGATCGGGGCACTAGTTATGAAACTATAGTTATAAAAATTATGGCAAACCCCTCTCCCTGGCTGAAGAAAAACAGCTGATAATGAGTGTGTCAACATACAGGAAACAATACAAACGAAAGGTATAGGATTCGGCTTGATGATGGTGCCCCATGTGTCCGTAATGTCGATTGAGGCTTGATGGTGGTGCCTCAGGTGTCCGTAATGTCGATTGACGCACAATGAACGCGATCAAATGTGCTATACACTTTACAAACTGAGCCAATAGATCCTCCTCCTATTATTGGCTGTCGATCCCTGATCGATCTATATATATTATTTAGACGATACAGACCCTACTTTATTTTGTTCTTCTGATGGCTCTTAATGGCTAAGACACTGCGCTTGGTTTCTTACCAAGAAACCAACGAACCAGCATTCGAGCATTGAACAACAGACAATTACATAGTATAGGTGCGAGTTGTACCGACGCTCCATTTACCAGGTTGTCCGTTGATTGCTTTGCTTAAGCACATAACCCAAGCGCGACTGTCTTAACCACAACACGAAACTGTTGCAATTGACATTCTTCTGTATGGGGAAATGTGGGGGGGGGGGGGGGGGTCGAACAAAATAAAACTAATTTCGATGAAAAAGCTGTATATTGAACTAATTTCGTCAACGTCACTTCGATTTCTCACGCATAAATTAATACAATATATATTTTTGCAGAATGTTCTGCTATTGGGCTGAACAATATAGTAAGTGGGCACACCCCTCCATGCAACGTACATGTATCCTGCAGCTGGAGAAACATTAATACATTGACGAAATGAGTTCTACATGTATATACGCACAGATGCGGTGACACGCCCCCCCCCCCCCCAACTTTGGTAAAACTATTCAATATTTGGTTGGAAGTTTCAAGTCTAACACATCATCATGCATTTGGAGATTTCGCATCGAAAATAGGTTGCAAATGATTTCATAGTTTAATATTTCAACCACTATTTATAGTGGTGTGAAATTGGTCGTGAATAAATTGGTATCAGTTGGAAATTCTTAACCTTATAGTTGTGCCCGGTTAGCGATTAGAAATTCCCAACAGGTGGATAGGGGGTGCAAATAGAATTTCCCAAGTTGAGGAAATTGTTGAAAGGAGGTGCAGTTATAAATTCCAAGTATTACACCACAACGGAGACATTCTAGACACGTCCCTGTAAATACGTTTTAAATATAACTTTGCTCACCGCAATTCTGATATTGATGGGTCAGCTCTATTATCTTCATATATTTGTTCCAGCCACTATCGCAGAGTTGGGCGTTTTACTGTTGACCGTCCATGAGGTTACTTTCGACAGAATGACTTGTACACTGGCGAGTTCATATTAATCCCGTGCAACAAACTTAATTAATCGTCCCGTTATCACTGGGATTATATTTGTATCGTCTAAATTGGATAGATCATCTCACTCGTGTCTTCATAATTAAGACACTCGTTGATATGATCTTTCCAATACGTAGTGTATAACGTGTACCTGAAAGCGCTGTATAACTCGGCATTATATATATTGCACGGAATCACATCTCGACAATAAGTGATGTAGCCCCACCCCTGGCAGGTGGCATGCACGATACATTCGCTCTTTTTGCATCGTACTCATAATGTTGCCATTTTGTATATATATGTTTTGTTATTATTGGAAGGGCGGCCAGTGTATAATCATTCTGTACATTTCTTGAAATAACATTGTATAATGGTGATGAGAAATAAAAGTATTAGTATTTGTATCGATTTTCACTAACTGTCAGTAACTGAGATCATGCTTACATAGATAACTAGCTGAAAGAAGCTTTATTCGGCGACGGCCCCTTTGGGCGTTAGGGGCCTGTGGCTCCTTTGTGCACTTCGCGCACATTTTGATCTTAGACAGAGCCTTTATTCAGCGGCGGCCCTTTTGTTCGCTTCGCACACATTTTGATCGTTTAAACATTTTTATTTAAAACAAAAAAATTCTAATTAAATATTAGATTTTTTAGATGGAATGTTTATTGTTTTTTTTTTTTTAATTAACTAACGTCGTGATATTAAACATTCGCCAGGGTTCACCGAGACACCACACCAAATTTGGTTGAAATCGGTCCAGGGGTCTGGGAGAAAAATCGCGAACAGACAGATAGACAACCAGATCATATTCTTTTATATAATATAGATACAGTGAATGAAGTAAATGCGACTAGCTGGCTACCGGCTACCATACATAATTACCACGAAGTCGTAAAAGTCAGTAGAAACATAGATCGCAGATCACTATAGAATGACACGCAAATTGTGTTTGCAGATCAAATTTAAAATTTCATTCTTTTGCACCATATGCTGTTGACTTGTAAACATGGGAATTATAGTGATAATTATATAAAATATTAATGAAGCAGCGAGTTGTCGTTTATATGCCCCATTGGTTTTGTTTGAGGTTCAATTATCATCGATTTATCCGCTGGGTAGAGATGTTTATTGCCTCCTATATTGCTATATTTTGCGGAGATTAACGAAGTTTGCATAGATTAGAAACATTTCGTTTTGCTTTTTGTGGATGTACAACGATAAAATGCCAGCAAGATATCGATCAAATTTAAAACTCTGGGTTGATAGTTTTCAATGAAATTGGTATATTTCGTCCACCAACACAGGTACCCGTGATTCACATCAATGTATATATGCTGTCGTTGTTTATATATATGGCGAAAGCGGCGATACAACACACAGTTCCTTTGGACAATAGTGATAAAAAACCAAGACAACGAAAATAGCAGCCCAAATATAAACCGTATATATATATAGGTTATGATAATTTAAGGACATGGCGTTTCAACATGGCACGTACAAGTCACCGTACAGTGTGCGCAGAGGACCTTGGATCTCCGGCGATACATCCATGCACAATACATTCACCACCACAACATGACTCCATGCACGTGACTCGTCGTCTGGCGGTGATATATCTCAGTGAGTAAATAACATATTCCAAACACTATTTTTGTTCAGTATGAGAATCTTGAAAGGGGAGGGTTAGTAAACAATATGTATAACCGGATACCGGGCGGGTGGATGACCCAAGAGACCAAGAACTTATTTTATACGTTCATGCTATAATTTAATAAAAAACGGGAAAACCCAATATACATGTATAATATGTATAAACATTTAAAACATATCCCAAGACTTGAGTTAAAGCTATCAATTATTTTATTTTGCCATGCAAGTTATGGGCCCGAGATCAAAATAGATCCGTAAATACTTACAATTATTATATAGACGAAGTTAATATGATTCGTAAAGACTCATTTAAATGATCGAATAGTCTGTGACATCTAATACTAGAGAGCGTTATTGTTAATTTAACTGTTACATGCATTCGTCTCATGTCACTGCTGTGCGGGACTTAAAATCTACTATTCTGTTCTTGAAATGAGACGCTATATAGATGAAAAGTAAATGCTCTATATATGTGAATGTATACGAAACCGTTCGTTTGTTAGTTTTTTTTTATTTAGCCACGTAAGCGTTCTCTATTTAACATCGAGCGATATTATTCATACAGGGCAGTGGCTTCTACATTCCATAATAAAAAACGAATGGCGAGAGTTGTGCGATTGCTTGACTCTAAGTAACTTATATATAAACCAAATGTCAGGGCGGATTATACCCAACGTCACTGATACATCTGTGAAGCCCCAAAGAGAAAGGGACACACACACAATTGAAGATAAAATAAGGAGACACAAGCTCATAGTGGCATTCCAGATCAAAAGGAATTTATATGGAAAATGTGACATCACGCAATGTCTTCAACGAAGACGACAATGAACTAAAGCATTATGTGTTGGGTTTTGATCTAGTGATTACTGATACAAGTTCTCAAACGGACGATTGAATTATTAAGCCACTATGAAGTTTGTCTTTGGAGAAGAAAATAATAAAACGAATCGACTCAGCATTTCGTAGAAACCACCAGATCACAGACAATGCTTTAAAAAAAGAAATGTGAACTAAACAGAACTAAAAGCAAACATAAGGAACATTTCAACATGTTTCTACCTCCATTGTTCAGCGACCTGAATGTATAATCGCCTTTGCGTTACTATATTAAACATCACAAAATAGTATCTATAGATTTGGTAGAATATACACGTTTAATGTAATAATTTCATCTTATTTTATTAGAAAGAAAATGTTATTTTATAATGTGTTCATGCACGTAGTCACGGCTGAATGTTTCTCGAAATGCCTCGTGATGGATCAAGCGCTACCACATCACCACGTGAGTTCCGGTGTACAAAGCCCAAAAAGCAGACGCTGATGATGATACGCTTATAATACTCACATAGCCCCTGTAGTTTCGCAACATCTGTAATGATATGCATGCTAGAATGAGAATGGGGGAGCACAATCCTACATGATGGTAAGGACTCGTGTGAATAACTTGCATGCATGTAGAGGGTTGGAAGAACCAACACCATAAGTCATTTTCAATCACGATACATCAGTCATTCCAGTTAAATATCGAAGAAACGTGAGCATTACCAATTTACCGGTTTGTTTGATTCAAAGCGTTTTCGACCATCACTTACATTTTGACCCAGTTCAGCGACATAACCAACATACCAGATTAACAAATCCAACTGGAGTTACATGTATCTTCAGAATGCCAAGAAAACTCTATTTTCTATATACAGGTCATTGATCTGACATACACTGTATGGCGAACGTCCCGAAAGGCAAGGGGCCCAACATTAAGGGCATTTTTTCCACGTTTGTTTTTCGCACATAAATTGTATTCTCTTAATTCAAACTAAAGTTATCGCTCGAAGATTGTGTGACCCGACGAGCGGAGTCGAACGAACTGATCAATTACATAATATCACCTTTTTCCCCCGGTATTTTTAAAGGAGATAATTAAACAGTTTGACATTTGACATAGTTCAAGATTGCAGGGCAACGTCTTATTTATCAGGATTTGAAGTGCATTGTTCTGCACGCTTTCGACAGTTCACAAGTTTTTCACACGACTCCACTGTGTTTTGCCATCAAGTGGGACGAAAAGCGATGATTGCATACTTGTCTGAATGAATGAATGATATAAATGAATGCGAGAGAGTGGCAAGCACAACGATATAGCTCATGCATGCTTGATGAGACATGCTCTCAGAAGACTACACTAATAGCTCAACTGTCATGGTTCAGAACACGAGGACTTGGTTGTTAACTTATTTTGTCGAACGCATGCAGTGTATGGTGACGTTGTATTTTTGAAATCAGGAGCATCAATCTGCCTGTCACACATCACGGACAGCATTGGCAGCAAATAATGGAAGATGAAAATTATACAGAATTTCCTCAATAAACACCGGAAAACGTGAACAACATTTGCCCGTATGCCGGAACGGGCGGATAGACAAACAGACAGACTGAAAAAGTCAATCCAGTATACCCCAATTTTCTTCGAAAAGTGAGGATATAACTACCGTCGACAGCTAAAATTTTGGACTAACATAGTTTATTGTATGTTTTGTGAAAAAGCCATGAATGGAGGCGGAGGTATATATTGTCCGCCAGTTCATCTCGACCAGTGATTATAGAAGTGGAAATCGCATTATACTAAAGTTAAAAAATAGAGCGGTGCCCGCAGGGAAATAACATAATGTTATCGAGTCTGAACTATACTCCACGATCAGGAAATTCGGCAATACAGGGGCGACTCATCGGTATCAATTGTTGTCGATACCATTGGGCTAATGGAGTGGGGAATTATACTCGTGGAGGTTCGGCCCCGACAAATTAATATTATCATCGTTTACAGGTCATTCTCGGGGCGATTCTTTCATGTTATGGCTTTCTCACACGACATCCAAAGTTATTAAGTATGAAAGAAACTCAGTTGATGTCTAATCTATATATATGACCGAATTAATGTTGCCGTTATAATAACTTTATTTGGTTGAGGTTGCGCCTATGATATCCCGGCTGGTAGAAATGATCAAATAAAGCTGCTTTCACATACGTCCGATCCACACATCAGCTTAACGCATGCGTGCGCGCATTGTTTAGCGGATGGTTTCGGTCTCCAATGTCATCACAGGATCTTTCTGGACCTTCAGCAAAACTCGCGCATCTGCGCTTCGCTCCCGGACCCAAAACCTGTCCGCTTATAGCGGATGCATGAATGTTATTATGTAGGGATGTATGGCACCTGTCACCATGTTATCCAATCCTGGGTCAATTGAAGCATGAATTAAATCATTTGTGATTGACGATTTAGGTAAAAATATACATTTAATGCATTTTTGCTGGCAGATGCAGTGGCTCTCGGCTCTTTCGCATTTTCTTTATATCGTCGCCGATGAAATGCTAAATCAACGAAAACTGTTCGCGAGACACTGATGAACTTTTCTCTGTCAGAATACAAATCTTTCACTATTAGATTAGCATAGTCCCATTGTTCTCTTATTTTGTAAACGATTTCGTGCTACCATAGCCGTACGGACTACCCCGGGGCTGGGGGGGGGGCTGGGAGGGCTGCACCCCCCAAATTTGAGATATTTTTGGTCAAATTCGGGCAATTTTCTGGAAAACTGAATGGTATTTCAGGGTAAAATTGTGACAAATTACAGTATTGTTCACATTTCTGCCAGAATTATACATATTTAAGGTTTGTTATATTTCTGTGTATATAGAAGGTATATTTAAAAAAAAACTGTGATACAACCGTGAATATATCATCTAAAAACTTTCGGGCAAAAAGTCTCACCCCACCCCAAATGCGATCACACGTACGGCTATGCATACTCACAAAATCGTTTTGGTCTCCTATATGACTTCTTTTCAAATGTTGTAGATGTAGAAAGCAATCATGAGAACGTCCAATTCGTCGGAGGAATCCATGGCGAAAGGAATATTTTTCCACAAAAATATTTCTTTGCGCATCCGACAACGGACGCGTAAGCGCAGAGCTAAACATACCTATGTGAAAGCATAACGCGGATGTTCGCCTAACGCATGCGTTAAGCGGGCGTATATGAAAGCAGCCTATAATGACGAGCTAATGCATCTGGTTCTTGATCACGTGTCCATTTCGCGGGAAATAAAGCTCAAACTCTCTGAGTTCTTGAAAGCAAAATCACACGAAAAATAATGACAAACAAACATGGCTTACACTTTAGCTGAAAACACGTGGCGTCGGTATGCAATAAGACGCAATTCTTTACAAGCGGAATGTCTGGTGCACCCAACAAAACAATCGAATCAAGTTAGTCACAATTTGCGGGATCGTTCGTTGACAAAAGTGACTTGCGTGAATAATTAGATTGTTTGTGATGTCGTGCAATACAGGACAGATGCATGATGACGTGCCTGAGATAACACGCTCGGAGATTGTTAATCAACCGCACCCTCGCTCACTTCTCTCAAAAGAACCCCATTACGCCATGCATCTCGGCGCATAACGCGGTTAACGACGGATTTTAGAGACCTCGCCATCAAGAGAAAAGAATATCGGAGACATTTTGTAAACAACTAATCGCTTGTGGTATATTCCCCCCATCGTTATACCCCGCCCCCACAAATATCGCAGCCCATTCACCAATTTCTCGTTGAACCAGAGATAAAACAAAAACTATAACAATAGCATTTCACGTGAATTGATTCAGAATATCAATTAATGTCATGCAATCGACTGGTAAGGTACAACACCGTTGGACGATAATCAAACTACCGGAAGTTCGATAAGTCGCCTTGTGGCGTATTTATGCCCAATTGTTAATGAAAAATGACTTTGCTAACTTTCTGAACAGGTAACTGATACGAAACAGGTATCATGGTAGCAAAGAAACCACACTATCAGATCGAACCATACCTGTGGTGTCTTGGGTGATCTTATTGAACACAAAAGTGGACCCTACGCGGGTCTCGCGAAAACTACGGCCGCACATAATATACTTAATATACTATTAAGTGGATCTCTGTTTGTTTTATTTTTGCAGACATGAGAAGATATGTGTAGCTCAATTGCCTATATAAATATGACCTGTTGTGCCATTATATAGATTGATAAACGGAATATGGAATCCTATTAGGGCCACTTCATAATGGCGCTTTCGGCGCGCGCCGAAAGCGACAAAAAGTACGCCATTAGTAACGCGCCGAAAGCGACAAAATATGCGCCGTTACGGCGCACTATTTGTCGCTTTCGTGGCACTTTTTGTCGCTTTCGGCGCTTTCGGCGCACTTTTTGTCGCTTTCGGCGCTTTCGGCGCGCGCGCCGGAAGCGACAAAAAGTGCGCCATTAGGGTATGTTTCGGCGCGCGCCGGAAGCGCCGAAAGCGACAAAAAGTGCGCCGTAACGGCGCACTTTTTGTCGCTTTCGGCGCTTTCGGCGAGTTACTAATGGCGCACTTTTTGTCGGTTTCGGCGCGCACCCGAAAGCGTCATTAGGAAGTGGCCCTAATAGTATTCCATAACGGAAGGAAGTCTGAAGGCAGACATATTTTTGCGTGGAGGTAAATTATTTATTTACTTCTCTCATACTATGTGGGCGTTTGCCGTCCCATTTTGCTTATATGGCACGGAACGTGAACATCGAATACTATATAAGCAGGGACCGCAGTCAGAAGACATCGTAGCACGAAGACAGATAACCCAGCCAAGACACTTGTCGTTGAGGAACTAAATTCACACTACATGTGAAGTACACAAGGGAAACAAATAAATCCAAAAGAGAAATGAAACACGACTGGTTTGTGTTACCGAAGAGAACACATTGCCAGGTAACGTGAGAGAATGCTATCTTAATGGGGTTTCGACTGGTTTGTGTTACCGACGAGAACACATTGCCTGGTAACGTGAGAGAATGCTATCTTAATGGGGTTTCGACTGGTTTGTGTTAACGGAGAGAACACATTGCTTGGTAACGTGAGAGAATGCTATCTCAATGGGGGGTTCCGACTGGTTTGTGTTAACGGAGAGAACACATTGCCTGGTAACATGAGAGAATGTTATCTCAATGGGGTTCGACGTGAATGAAGCAGGAATTAGAATTACGGTTTTAGACCCATGCTGCTTTCGCGAGATCCTCCTAAGACGGTGTCGTTTCAAGGTCCTGTGTCTGTTTTGTGAATGTTTGGATATTATCATTCAGAATGGACGAAACGACCACAAAACGTTTATAGGTGACAATTCTTTTTTCGCTTCAAACCGATTGAGCATCTCATAATCTTCGACAGGATACAGCAGCATGTAAATACTTTCTATTGTATCTTCGTGTATCATAGTTGTGTGTGAATAAATGGTTACGTACCTTTATTCCGAATATTCGATATTCCGAAGGTCAGATACTACGAAGTTCCGATATTCCGAAGGCTAAATATTCGAAGGTCCGATTTTCCGAAGGTCCAATAGTCCGAAGGTCTAATATTCCGAAGGGCCAATACTACGAAGGTATAATAATCTGAAGTTACTCCGATGGTCCGATACTCCGAATATCCCATACTCGGAATATGTTATTATGTAACGACGGGTTTTCACTGCATGTTTGCAGGCCTTTGATTGACGTTTTAGGGATCGGTCTACCGATGGCTTTAAAATAATTAAATTGACATACGCATTTTACAAGGAATGGAATAACATACAGTCGCTACTCATTCGTGTATTATGCATTTAGGCACACGCATACAAGTTCACCCACGCCAGCATATGCTCCCTCTCTCTCAGTTTCTCCCTCCCTCTCATTCGATCTCTCTCTCTCTCTGTCTCGCTGATATTTCTCCCTCTTTCTTTTGCTCTCTCTCTCTCGCACTCACTCCCGAGTCTCTCTCGCACACGCATCCACACTCTTTAACATATAAACATATTTAAAAGTATTTTAATATGGCTTGTCGATTACAGTCACTTGGGAGCTATATTTATTATATATTACTCATGTTTAATAAGATGTAATTGTCAATCAATTTCTTAACAAGGTCAAGCAATACCATGCGCATAGCTTGAGACTTGATCTGGCGAAAAAATGTACTGCAGATGGTAATGAACAATTTCCTATTTCTACTATAGAAGACGGTATGTTCCCCATGCAGAAATAAGGATAACTGCTTTGCCCCTGTCAACTCATCCATAAAAGCATCTATTCCGAAAGTGTTAATGATATCGTACCAAATATTATTTCTTGTATTCGATATGGAAGTGCAGTTTATTATGGTATGTTCTATAATGCATTGATATTGCGTATTACATAGTAGACAAAACCCGTTATCTTTATATGCGGTGTGAGCTAGAAATTGACCACTCTTATAATAATCTGGCATTCGGAGTATCGGACCTTCGGAGTATCGGACCTTCGGAGTATCGGACCGTCGGAGTACCGGACTATTTGACCTTCTGATTATCGGACCTTCATACTTCAGTGTATAGGACTTCGGAGTATTGGACCTTCTGAGTATCGACATTCGTAGGATAAGGTCTTCTGATTATCGGACCTTCAGTGTATCGGACCTTCGTTGGACATTCTGAGTACCGGACCTTTGTAGTATTGGATCTTCGGAATATAGGACCTTCGGAGTATTATACCTTCGTACTATGGGACCTTCGTAGTATTAGAACTTCGTAATATAGTTCCTTCGGAATATCGGACCTTCGAATATCGGACCTCCGGAATAAAGGGACGACACCGAATACATTATGAGTCAATCAAATCGAAGTTCCCGCGCCATGTAGTTTCAGGCTGATTCATATCTTTTTATTTGGTCCCGGGCCGACTGTCTCCGCGCTCTTGTATCAACCGATTAACTTGACACTGGGTACGGGTTACCTCAAAAGAACCTTCCTAAACTGAATGTGCGCTATAAAGAAATTCAATATCTGGACCGGGCTTCCGGGAAGAGCGATTCCCGAGTACGTATGCAGAATTCCCAGCAGCATCGGAGTGCCTCGTATTTGAATAAGTTGATTACCTGAGGGATTCTCACCGCTGCATCGGATACTTTACAATTAGACGAAGGTCGTAACGTTACGCCAGTCCGTTATATAACCGTCTCTTGGAACTTCCAGTAGACCGTCTTAATATGCCTAATGCGAGAATAAGAATTTGTTCCATTCAAATAACAATTCACTGCTGATTACATATTCTTTAAACAAACGGAACAGGAAGCTCCAATGATTGGTTGCTGGGGATACGCAAATGAAGTTTACTTGACAACAATTAGGCACCTTTTTCTGAGTATTACTGCTGGCATGATGCCTGTCTGGTTCGTGTCAACAGAATTCAGTCACAGATGACAGAAAACCTCTACAGCAGCTCTACACGTACAAGACGTCATCTGTTCCGTCAACACCTACAGGGCATCATATGCTCCCTCTACACATACAGGTCGTCATCTGTTCCCTCGTCGAACAGAAACCTCTACAGCAATCTACACGTACATGTGTCATCTGTTCACTATACACGTAAAGGCGTCATCTGTTCCGTCTACACGTATACATGCGTCATATGTTCCCGCCACACGTACAGGCGTCATATGTTCCGTCAACACGTACAGGTGTCATCTGTTCCCTCCACATGCACGTACAGGGCGTCATATGTTCCGTCAACACGTACAGGTGTCATCTGTTCCCTCCACACGTACAGGCGTCATATGTTCCCGCCACACGTACAGGCGTCATATGTTCCCTCCACACGTACAGGGCGTCATATGTTCCGTCAACACGTGCAGGTGTCATCTGCTCCCTCCATACGTACAGGGCGTCATATGTCCCCTCTACACGTACAGGTGTCATCTGTTCCCTCTACATGTACAGGGCGTCATATGTTCCGTCAACACGTGCAGGGTGTCATCTGCTCCCTCCATACGTACAGGCGTCATCTGTTCCCTCTACACGTACAGGCGTCATCTGCTCCCTCTAGGAGATATATAGTAGGCTCATATATGACATAATGCATCAAGCGAAGGCACACACAAAGCCTAGGGTCCTTCTCCTAGTAGATTTCGAAAAAACATTGGATTCAGTGTTATGGTCGTTCTTAAACAAATGCCTCAATTTTTCAATGTTGGCGATTCCATACCAAAAATGGATTCCCATTCTATATGAAGACGCTAGCCCGTCAGTCCTGATTAATGGTCATATATCACAAAGTTTTAAATTAGGGTGTGGCTGTCGACATGGTGATCCCATATCCCCCTATATTTTTCTCCTAAGTGCTGAGGTGTTGGCATTGTTGGTAAGGCAGAATGACAAAATTAAAGGAATAGTCTCGGTGGTTCCGAGTATAAAATATCACAATATGCGGACGACACAACGTTCGTACTTGGTGGCAAAGAAAGTAGCATACGTGATGCCAACTCAATATTTGACATATATATACTCGGGTTTCGGGATTGCGCATTAACCCGGGGCCGGAGAAATGTCAGAAACGCGTGGATAAGATCATGAACAAACTAAGAATCAAACATGGGCCAATATTTAAAAATAATCCTACTCAAATACATTAATTTTTCTGGGCATTAATTTCAATACTGATCTTCAAATGATGTCAAATTACGATAGTAAATTGGACGATATAGATCAAATAACTATCCTATACGCCCTGTCACTAACTCGCAGCCATATTGGATCCACAGGGTCCGGTTCCGTGGTTTCATAGATTCATTCAGCTCCGGTTCCGTGGGTTTAGTGCTACAGGTCAATGTTTTGGAGTAGCTAGCATTTCCATATATGGAGCTTTTGAATTATTCATGACTTCCGTAAACGGACGGTTAAGTAAAACAACGGAACCGGACCTGGTGGATCCAAAATGGCCGCGAGTTAGTGACAGGGCATATTGGACGAATTATAACTGTCAATAAGATACTTATTCTCCCAACGCTAACCCACATATTCATGTCTCTCCCCAGTCCGGTGATGTTTTCGTTAGGAAGTTAAACAAGTTTTATTCCGTTTTATTTGGAACTCTAAACGAGACAGAATACGACGGAATCATTTATGTCTTGACTACTCCCTGGGAGGTCTGAAAATGGTCAACATTTTAACGACGCAATGAAAATCACATGGCTAAGGCGTCTAATATGTAAACAATCAAAATGGGCCCCTATTCTAACAGACACCCCCTTGATCGATGACCCCCTAACATATGACCCTAATTTAATGAGAAAAAAAAAACAACTTAAAAAATTCCTAACCTATTTTGGAGGGATATTCTCAGCTCGTGGTGCAAAATTAGAAGCCCAGATGTTAAAAAATGGCAATATCATGTAACATTAGAATGGAAGGACGCCCAATTAACTTCAATTCGTGAAGACATGCAGGAATATATTTTATAAACGATCTTTTCCAAACTTAGCGCGAATTCCACACTCCTGACTCCCTTAAGGCTACATTCGATATTTCTAATAACTTCATTACTATAGCTACAGTCTAAAACGCCAAATATATAGCCTTTTCAACCCCATGCTACACAATTAGCTGTATACGTGTATTTTAAATTAGATACATAAAGACCGGAACCCGAGCGATATCCCTCAATCTACACTAATCGTGTCTCAACTCGATCATCAATTAGCCGATCATTAATTTATCAGCAACTAACTAAACTCTTTATATACATACTAGCTGATGTGCCCGACTTCGTCAGGTCTATTTATCGTTTCTTTGTGATCTGGGCAGAACATACAGCGTCTGTACAAACTATTGTTCGATCGGTCCAGAAACATGCCTATATGAGCGTATATGAGCGAGATCAATGTCTATGTCAAGGTCATGGACACGGCCGCGCGTGAAATTGGACCCGCCCATATTGTACCCGGGATCAAAGTAGGCCTACATACCAAATTTGAGTCGGATCGGTCGATGTCCCGAAACATGCCTATATGAGCGTATATGAGCGAGGTCAAGGTCACGGATACGGCCGCACGTGAAATTGGACCCGCCCATATTGTTCCCGGGATCAAAGTAGGCCTACATACCAAACTCGAGTCGGATCGCTCGAGGTCCAGAAACATGCGCATATGAGCGTATATGAGCGAGGTCAAGGTCAAGGACACGGCCGCCCGTCATGCACAGACATCGTAACTGACAATTTGAGAAAGGCAACGCAGTATTCTCTTGTCATAATGGGTTTACCCTACCAACATCGTAGCTAACTCACCATGTCCTACCAACATCTTATCTAATTCTCCATGTCCTAATCGGCCAACACTACCAACATCGTAACTGACTCACCACCATGCCCTGTCAACTCACCATGTCCCATCATCTTCATAGCTAACTCATCAATTTCCAATCGGCTTACCCAACCAATATCGTAGCTAACTCACTATGCCCTATATATCAACATTCATCTAATTCATCAGGTCATAAGCACAGGTCCCTGGCACAATAGACCCCAACCACACAAAGACATATATAAGTCTTATATATATATGTCTTTGGGTGGTTGGGGTCTATTGTGACAGGGACCTGTGGTCATAATCGGTTAAAATTCACCCTACCAACATCGTATATAGTTAACTCATCGTGTTCTATCAGCATTATAGTACTATAGCAGGATCAGCTTATCAGACTTGGATTAAAAGGTGTGGTTGCTGTGAGCGCTATCAACAAGGACATATAGGGATTGGGTCCAATCCAGAATATCAAAGGGAATGTCACATTAAATAAGTGATGCGAAAGGGCTTATCTCACAAATAGCTGACGTATAGTCGATATCAACTTAGATCTAATATTTGTTCTGATTCTATGATAATTGCTTGAATATATTCGTGACGAGTGTTCTTTTTTTCCTAACAGCGCGGCGAAATATTGTTTTGTTAATAGTTGTTGAATTATGTTATCTAAATTACGATCGATTACTTCGATGTCACGCAGCGTGTCACTTCGTATTACATATGTCTCGAAAATGTCATTTATAGACGGATGCACAATAATAATGCATAAAGTCACAGGACGATTCCAAAAGCAAAACGATACGATGTATACTGTATAGACATAGGGTATCTTATATACCTCGATCGGTGGTGGTAGTAACGTTAGGGTATATTATATACCTCGATCGGGGGTGGTAGTAACGTTGGGGTATCTTATATACATCGATCAGAGTTGGTAGTAACGTTAGATTATCTTATATACCTCGATCGGGGGTGGTAGTAACGTTAGGGTATCTTATATACCTCGATCGGGGGTGGTAGTAACGTTAGGGTATATTATATACCTCGATCGGGGGTGGTAGTAACGTTGGGGTATCTTATATACATCGATCAGAGTTGGTAGTAACGTTAGATTATCTTATATACCTCGATCGGGGGTGGTAGTAACGTTAGGGTATCTTATATACCTCGATCGGGGGTGGTAGTAACGTTATGGTATCTTATATACCTCGATCGGGGGGTGGTAGTAACGTTAGATTATCTTATATACCTCGATCGGGGGGTGGTAGTAACGTTAGGGTATCTTATATACCTCGATCGGGGGTGGTAGTAACGTTGGGGTATCTTATATACATCGATCAGAGTTGGTAGTAACGTTAGGGTATATTATATACCTCGATCGGGGGTGGTAGTAACGTTAGGGTATCTTATATACCTCGATCGGGGGTGGTAGTAACGTTAGGGTATCTTATATACATCGATCAGAGTTGGTAGTAACGTTAGGGTATCTTATATACCTCGATCGGGGGGTGGTAGTAACGTTAGGGTATATTATATACCTCGATCGGTGGTGGTAGTAACGTTAGATTATCTTATATACCTCGATCGGGGGTGGTAGTAACGTTAGGGTATATTATATACCTCGATCGGTGGTGGTAGTAACGTTAGATTATCTTATATACCTCGATCGGGGGTGGTAGTAACGTTAGGGTATATTATATACCTCGATCGGGGGGTGGTAGTAACGTTAGGGTATCTTATATACCTCGATCGGGGGGTGGTAGTAACGTTAGGGTATCTTATATACCTCGATCGGGGGGTGGTAGTAACGTTAGATTATCTTATATACCTCGATCGGGTGGTAGTAACGTTAGGGTATATTATATACCTCGATCGGGGTGGTTGTAACGTTAGGGTATCTTATATACCTCGATCGGTGGTGGTAGTAACGTTAGGGTATCTTATATACCTCGATCGGGGGTGGTAGTAACGTTAGGGTATCTTATATACCTCGATCGGGGGTGGTAGTAACGTTAGGGTATCTTATATACCTCGATCGGGGGTGGTAGTAACGTTAGGGTATCTTATATACCTCCATCGAGGGGTGGTAGTAACGTTATGGTATCTTATATACCTCGATCGGGGGTGGTAGTAACGTTAGGGTATCTTATATACCTCGATCGGGGGTGGTAGTAACGTTATGGTATCTTATATACCTCGATCGGGGGTGGGTAGTAACGTTATGGTATCTTATATACCTCGATCGGGGGTGGTAGTAACGTTAGGGTATCTTATATACCTCGATCGGTGGTGGTAGTAACGTTAGGGTATCTTATATACCTCGATCGGGGGTGGTAGTAACGTTAGGGTATCTTATATACCTCGATCGGGGTGGTAGTAACGTTAGGGTATCTTATATACCTCGATCGGGGGTGGTAGTAACGTTAGGGTATCTTATATACCTCGATCGGGGGTGGTAGTAACGTTAGGGTATCTTATATACCTCGATCGGTGGTGGTAGTAACGTTAGGGTATCTTATGTACCTCGATCGGTGGTGGTAGTAACGTTATGGTATCTTATATACCTCGATCGGGGGTGGTAGTAACGTTAGGGTATCTTATATACCTCGATCGGGGGTGGTAGTAGCGTTAGGGTATCTTATATACATCGATCGGGGGTGGTAGTAACGTTATGGTATCTTATATACCTCCATCGAGGGGTGGTAGTAACGTTATGGTATCTTATATACCTCGATCGGGGGTGGTAGTAACGTTAGGGTATCTTATATACCTCGATCGGTGGTGGTAGTAACGTTATGGTATCTTATATACCTCGATCGGTGGTGGTAGTAACGTTAGGGTATCTTATATACCTCGATCGGGGGTGGTAGTAACGTTAGGGTATCTTATATACCTCGATCGGGGGTGGTAGTAACGTTATGGTATCTTATATACCTCCATCGGGGGGTGGTAGTAACGTTATGGTATCTTATATACCTCGATCGGGGGTGGTAGTAACGTTAGGGTATCTTATATACCTCGATCGGTGGTGGTAGTAACGTTAGGGTATCTTATATACCTCGATCGGTGGTGGTAGTAACGTTAGGGTATCTTATATACCTCGATCGGGGGTGGTAGTAACGTTAGGGTATCTTATATACCTCGATCGGGGTGGTAGTAACGTTCTGGTATCTTATATACCTCCATTGGGGGGTGGTAGTAACGTTAGGGTATATTATATACCTCGATCGGGGGTGGTAGTAACGTTAGGGTATATTATATACCTCGATCGGGGTGGTAGTAACGTTAGGGTATATTATATACCTCGATCGGGGGTGGTAGTAACGTTAGGGTATATTATATACCTCGATCGGGGGTGGTAGTAACGTTAGGGTATATTATATACCTCGATCGGTGGTGGTAGTAACGTTAGGGTATCTTATATACCTCGATCGGGGGTGGTAGTAACGTTAGGGTATATTATATACCTCGATCGGGGGTGGTAGTAACGTTAGGGTATATTATATACCTCGATCGGGGTGGTAGTAACGTTAGGGTATATTATATACCTCCATCGGTGGTGGTAGTAACGTTAGGGTATCTTATATACCTCGATCGGGGGTGGTAGTAACGTTAGGGTATCTTATATACCTCGATCGGGGGTGGTAGTAACGTTATGGTATCTTATATACCTCGATCGGGGGGTGGTAGTAACGTTAGGGTATATTATATACCTCGATCGGGGGTGGTAGTAACGTTAGGGTATATTATATACCTCGATCGGGGGTGGTAGTAACGTTAGGGTATCTTATATACCTCGAATCGGGGGTGGTAGTAACGTTATGGTATCTTATATACCTCGATCGGGGGGTGGTAGTAACGTTAGGGTATATTATATACCTCGATCGGGGGTGGTAGTAACGTTAGGGTATATTATATACCTCGATCGGGGGTGGTAGTAACGTTAGGGTATATTATATACCTCGATCGGGGGGTGGTAGTAACGTTTGTTTTTTTCATCTGGCAATTTCTGGGATCAATCACCCTCAATTAAACATGCAATGGAAATTGGTTTGATTACACCCAATGTTATACACCCGTGCACCCTAAGGTTAACAAACCTCTATGTTAACCAGTATCCAACCCCTCTAATTATGGAGCTCATACACATAGAGAAGGGTTTCACCAGTCTAAGTGGCCATTTTAGCTTCAAAACATGGATATATATATATAATAAACTATTACTACAAACAAATTATCTATAGCTCAGATCATTGTGCCGGATTCAATTAACCCCTAAGTTTTGAACAATACCTGATAATAAATTCACTTGATATTTGTTCACACATAACATGTGCTGGATGATTAATGAATTAACTCATCATATTTGCCTACATAATGCGAATCACTGTATATATATACTTGTCTCAGAAAATCAGTCGGATTTGTACTCATTCAGTTATTTGTGTAGTCACTGATACTCACACTAATATTTGAGCAAGATGCGACCACCCTTCTTTCGTGTGGACATTGATCTACGTTGATATTTGTAGCTTTTCATGTTTCCAAGTCTTATAATTAGCATATATACTAACATTAGCCAGATTTAGCCACTCGTGGAGTGTACGTGTAACCTGTATCGTGTGTAATTACAATGGAATACTATATAGAGACACAAGACACTATATTATTATATATACATGCATGGGACACATAAGTTATTATATGGACACGGAACGCTCTATAAACATGTGATATCACCTGTAAATGGGCTACTATATATTTTAGACATCGATAATTGTACTTAGAGATATGGTGCCACATAGACGACTGTGTTCGATTTTATATTGCCACCCCTTCAATGTATATCTTATATTGCCACCCCTTCAATGTAGACGTAACTAATGTTGATTTTGTCATTTTCGCATTTTTTGTCATTTTGTCGATTTTTGTAATTTTCGCATCATTTTTGTCATTTTCGCATGATTCATTTCTCTAATCAACGATTGGGCGCAAATTCGTAATATAGTGGCCAATGCATGTGATATGACTTCCAAATTTATATTTTTGAATAATCACTATAGGGTTAAATTTCTTAGAATAGAGTGCCATGGATGTGTCATGAGTATTGAGAGAAGGTAAGTTGTGAATTTGTGGCTTTCTAGAGACGTCTTTGAGTTTTGAAAAAAAAATGTTGGTTCCGGTGACCATGCACCCAACCGTATCAAGTAGTAACGAGTTGTACGAAACAGTGTCTTCAGACACTGGACTGACTTTTAGCACCCACAATTGTCATCTGTGTGAAAAAACTTATTATTATTATTATTATTATTTTTTTTTAAATCCGAGTGGTTAGAATTTTGAATGTTTTTTAATTGGAGTGAGAAAGCAGTATTCTTCAAGATATCATAGGTTGTTATGCTCGAAAATATCTTCTTGTTGTGTCGCACGGGTTCGAAAATCGCTTTGTTTGGACATTTTTTAATCATAGTTACATTTTTTGACATAAAATAAAGGAACATAACTCTTGCTACCACCACTAAAATGATAATTTTGTATCAAAATCGTAAGTCTAGTTGTGCTCAACCTTGGCATATATACACTGTGTTTATTTCCCCAGATTTTAGTTATTGTCCATTGAGGGTGTACCACCCCCATTATTAAGTGATTAATCTATACCCCGGTCGCGCTAATCCAACGATTAATCACTTGTATGGCTTTAACGCTGCACGTTTTTCACGTTGTTTGTCAACTAGACCGGTATGTAAACCGGTATCTGACCACGCAGATGATTCCTAACATAGAACAAGTCAGCGGCCCATGTTGCCCCAGTGTCCAGAATACTCACGGACAACATTAGAAGGGTTTGTGGTAAGTAATTCCTAGCACAATCACCATTGTTGATTCCAGTTTATATGGGTCTGACATGGACGTGGCTAGATGGTTCCAGTTGGGGGGGGGGGGTGCCCACCTTAAAATTTCCAACTCCAGCGGCTCTCAATGAACCAGACAAAACACATATGTTAGCATAATTCCATTTGCACATACGTCGGATGGAACTTTCCAAATTGTACCACAAGCATTCCAACTGTTAGACATTTCAGACCAAAGGTAGAACATATGCCACTGTTGATTTAAAATAGCAAATTCCCCACTAATTACTGGTTAGATACTCAAACAATGAGAACAATTTAAATTCATATGTGGTGTGACATTTCCAACTGATGAAAATGTTGACACGCCCCCTCAACTCAGAACAAGTATGGCAATCTGTCCGGATTTTCGTCCATTTCGGATCTATAACCCACGGCCCCTCGTATATCCTCTCAAGCAGGGACTTGGCTAAAGGGTCTTCGTTCATTGAAATTTCCATCCAACAGAACCCCCCGCCCCACCTGAACCAGGTTCGCGAAACTCCATACCCCATCCCATTTGGTTGGAGCTTAGCATCCAGTAACTCAAGACTTCCAACTGTTGTAAATTCCCAACCTGATACCCCATAATATTGGAAAATTACTAACTATTTACAATTTCAGACTAAAGGTAGAAAAATATGCTGCTGTTGATCTAAAACAAATCCCCACTATTTATTGGTTGGAAAATCAAACAATGAGAAAATGTTCAAGTTATAATTATGTGGTGTCAAATTTCCAATTAATGTCGTGTCAGGCATGAAATTTCCAATTTTGAAAACTTTGAACCCCCCAAACTACCTGATGCCATGTCCCTGGGTTCTGAATATTTTCCATTCGCTCCTTTAAATCTATATTTTCTTGTACAAGGATGTTCACAACTATGTTTTAGCACGTAACCGGGGACATTTGGGATTCAGTTAAATTATTTGACATTTCACTCACACGCCAACATTTTAAACACAAACTTCATTTGATCCATTTTGCACGTTACATTTCAAAACGCCAGGCCATGACGGCGAGTTGGCTTCACGCTAACGACAACTGTGCTCGCAGGGAGGGTCCACCTTCAAATTTCCAACACCCCCCTCAAGTTTGAAAAATTCCATTTGCGCACCCCACCGCCTTGGGTTTGCACTACCTCAATCTTTCCAACAGTTGGAAATTTTCATCCTGACACCCCCTAAGGTTGGAAAATTTTCAACCGATGGCCATTTCAGACCAACATTTTTACCCAAAGTAGGAAAATAAACTACTGTTGGTCTAAAAAAAAAGACCATATAAAACTATTTTATAGTCATCTGACAACCGCCATACCCTTCCAACATACTCCCACATAACCCAAATCATTCCATATGAAACTACCTTATCTTGAAACACCTATCGAACCGGCCCATCCTGTGAGTAGACTATAGTACCCGCGATAAAACGTCAACAATATAAAACCTGAAGCCCCCATCTACTTGAAACAATCTGAAATGTTATAAAATCACTCTCACCTGATGGACCTTGTCACTAGCCAATCGGAAACGACTCCCAAAAGCTTAAAGCTTGTTGTCGAATCCCTTTCATATCATTTCAGCCAAACCTTGGCTGTTTATTTCACAGGAGTTTCTGGGATAACCTGTGTGTCGGCTCAGAACATGCGTGCCAATTGAGGAGAACACGCGAAGGATTTGTGTAAATGTTAGCCCAAACGACATTTCGAAGTAACGACTGCTTTGTTGTTTATTTCGAGGAATAATACCGCATCATATGAATTCAGCCCAAATATATTGACAGGTGTCAAGGGTCAAACTCAAAACTGAGCAATAAAAAACTAATATTAATAAATACCGAGTATATTTAATTTAACGCCAATGGGTCGTTTATGTGCGTTCAAGAGTGTATTTATGCCTAAAGCAAAGTGAAATAACGATCTTAAAATGAATTGGCCGGTATATTGTATTAGTTATCAGGGTTACCAGGATCGTAGTTGTATAAATTACAATATATTTTTATGCTAAGATAATTGCGTGGTAATTTGTTTGCAATTTATTGATCGGTATTCAGGTCCCATATATGGAAATTCCAAATATGGAAAGTGACGTGCGCAAAACAGCTGCATCTGGGTCAGATATATTTATAGCGAAGAAATGTTGTCAAATTGCACGTCTGAATACGCGTCTTATTCTCACTTATACCGTGTTTATATCAGTTTTATTCTATGTGTTGTTGTGTATTGTATTACTTTGATCAAGGTTGCGCTTTTGTTATTCTCACAAAAGGTAAATTTGATGCGTGTTTGATGCGTGTTTACATTTCAAAATTTCGTCCGCCATGTACAGTAACACTACAGTGCGACGGAATTCCATATCCTTAATTACGAGACTAATTTATCGAATGAGGTCAAATTTTCGCATATAAGAAGACTCGTATGTTATTCTGCACCATTCGGACGAGTGCTGAAATTCGCATTATTTTCGTTTTTATCGAAAAATAATCGTTCTCTATGTAAATTTTTTCAACCAAAAAAAATTTCATTTTTTGCCAATTTCAAGCTAGTTTATAGCATGGTCATGGCATAATTTGACATAGCGAGTGTCGGTAGACGTTTCTTGAGTGTGCACAACAAATTTTGGTCCCAACGAAGCAGGCTAAAATCCTGAAATTTGTCAATTTTACTTTGCGTGTGAAGAAAATATTCATTTAAACTTCCAAAATTGGTTGAAATATGCTCAACAACATTCAGTTGAATGGTGACATTATTTATAGTCACCGACTAACTTCCACGATGAATCAAATTTGTTTTTATTGGTGACAATTATGTCGCGAGAGATAAAAATGTAAATTTTTTAAAGAAAATGTAAAATTTTAGCTCATTTTAAGACTTTAATTGCTTGTAGATCGGTGTTAATTATCCACGTCAATGATGTCATGTCACGCTTGTTAATAATTCATTTGTTCGGAAATACTTATTGGGGGTAGAAATGTATAAAATTTAACTACCACCACTTCCAAAAACAACACCAATAAACAATAACGCTCTTTGTTCCATGCAATGGAAATGGCTATTTATTGTCCTGATATCAGTGATATAAATGAATGCCTAAAATTAGTATTATCCTGAAATAAATTTATGCCACTTTGGCGAACATGGGAACCACGGTACAATTTATGCCATTTAGGCACACTTCAGAGTGAAATCAGGGCTTATATTTCGGCGAAAATCCAAATCTAGATTCTCGTAAATATTCTCGCAAATTACCCTGGATTCTCGTGAAAAAGTATATATGGATTCTCGCTAAATCAGATGAAATATATGCCTTGGAAATATAGCAAATCGTTTAATGCTTTATAATTTTAGTTTTTCGGAGATTTATATATATGCTTAAAGACATATTATGGACTTGTTATGGACTTTTTCCGGTGCGAGAAATTGATAAGTTAGTGCTCAGGGACTTTGCCAAATCACTGAAATTTTCCACAAAAATCTGCCACACCACTTCATAGAGAACATCGTCTGAACTACTCCAAATTGTAAATATTTACATCTCGATTCGGGGCGCAACTATCGGCTATAATTAAACAAAAATGATTTCGCCATCGAGAGTCATTGCATTTAACTAATATATAAGAATGACGTTGTGTATCATCCATTTGGATTAATATTCGTAACGAATAACTACTTTGAGAAAGATTATTCTTAATTTCTATTTGATCACTCTGCCCGGTGTCTGCCGGAGTGTTTCACATCACTTTAATCAAGGAAGACTGTTCAGAAAAACTGTATTTCAAGAAATCGTTTAATGCTTTAGAATTTTGGTTTTCGGAGATTTATATATATGCTTAAAGACATATTATGGACTTGTTATGGACTTTTTCGGGTGCGAGAAATTGATAAGTTAGTGCTCAGGCACTTTGCCAACCTGGGGAATTTTATCATTCTACTAACATCACTGAAAATTTCCCAAAAAATCTGCCACACCACTTCATAGAGAACATCGTCTGAACTACTCCAAATTGTAAATATTTACATCTCGATTCGGGGCGCAACTATCGGCTATAATTAAACATAAATGATTTCGCCATCGAGAGTCATTGCATTTAACTAATATATAAGAATGACGTTGTGTATCATCCATTTGGATTAATATTCGTAACGAATAACTACTTTGAGAAAGATTATTCTTAATTTCTATTTGATCACTCTGCCCGGTGTCTGCCGGAGTGTTTCACATCACTTTAATCAAGGAAGACTGTTCAGAAAAACTGTATTTCAAGAAATCGTTTAATGCTTTAGAATTTTGGTTTTCGGAGATTTATATATATGCTTAAAGACATATTATGGACTTGTTATGGACTTTTTCGGGTGCGAGAAATTGATAAGTTAGTGCTCAGGCACTTTGCCAACCTGGGGAATGTTATCATTCTACTAACATCACTGAAAATTTCCAAAATAATCTACCACACCACTTCATAGAGAACATCGTCTGAACTACTCCAAATTGTAAATATTTACATCTCGATTCGGGGCGCAACTATCGGCTATAATTAAACAAAAATGATTTCGCCATCGAGAGTCATTGCATTTAACTAATATATAAGAATGACGTTGTGTATCATCCATTTGGATTAATATTCGTAACGAATAACTACTTTGAGAAAGATTATTCTTAATTTCTATTTGATCACTCTGCCCGGTGTCTGCCGGAGTGTTTCACATCACTTTAATCAAGGAAGACTGTTCAGAAAAACTGTATTTCAAGAAATCGTTTAATGCTTTAGAATTTTGGTTTTCGGAGATTTATATATATGCTTAAAGACATATTATGGACTTGTTATGGACTTTTTCGGGTGCGAGAAATTGATAAGTTAGTGCTCAGGCACTTTGCCAACCTGGGGAATGTTATCATTCTACTAACATCACTGAAAATTTCCAAAATAATCTACCACACCACTTCATAGAGAACATCGTCTGAACTACTCCAAATTGTAAATATTTACATCTCGATTCGGGGCGCAACTATCGGCTATAATTAAACAAAAATGATTTCGCCATCGAGAGTCATTGCATTTAACTAATATATAAGAATGACGTTGTGTATCATCCATTTGGATTAATATTCGTAACGAATAACTACTTTGAGAAAGATTATTCCTAATTTCTATTTGATCACTCTGCCCGGTGTCTGCCGGAGTGTTTCACATCACTTTAATCAAGGAAGACTGTTCAGAAAAACTGTATTTCAAGAAATCGTTTAATGCTTTAGAATTTTGGTTTTCGGAGATTTATATATATGCTTAAAGACATATTATGGACTTGTTATGGACTTTTTCGGGTGCGAGAAATTGATAAGTTAGTGCTCAGGCACTTTGCCAACCTGGGGAATGTTATCATTCTACTAACATCACTGAAAATTTCCAAAATAATCTACCACCCCACTTCATAGAGAACATCGTCTGAACTACTCCAAATTGTAAATATTTACATCTCGATTCGGGGCGCAACTATCGGCTATAATTAAACAAAAATGATTTCGCCATCGAGAGTCATTGCATTTAACTAATATGTAAGAATGACGTTGTGTATCATCCATTTGGATTAATATTCGTAACGAATAACTACTTTGAGAAAGATTATTCTTAATTTCTATTTGATCACTCTGCCCGGTGTCTGCCGGAGTGTTTCACATCACTTTAATCAAGGAAGACTGTTCAGAAAAACTGTATTTCAAGAAATCGTTTAATGCTTTAGAATTTTGGTTTTCGGAGATTTATATATATATGCTTAAAGACATATTATGGACTTGTTATGGACTTTTTCGGGTGCGAGAAATTGATAAGTTAGTGCTCAGGCACTTTGCCAACCTGGGGAATGTTATCATTCTACTAACATCACTGAAAATTTCCAAAATAATCTACCACACCACTTCATAGAGAACATCGTCTGAACTACTCCAAATTGTAAATATTTACATCTCGATTCGGGGCGCAACTATCGGCTATAATTAAACAAAAATGATTTCGCCATCGAGAGTCATTGCATTTAACTAATATATAAGAATGACGTTGTGTATCATCCATTTGGATTAATATTCGTAACGAATAACTACTTTGAGAAAGATTATTCTTAATTTCTATTTGATCACTCTGCCCGGTGTCTGCCGGAGTGTTTCACATCACTTTAATCAAGGAAGACTGTTCAGAAAAACTGTATTTCAAGAAATCGTTTAATGCTTTAGAATTTTGGTTTTCGGAGATTTATATATATGCTTAAACATATATTATGGACTTGTTATGGACTTTTTCGGGTGCGAGAAATTGATAAGTTAGTGCTCAGGCACTTTGCCAACCTGGGGAATGTTATCATTCTACTAACATCACTGAAAATTTCCAAAATAATCTACCACACCACTTCATAGAGAACATCGTCTGAACTACTCCAAATTGTAAATATTTACATCTCGATTCGGGGCGCAACTATCGGCTATAATTAAACAAAAATGATTTCGCCATCGAGAGTCATTGCATTTAACTAATATATAAGAATGACGTTGTGTATCATCCATTTGGATTACTATTCGTAACAAATAACTACTTTGAGAAAGATTATTCTTAATTTCTATTTGATCACTCTGCCCGTTGTCTGCCGGAGTGTTTCACATCACTTTAATCAAGGAAGACTGTTCAGAAAAACTGCATTTCAAGATCACCAAACAACTTTCCTTTTTAGGGCCACCACATCTTTCCAAAGATGTACTTCTTCCATTTTGCTATCAAAGACCGAAAAATGTCGTTAAACTAGAGATCCAAATACCCACTAAGGGCCCCTATATCTTGAAATATTAAAGACCGAGAATGTCGTTAAACTATAAAGACCGAAAAATGTCGTTAAACTATAGAGATCCAAATACCCGCTATATCTTGAGATATCCCGATCCCCTATTTTTTTTAGACAATTAAGAACGAAATATGTCGTTACACCATTAATACATAATTTGTGTTTATGAAAGTCTGGCACCCATTAGCAGTTTGTTTTCAGTACATTTTAATATTCATTGGAACGTAAACAATTATTCGCTGACAGAAATCATGTTAATATCGCCTTTCGTTACTGGTTTCCTCTACTCAAATATTTCTCACTGCTCAATACTTATAATTAAAAAAAATGTTCTGTGTTTTGTGTCACTTCTTAATAGCATTATGTATTCTGCTATTGGCAAGAAACAAAGTTGCAGTATACCTTAAAGGTACGGAAGGCCTTGGTGGGTATCCTGTGAACATATTTCCACCTGTCAAAAACCGCTGCAAACGAAAATAATATTCAAATATAGACATACTTTGTTAATATACAAATGAGAAATATCTCATAAACAGTATGTTATTGTCGTAAATTTGACGATTGTTTGACAAAGCATAAAAAGTTACTTTCTTGGTGTTTCTTTATATTATGATGGTAAACATAAAGAGCGTTCTTTGTTGCTCAATTCCTTATTTGGAAATAATAAAGAGCGTTTATACCATTTGTGTGTGATTAGCCAGTAGCATTGTGCTGCCTTCTATAACACAATCAGACTCTTGTTTAGGTAAAATTTAGTAGGTCTTTATGTGAGCATGATGTTTACGCGATAGTGATCGTATATTTGAACCAATATGTATGCCTTTTAATATTTTTCTGTTTACGGTGTTTGGAACAAATATGAATATTTTCGACAACTAAGCCCCCTCGTCCCTTTAATATAATTAATATAACATCCCTCATCCAATAATCTCCAAATTGCATATCTAAGTTCAATCCTAGTTACACGTCACGCCGCCCCTCATCATTTGCCAATTGTACACCCTTTTTTTGCTGCTGCTGCTGCAACTGTTCAATTTCTTTTAAAATTATTGAAAAAATGGCCCTCCCGCCCGCCGACATTTACTTCTGATTTTGTTTTATCATCGGTCCGCACCAAAATTGAGCACACGTCCCTATATAATATACCTATTTAAACCGAGTATACACGGTGGTGTAATAGATCAACCGTTAATTTAACCGTTTAGGTAGCATATTTCCACGTATACGTTATCACGACAAATCCCTGCTGATCTGTTATTAATGAACCAAACACTTAACATGTCAACACACTCTGGCCCGCCAATGCTACAGTGTATAAACGTAACGGGGCAAATATGCACATTATATTGGCAGCTAACGAGAGCATTCATCATCGGCAATCTGCTCACCTCTTTTATCCGATACGATAGAAACTAAACGATTTGTTACTTCTAATTACCCGTACTTAATTACACTACTTGCGTGTTAATAAAGTACGACCCCATTACCACTAAATGTGAAACATGGGATTTAGAACATTAATATTCACTCTTACATATTTCCACATTCAAGGTGTAATCGTATGTCAGTTGTAACGTTGTGAAACTGCAACCGAACTGAATTATTCTATGCTAAATAGTTCATGGCTGACCTGATGCATGCATCTTAGTTTTCTTGTAACTATTAATCTTTGTCTTGTTAATATACGAATAATATGGAATAAATACTGTTTACACCCAAAAAAATACATTTCCCAATAATTACTAATTGTAAAATCCAACAATGAGTACAATTCTAGCATACATGTGCAGGATTATATCCAACCACGGCCTCCCAAACAGTGAGCGATAAATAATTAATATATAATTTCTATGATGATCAATTTTAGTTCTATCTATGATTTTTCATGCTTGAATGTTGCATGTAAAATACCCACCTAAATTCTACACTATTGGCGTCCCTTAAATGCACCTATGTAACGAACGCTATTTTGTCAAATAATCGTCGTAATCACAAGTGGCATTATTTGGACACCTCATAAAAGTGTGCATTATTTAAATAATGCGGAGTTGTCCTTCTAAAATGCACACTTATTGTCTAAATAATGCACACTTGCTGTCAACAGCGGCCATTCGACAAAATAACACTCAAGGCGACACAATGGGATAATCTGCAGGTGACTTTTAATTGTACAATAATCGATAAGACATTAAACAAAATATCAACCAAAATTTTATTATTGCACAGGAGCATGCAGCATACCAAACTGGCTGTCATTCTGCTGCTTTTAAATGAATGGTTACAGCAGAGGAATGGGTTATAGCGATCAGTCAAAAGATGCCTGTTTTCACACCACTCTTGATAAAACACAACAATAATCGAAGATAAATAGCCAGACGTCCAACAATTAATTTTCTTCGGTACATTGATCGTTCATTATGATATTACCAGCTTCAATGCATTACTTGTGTCCATCATATTCAAATGAAATTAATTTGAAACACCAAAATCGCTAATTTCCACACATTTTGTGTGATTTTGTGGTCCATATACACGTAGAATTTTATACTAGAGCATGGCGGACACATTCCAGTGGCATCTACCGGTCCCAGAAGATTATTTCCTCTCATCTGATCTCTATGACAAGCCACCTCCATAAATGCGCTGGTGCATACTTGTAGGCAAATTATACCCGTGTGTATTAACAGTCTTATATATAGCACATATGATTCAACTTGTTTGTCTGGTATTTCATAGAATATAGATAGAATGTATATGAACCGTATACATCACAATGAACGAACAGTGCTAAGGATTTCTTTTAGAAAAAGCCGATTAACGATAAATTCAGTCACATAAAGTACATGCTCGACCAACGAGATGCATGTTGCAGAGCATCTGACACCGTTAGTAAATGGCAATGCCATATACATGACTACATGTATAGGCCCTCTCCTCCCGAGACATCTAATTATTGGAAACACGACAGATAACAGCCAATACGCCAAGGATTATATGGCAAACAGTTCACGATTACATGGTTATTGGCATACAATCGCGACCACAGGTGGTACGGGATGTTCGATTGAATATCAGAATATAGGATATCATATAATCCCAAATCCCATAATATGTCAAATATAACGAATTATCGAAATATGAAATACAAGGAAAAAGCGAAATAGGAAATACTGCGAAATAGCGAAATAGGAATACTCAATGTCGAAATAGAGCGAAATATATAAATATGAAATTATTATTATTAACGAAATATAACGGATATAATAAATTTATTGAAGAGGTGTTTTTTTTTATCGAAATAACGGAAATATTTGAAGAAGTATTTTTAAAAAGCATTCCCGTAACCTCCCCCAAGCCCACACACCCAATAGAAAAATACTAAAATACCAGTATAGACTATACCAGTGACAAGTTTCAAAAGATCGATTTTGTCTAAAACCACACCAATTATCAAAACCGAAATAAAATTTGGAAGTCTACCATTTCAGCCAAAATATTCTCCGGTGTGTCTTATTGGCAATAAAATTCCATTCACGTATCCTTGGCCCGTGCATTCTTATTTTACTTTCGCTTTCAAAATTTACTGCGATTCGCAGACAAGTCTTGTTTTTAGAATTCGTTTGATGAATAAAGTTGGATAATGGACACAAACACATCGGGTGATATAAAAAAGGTGGATTCAGAATGACTTGCGGATCATTTATATAATCGCGTTTAAGTACACGTTCGCGACAAATTATTCCTCGAAAATATTGATTTTATAACTGGGTTAAAAGCTTCTGGGCGGACAGGGGAGATGACGACTTCGGTATATTTCGGTAGTTTCCGATATGTACGATTTCTCGACTTCACTTCGTTCAATTTCGACGAGTTCTATGTCAAATGAAAGGGAATTTGATTGCCAATAAGACACGATGGAGGATATTTTGGCTTAAATGATAGATTTCTAGAATTTATTAGGGTTTTGATAGTTGGTGTGGTTTTAGCCAAAATCAATCAATAGTTTATTTCTTATAAATCATACATTGTATATATGACATAAAGAAAGTACATATGTAGACAGACCGACCCCTGGTTCACATTTAACTAAACAATCATTGAATCATTACAATCATTACAACGAACTTTGAAGGATAATTATGACATGTATATGCACTTATAGAACAACATAATAAAGGTGGGGGTCGGTCCAAATATAAACAATTGCATGCGTCGGTCCTTGTGGGCAAAATATCTCTCGACTTCGAGTATAAACGGAAAAATAGCGATAAATGAATAGAATATATTAAATAATATGGATTAATATATATAATTTATGTATATAGCGCTGATTACTAGAATTCCCCACAGATGTGCGAAGAAGGCGTCGGCGTCGGTCGATATCCAGGACTTCCCCATGCATGGACAATTGTCCAGTACATGCGGAGTCCCGGACCACATCCGCCACCGACGACCGGACCACACATCGATGAAAGGATAAAGTGAGTAGATGGGCGCGAAGCGCCCGGGATGGTCGAAAAGATCGAGTGATCTTCTCCTTCACCCCACGGTTTGTTGTTGTTGGAGATATAGCACACAGAAAATAGTCATATCTGAACACGGCAAAAGCGGACACAATTGAATTAATGTTATCTCTTTGATTGGATTAATTGGATGGATTGATTGGGGAAGAGCCCACGAGCTTTAATATGGGGTGTGAGGGGTGTCCCGGTGGGTCCCTTTAATATATGGTTGAGCTGAGCGTGTCATATGGTGCGCTGAAAAAGGAGCGGGGCCCGTGTTATAATTTAAAATAGTGTTAGTTTGTTAGTTATTTAAAAAACAACCGCAAGGCAGAGCGTGTGATTCAATGTGATTAAATGCGCCATCATATCCGATGAAAGGAATGTAGATATTCGAGTTAAATAGCATATAGTTAACATGCATATCGATACTTTCGGACCAGGAGTGTCGGGTATTCTGGGTTACACCAGATCAGTGTGATTTTGCGCTCCGTATATACCTATACTATACTCCCGATTTAAGGGGGTGCAGGAGGAGCTATTGCGAAATCAACCATATGGAAGTGCATGGTTGGTTCGCCGCCAGTGGGTCAACCTGACTCAGTGGCCCACTAGCCATGCTGCTCTGTAAACTTGGGGGGGGGGTGTGAGAGGGGCATATGTGTGGAGATATACGTATAAATGACATTCATGTGGATGTATATGCACGTATAAAGTAATCTTTCGCCTCCATAAAAAATCTACAGATATTTCGCACTACTGACTTGTTCTGGATGGACATAAGTTGTCGCATTTTTTCCAAGGTCGGGTTTGTGTAGTAATATCTAGCTATGAACTTTTGACGTATGTGTGATAATTTTTTGGCAAGTCATTAAGAAATTATATTCATCTCCAACAGATCTGTTACATAATTTACATTGTCTTTTGTCTAGGTCTATTCCCTTCCAATTTCCGACTTCAAACGGTAACATATGATTTCGTGTTCTGAAACGTATTAAAGCTACGACTTCTCGCCTTTTCAAGTAAGATAGTGTTCTTGTGTGTGATGCTCTTTAATTAATCGACAAAAAACGGAACTTAGAAGAACTGAATGCGCCATACCATTCCTGAAGATAAATATCACGCGTTCTCTGCTTTACTGTGCTGTTTGACCAGTTCAGGTTGACATATTGTGAGAAGAAAATTTATCCCATTCCTAAATCATTAAAAATATTTTTCACCCTGGTTATCCAGTCCATGCGCCCACGCCTTTGATTAGTTGTACGGCTTTTACTACTATATAGGCTACAATAAAGCATAAAACTTATCTTCGTTTGTTTACTCATCATCAGTTTGGACCAAAAATTGATAATTCGTTGCTTGATTCGTGTCTATGGGGAACAATTCAGTTTCACCGTAGATCATTACCGATGGTGTTGTGGTCTTCAAAATCGATCTTTTGAACCTTGTCACTGTAGAGTTTATATTGGTATTTTAAAATGTTTTCCCCAGTGGCATGTGACAACAATGTTACGATAAATATTTAGCAGGGATTAGGATTATTTTTAATCGTAGACCGCGAGTAAATCGATGTGTCTGCCTCAAGATCTATCAGTCTCACCGTTGGGATTGGTCCGCCTTGTCGAATATCATACATAAGTCAAGACAGTTAAAATCTTACTCAGACGCTTCAGGTACTGAGTCTGACGAAGCAGGGATTGTAGTTTTGGGGGCTAACCCCGGGATCTTCGAAAGGGACGAGAGGCCCTTTCCCTAACCCCTGACGAAATTGGGTAGGGGTTCCATTAATACAAGCAGAGATTACGTAATTCACCAGTAGTGCGATGTAACCAATCAGGCGATAGTCGCATGGAATACCCAAGACTAGGGCAATTCTTTCAGCCAGCGCGATTCCAATAAACCCCGCCCATTGCCTAAAATATAGCATAAGAACTTTTCCACCGCATGGCTAATTTCAAAGTGTTTAAAAATTCAGAGTTTACGACATCGATTAAACACTAGCTGAAAGGCGTATATAAACAGTCCAGAATTTACCAATATTACTAGCTAACATGTCCAATAGAATTGAATATTATCAAGAATTTCAACATTTAGTACCGAGCAATCTGAGGTAGATTTCTCATTTGGATTTGGAATAAGAAGCCATGTTTTTCTGTTGCGAAAACGAAGTCGTTCGCAGAAATGAAACTGAAAGTACATTATTTGACGTCTTACTGCAGGTGTTGTACGTGTGTGGAAGTTATTTATAGCGACGATGATGCGTTAATTGGCGGTTTAGTGTAAACATATTTTTATTTCCAAATCCAAACATAATACACATAATACACAAATGACATAAATATATAACATATAAGAGATAATGTATGGAAATGAGGATCAGACAACAAGCCCGAGGGCTTATATGAAGTCTTCTCCTCTTGGCGGGTTTCGTCCAGGGTTCGCGCTGTCACTTGCCAAATTTGCCAATGGCAAAAATAATTCACATTTGGCAAAAAATATTTTCATTTGGCCAAAGTTTTGGCAAGTCACTTTTTAATTCCTCAATAAAATTGAAAAATATCGGATAATCAATACCATTAATTTTTAGGAAACTATTACAATAGAATTATATTAGTGGTGTTTTAATGGTTTCGGAAAAGTTAACACCTCCATTAAGATGCAGTTAATCTGGTAACATTATTATCGAGGGTTGAATGGATTACCAGTATTCAGTGTGGTGGTGGCATTTACATGTTAGCTAATCCGCTTGTGGTGTTCCCTTCTGATGAAGCAACTCTTCTACCATTTTATTGTTCGGTGATTGGTTTATTGTTGTATCGCACGGGCTCGGCGACCCGATAAAATTCGTATCCGGGGCAAGATACATTCACATACCAAATTTCAAGTCGATAGCTCCACCCGTTTCCGAGATCTCGTCTGCGCATGCGCGAAGCGGGCGCCGCACGGGCTCGCCAATACGACAACGTCCACCGCCTGGTCAAACTACACACACGTACCAAGTTTCGTCCCGGTCGGTCGAGAATCGTAGATTTGTATAAATGACAAACATACAGACATATACAGACAAACATACAAACAGACAGAGGTCTTCAAAATATATATATATATGTACAATAACTATGGATAGAGCATTAGATTGAAATGCAATAATAATAGCCATAACATGTCAGTGTTCTTGAATGCGTACTAAATTTTATTGACACATGTATGCTCAATTTCCTGGTAGCCTTGTTTCCCGGAACTTGGAACTATAGATGTGTCTCTCAGATGAAATGATATGAATTGTTACTGGAAATGATGCAACAGGTTTACAGCGTAGTACAAACTAAGTGATATAATTCCTATATATTAATTGTTCCTAATTAATCTTTGATAAATATGTTGCTTGGAAATTTTTTACATCACACCTTTTTTCCTACCTCGAACCACCCAACTACTCCCTCCCTGTATCTGGAATTTTTCTGCAGACCCCCCCTACAAATAAAAGAATCCTCACCACGTGAACATCGAAGCACCCCGCCACTTCCCCCACCCAAAACCCACCAACACCGCGAAAATACGAACGAATACACGATTATGACTCCCCTTAAACCAATATACTTATCGCGCGATATTAAAGTGATGTGAAACGTAAATTGAACCTCACAATTGAGTTCCCTGCGTCATTCTGTGGGAAGAGTGAATAAAATAACTCAGATACACGAAATCCCCCATCCTGAAGTCAGTTTGTACACATTATACGGCCATTCGGCTAACTATTTATATTCATCAATCGTCCCGATTAATCTCACCATAATAACACGAAAAAACAAAACGATGCGTCGTCTTGTGCGGTCACGGAAATGCCCGAGCACTTCCGACTCGATTGGGATTGAATCGGGTTTCGTTCTCAGAAATGGCTTCTAGGGAGGATGACCGTTCGCTGGAATAGCGTCATGCACATCAGAATATTAAAGCGAAAAACAAATTGACATCGCAATCGGTAGTCAATTCGACAGGGAAGGAATAGAAAGGGAATTGTTGCGTGAAATCACAAACGGAAGAACATTGGCCGAGTTAGTGGCAAAGATTATAATCGAACAGTCATCGAGAGGTAATAATTCCAAAATGTTACTATTTATAGAAAATTGTAAGCGCATTGACCGAATGTTTACATCAATCTGGCCGCAAGCACAGTACCGTGCAGAAAGAGTTGTCTTACTTTTGTAACTCAAAACTGTTTAATTACATTACACCTGTACAATAGTACAAATAATTGGTATTCAATATGCCAGTACAGAACATTTGTTAGCTCATTGGCCATGAAATGTTTTTAATGGCAAATTCTGTTGTCAAGCTTTAGTAAGCACTATTCATTCTGATGGATGATAACTATAATGGAAAGCCTTTTTCACATGTATTAGCTAATTGCACTTTAGCGTAAGTGAATTACAACTAAGCGTAATGTATTACACTCAGGTGTAATGCACACATATAAAGCGTACTTCACTTACGCTTAACCGTATGATGTAGATAAAGCATTACTCCTATGAGTAATAGAATTATGACTAGTGTGCTTAAGCGTAATTGATTAAAGTGTGCTTAAGCGTAATTGATTTACGCTTAAGCTCACTGGTCATTTATTTTCATTGATAGATTAATTACACTTAATAATAAATGAATTATGCTTAAGCGTTTATACGAGAAGCCGTTTTCACATTTATTCTGATTCTGCTTAATCGCAAATCATTTACGCTTAAGTGTAAATCATTTGCACTTAAGAGCAAATCATTTATACTTAAATACAAATCATATGCGCTTTAGCGGAAATAGTATGGGAGGCCCTTTTCACATTTATTATTTATTTGCGCTTAAGCGCAAATATTTGTGCTTAAGCATAAATCATTAAGCGCAAATATTTGTGCTTAAGCGTAAATCAATTGCGCTTAAGCACAAATATGTGTCTATCAATTTATTTGCGCTTAAGCGCAAATACCTAACACTCCATTACATCCCTCTGATGTGAATGATTGAGTCCATCTCATATTATATTAGCATGGGCCCATAGTAATAGCCCCATACAGACTCGAAGTTGAAGAAAAAACATATTTCCATATGCATATCAGCATCTCTGTCCCTGGTGTCCCAAGATTTGGTGCCTCACTCCCAGAGCTCATGTATATTTTATTATCTCCTGCACAGATATATACCATTTCCATGGCCATAAATAGGGAATTAGGGGTTACTGGGGTTTGCTTCCCTCATATGGTGTACTCATTGACTTGAAGTTGGGGAAAACCCCCTATTTTCATAATATCAGCATCCCTGTCCTCAAGAATCTGTCTCGCCATCCCAGAGATATAGTATATTTTATAAAAGAGACATATCCTACACAGATCTATATCATTTCCATGGTCATAAAACAGATCTTGGGGTTTCTGGGGGATTGTTTCCCTCATATGGTGGGGTTATATCAACTTTAGTGATGTGTTTTGGCCTGTGCCATGTAAAATTAATTCAGGGGGGATCAATGCATATTGATTTTTATTTGCGCTTAAGTGCAAATGATTTGCGCTTAAGCGCAAATATGATCTATTTGCTTAATTGCAAATGATAGAGGTTATTTGCGCGTAAATAAATAATAAATGTGAAAAGGGCCTCCCATATAATAGATCACATTTATGGCAATTTTATGCTAAAGCGCAAATATATTATTAGACACATATTTTTTGCGCTTGAGCGCAATTGATTTACACTAATAAATAATATATTTGAAAAAGCTGTCTCCCATGCGATTTCCACTAAACTCAAATTTACTCTGGCAATAAGACATCAATCAAACATCGGTTTAGACTCCCCCATATACTATGAGATGGACTCAATTATTCAGACAGAGGAAATCAGTTGGAGTTAGGTATTTGCTTAAGCATTATTCATATTAATTATGCTTAAGTGTAAATGAGTTCCGCGCTTAAGCGTAAATGATGTACGCTTAAACGTAATTCATATACACTCTCATTGAACTCCCCTCAAGCTGAAATGGATGCAACCACATTACTAATGCCAGTAACCTACATCAGGTTATACCAATATACATGAGGTATATGGGGAGCCAAATTAACATTTAATAAATAATAGAGCTTAAGCGATATAATTGAGCTTAAGCGATATAATAAGGGAAGATATAATTGCGATTAAGTTCAATAAGGAAATATCTAATTGCGCTTAGCACAATAAGGAATATCTTATTGCACTTAAGCACAAAAAGGAATATCGTATTGCACTTAAAGACACGGTTGGCCTTGGCGGTGGGTATCCTGTGAAAATATCTCCACCCGTCAAAACCCGCCACTAACAGAAAGAACATCAAAATGTAGATAGACTTTGTCCGTATACAAATAAGAAATATCACATAAACAGTATGTTATGGTCATATGTTTGACCATTGTTATGTAAACAAAAGCGTAAAAAGTTACTTTTCTGGTGTTTGTTTATATTATGATGGTAAACATAAAGAGCGTTCTTTGTTGGTCAATACCTGATATGGAACTAATAAAGAGCGTTTATGCCATCTGTGTGTGATTAGCCAGTAGCATTGTGCTGTCTTCTGTAACACAATCAGTCTCTTGCTTAGGTAAAATATAGTATGTCTCTATGATAACATGCTGTTTACGCGATGGTCATGGTATATATGAACGGAACTGTATGCGTTTTACTGTTTTTCTGATTACGGTGTTTGGAACAAAAATGAATATTTTCGACAATTAAGGCCACACGTGCCTTTAAGCGCAATAAGGAATCTCTAAGCGCAATAAGGAATCTTCTTATTCCACTTAAGCGCGATAAGAAATATTCTTATTGCAATTAAGTGTAATTAGAGATTCCTTGATTGGGGGGGGGGGGGGCTTTAGCTCAATTATTTATTAAATGTTAATTTGGCTTCCTCCCATAGAGGTGACATAGCTGATGAACCCAATTACACTTAAGCGTAATTCAAATGTATTACGCTTATCGTAAGTTAATTATGCTTAAGGGGAGTACTCTAAATTGTTCTTTCGACCAGCTGTTTCTACCAATTAAAAAAAATTCTCATTTATTTTGAAACTAATGAAAGTCAATGGTATATTTTTTTACTAGTAATATTCATTATAAACTTGTACAAATCTGAAAACAAACAAAATTTTAATATTTAAGAAATTTAGAGTTCCCTCTCTTACAGCAGCAACCACTATGCCAGGAAGACCAATCGATCTAGTTCAGCCCGATTGGGCTATTATAATTTATAGATCGATCGGTGGTTCATGCACTCTCTGCGTTTGAAATATTGCTAATAATTTCCATTTACAGAAGTCAATAATGCCATTGCAGATAACTTCATCTTAAATTCGACCAAATGTGTTGACGTTTGATAAGAAGGGCAGGAATTCCCCGATTTGTTTATTTTCAATCGATGAGAAGCATGACGACCTGGATCAGCTGATCGGTTCGGAGGTGTGCCAATCGTATTTTGCATGCTGTGAATACCCATTCACGCCTAAATTTGCAAACAATCCATATATAACATATACACAGTGTGTACACTTTGTTAGTTGCCAATTAATTCTCGACATTTCAATTAGAAAACATGAGATATCGATGCAAAAATCAAGACATAATCACATTATCTAGTTTGTGTTTTGTTGAATCTACTTTCGGTTATCGACATGTCGGCTATTGTTTTGGCTGTTCTCTCAACCGTGCGTGCCAGCCGATCGTCGTTTATCGGGCGGTTCCGATTTCTTCCGAATATAATTCCATGACCTCCACGCGATGATTCGCGCCGAAAATGTGGTTGTATCTGAGAAGATTTCTTACTCTGACCGCAGTTTTCAACAATTTAATACGGGGCGAATACCGCATCAATAATATGCAACCTTGGGGTTTTATTTCTTATGGTATATCGGATACAGTTCTGTCTGACATGAAATATATACCCACCGGGAGTGAAGCTAATGACTTTAACACATAAATAATGCAAAAATGCCATGCCAGATGGCCGTTTAATTCGCTGACATTTTGCCGGGTGTCGACTAGCACGTGGTCGGTCGATAGAGACCAACGAACATCAACACTGAGTTACACGTATGATAACGACGTGTACCTCTATACCGGTGGCCACAAAAAGAGGTCACTAACAACCGTTTCTGCTGGGCCGGATTCGTCATCTCTGGTTTAAACATGATATACTTAAACACAGGTTTGTCATCTCTGGTTTACACCTGGTCCAGCCAGACTCACGCATGGTTCAGAAGTAGTGTGTCTCTATATTGTACTTGCCTAACACGAACCACGGCACGGTGATCGACAGCGAAAATAAATAATTAGGACAAGCATATTTTGATTGGAAATTTAGCGGCGAGAAGCGTTCACACTTGCAAAGTGTGTGGTGATAAGTTGTTATGACCTTAAACTTGAAACATAATCATAGCATTCGGTGGTCCAACTAAACCCGGTATATGTAGGCAGCGGAGGCTAGATCTTAGATTACGAATCCGTCTTTTCTGAACCGCGGTTTATACGGGTGGAGCTGTACATAATATAGATTGACGGCGTGTCTAAATGTGAGAGTGGTGGCTTGGTATTATCGTATTACAGTTGATTCAATCTCACACGACGGTTTTTTGATTCAGTATTTGACAGTAGTTGATGATTTTTCCTGGTTTACTATCTAGCCCAGACGAATAAAGCGTTGTATTATCAGCAAATGAAAGTAAGTTCATGTATGTTACATTTTGGCATATCGTTTACATAGAGAATAAATGGTATCATGCCGAGAACGGACCCTTCGGACACACCACACTTAATCTTCAAAAACCAGAAGTTTGATCAAGGCAGTCAACATATCGCTTTCTTCCGGTTAAGTAACTCTTAAACTCCCCGAATTCCCTAATGTTCTAATTTTCTCAATAAAATATAATGACTTGTATCAAATGCTTTCGATAAATCTATGAAAATCGCTAATGTAGAGTCATTATATAGTTGGTTTACATTACTTCCTGCTACATGATCTAGAATGTGCAACAAATTATGCACGATCGAGTGATTATTATACGGAAGCCATCATGGTATTGATGCTGTTGTAGGATTTCGTGTTTTCCAACTCATCAAAAAAATCTGCTCTGCGCGAGTTTCTCTAATAGCTTCGAGAAAGCTGGCAGAGTGTTGATGTGTCTATATAATTCGCTATTTTATAAAATGGAATTATTTTTCATAATATTTTTTCATCATATCGTGGAGATACATCGTTTGAATGATAGATTGAATATAAGCCCCAGCGCTCGGGGCGTTTCGGGCATGGTGCCAGTTTGTGTGGTACTCACTGCTATTGAAGGGAGGCAATCTCTGGCGATAGGATTGTAACGCATTCCGCTTCGACACAAGAACCGCTTCTGTATCTGTACGTCATCCAGTATGTTTCTCAACAAGTTTACCTGTTTCTCCGAGAGACCGGATCCATTGTCGCCGGAATAACAGCACACTGTTCCTGTGAAGAAGAAACACACCCAGGTGGATTACTCTCTTCAACCTCGTAAATAAACAGAATATGTTAAACTGGAACAGAACTGGTGTTGATTGGTGAAATCTGGTGTAAACTTGCATATGGCACGTTGCATAATCTCGCAAGATTCTCATTTATGTGATTACCGTTCCGGGGACCAACTAAGTAATAGGAGACACAAACAAATGCATATGTAGATGTATATAGTGAAATAATACATTGTCATTGGCAGTTGTTGGACAACACATTGTAGCAAGGAATTTTCCAATTGTGAGTATATTATCTTCTTAATTTTAGATACCGAACTATGGACAATATACAGCAGATTCATTCTTCGAACAAGGGCATATGGACTGAACGGATATACTTTTCTGTAGAGTGTTGTGTTTTTTAGTAAACAGTTCGGCCCGAAGGGTACCGTTCGCACGAATCAGCTCTAATCTAATAGCGCGACGCGTCTACCATGCATCGCTTCAAAAATCATACCCAAGACCAAGATACATATCAAGCAAATGGGACAAAAGTGGAATTGCAAAGCTTCTGCAAAATATCCCAAAGCACAAGCCATTAACGAATAGGATAATGGTTGTGCGACAATGACCACTTCTGGAAAATATGAATGAATTTGGTCTAATTGAATGATTTATAAGAGAGTTGGGCATGTCATTCAATTCAATTTAAAGGGAATGCCCTGTGGTAGATATAAACCTAAATTCCAAGAAAGAGCAATAAATCATTTACGGTTGTGTCCTATAAACCATAACTAATTTCAGCGACGCTCTGTAATATGCTAACTGCAAATTTCAGCGACGCTCTTTAATAATGGATGGTCGTGGTACGAGAAATGATTAGTTAACCCGGAAGAAATTGGCAAGAAAGCGATTTATGTGTCAAAACACATGGGGAGTTTTCAGTATAACATATCTAAAATCCGGGGAAAATCCGCTTTGGTGAAAACTTCGTTATCCAAGATGGCATCCAACATGGTTTTCTATTCTCGAAATAAGTCATTATACAATACATTGCTGTCAAAATGGCCGCGACTCCAAGCCATGTCACAAGCTACATATTGGATAACCACATAGAAGTGAAAATCCGTAATGGTCCATCTGAAGGAAGATATCGGTCACTATACAACGCAAATGAAACCAAATGATTTACGTCTTTAGAGTTCGGGTTTTCTTCTTAGAATACATCCAATAGTCGGGCCAATTTTTATTATTATTTTTTTGCAATACAGTGTGTGGTACTTTCATTCGGCACGATGATTAAATATTGAATTAACACAGATACTGTATGAAGTGCATACATCGGCGGTATAAATACTAGTACATTTCCGAATATTCAACATTCTCGGTGATAATAAACTATACATGTATGTCGCAATGCTTATTATCCTATAAAGAAACACTAATATCTTCAATAGATCAGCAGCTCATTTCGTCATATCAAAGAGATGGTATATCCTACATGTTATGTGAGACTAATTTTCATGCTGCTACCAAACCGGTTTCTTGGTAGACAATTTTGTTCAAATTACTTTGGTCGGCACTTTACAACTGAAATAGGATACAACGCAATGCACAATATTAGATTTCAGTATGTCTTTGTTTGAAAATATCTTACCAATACCACCCACGCAATTGTGCTAAATTTCAGGTGATCAGCATGTAAAGCTGTTATTTCAGCGTTGACCATTCACTCAATATTGCTATTTATGGATTTATGTGCAGCATATATCTGTAACATTAGGATAATGGGTAACGCGGTGGCACGTTTCACGTATAGTAACCTTGGTGATTAATATAACCAAATATAATTTCTGGGTATAAACAGTCTCTGCCACAGAGTATTTAGACAATTATTAGAAATCCTTGAAGATCGTCTATGGTACTACTTCGTGTTTCATCACTCGATCGGAGTCAACTATGACTACTATTTTGAGACACGGACAATAGGATCTACACATTTTATCTATGGATATATCTCATACTGTTCTATAGCAATGAGATTTGAAAAGTTTGAGATAATTATTGGTACTTTCTTTTATATGTGCACATTGGGCGAGGTAAACTGATTAAATCTACATAGTTTAGGAAAGAAGCGAAACAGGGAAGATATACAGGAATCAAGTAAATTATTTACATTTTCTCAACAGATCGATGTCTGTACCAGCAACGAGGTCTATTGTCAACAGATCGATGTCTGTACCAACAACGAGGTCTATTGTCAAAATATATCAACAGATGGATGTCTGTACCAACAACGAGGTCTATTGTCAACAGATGGATGTCTGTACCAGGTCTATTGTCAAAAGATATCAACAGATGGATGTCTGTACCAGCAACGAGGTCTATTGTCAAAAGATATCAAAAGATCGATGTCTCTACCAACAACGAGGTCTATTGTCAAAAGATATCAACAGATCGATGTCTGTACCAACAACGATGTCTATTGTCAAAAGATATCAACAGATCGATGTATGTACCAACAACGAGGTATATTGTCAAAAGATCGATGTCTGTACCAGCAACGAGGTATATTGTTAAAAGATCGACGTCTGTACCAGCAACGAAGTCTATTATCAACAGATGGATGTCTGTCCCAACAACGAGGTCTATTGTCAAAAGATAGCAAAAGATCGATGTCTGTACCAACAACAAGGTCTATTGTCAAAAGATCGACGTCTGTACCAGCAACGAGGTCTATTATAAACAGATCGATGTCTGTACCAGCAACGAGGTATATTGTCAAAAGATATCAACAGACGGATGTCTGTCCCAACAACTAGGTCTATTGTCAAAAGATCGATACCCGTACCAGCAACGAGGTCTATTGTCAAAAGATATCAACCTGTTCAGGGTGCCTAATGAAAAGGATCATTTTGAATATGTTTTACCTTAAAATATTAAAGCATATATTGGACGATGCAACAAAATGAAAGTCTAGATTACATGCAGGAATATCGTCTTCTCTTATAGATAGCCACGAACTTATTGGCATAATAATATTGTATGCATAACATCGACGTGTACAGTGCTAAATATGGCTGATCGTCGTGAACGATACATGCTCATCTAGCTCGCCTGGGCCAGAAAGCAATAGAAAAGTTTAGATTGGCACGGGGAACCTTCCTGCTCTCCATGTAATCATGTTAGAGAACCCATAACGTATTTCATTATCCCCAGGGGAACACTCATGTCCAATATGCATCGCTGCCGACGCACTTCCGCGGACATTATTGTTCGGCGAGTGGTGGTAATTGTATTCTTTAATTATTATTGTGTCCCGTAATATCACTAATTGGTCAGGTTGATGCTAATTGGTCAGTATGTTTAAAGGCCTATATGTATATGTTTTACCAATTTGGCAAAATGAACTACATCTGATAACAATTACGAATAATATGATGGTACTACATAACTGGAAATTGTGTTATTACTCTTAGTTTCATGTCGTTTTTTGCCATATCCGTAGATACGATTACGGTTTGGGTTTTGAATAAAACTCACAAATACATCATAAAGTAATAAGTTCGAGATCTTTTCTCTGGTCCTCAACGTGGGAGTTGACTCTGGTATTGTATTCTTCAATTGTAATCGGCATGTGGCCTTAATTTCTATCTATTATAGTGGCAACCAAATAATTAGTCGCCGTGAAACACGAGAAACTCGCGAAAAGCTAAGCGTGACGAAGAACAGCAACTCTGTTCGTGCGATTTTCTCACCAACTGACTCGTAAATAGTGTGTTAGATTACTAACTGATTCGTAAATAGTGTGTTAGATTATTAACTGAGTCGTATATAGTATGTTAGATTACTAACTGAGTCGTATATAGTGTGTTAGATTATTAACTGAGTCGTATATAGTGTGTTAGATTATTAACTGACTCGTAAATAGTGTGTTAGATTATTAACTGAGTCGTATATAGTGTGTTAGATTATTAACTGACTCGTATATAGTGTGTTAGATTATTAAATGACTCGTATATAGCGTGTTAGATTATTAACTGACTCGTATATAGTGTGTTGGATTATTAACTGACTCGTATATAGCGTGTTGGATTATTAACTGACTCGTATATAGCGTGTTGGATTATTAACTGAGTCGTAAATAGTGGGTTAGATTATTAACTGAGTCGTAAATAGTGTGTTAGATTGTTAACTGACTCGTATATAGCGTGTTGGATTATTAACTGACTCGTATATAGTGTGTTAGATTATTAACTGACTCGTAAATAGTGTGTTAGATTATTAACTGAGTCGTATATAGTGGGTTAGATTATTAACTGACTCGTATATAGTGGGTTAGATTATTAACTGACTCGTATATAGTGGGTTAGATTATTAACTGACTCGTATATAGTGGGTTAGATTATTAACTGACTCGTATATAGTGTGTTGGATTATTAACCGACTCGTATATAGAGTGTTGGATTATTAACTGACTCGTAAATAGTGTGTTAGATTATTAACTGACTCGTATATAGTGTGTTGGATTATTAACTGACTCGTAAATAGTGTGTTAGATTATTAACTGAGTCGTATATAGTGGGTTAGATTATTAACTGAGTCGTATATAGTGGGTTAGATTATTAACTGACTCGTATATAGTGGGTTAGATTATTAACTGACTCGTATATAGTGTGTTGGATTATTAACCGACTCGTATATAGAGTGTTGGATTATTAACTGACTCGTAAATAGTGTGTTAGATTATTAACTGACTCGTATATAGTGGGTTAGATTATTAACTGACTCGTATATAGTGTGTTAGATTATTAACCGACTCGTATATAGTGGGTTAGATTATTAACCGACTCGTATATAGTGGGTTAGATTATTAACTGACTCGCATATAGTATGTTAGATTATTAACTGACTCGTATATAGCGTGTTAGATTATTAACTGACTCGTATATAGTGTGTTAGATTATTAGCTGACTCGTATATAGTGTGTTAGATTATTAACTGACTCGTATATAGTGTGTTAGATTATTAACTGACTCGTATATAGTGTGTTAGATTATTAACTGACTCGTATATAGTGTGTTGGATTATTAACTGACTCGTATATAGTGTGTTGGATTATTAACCGACTCGTATATAGAGTGTTGGATTATTAACTGACTCGTAAATAGTGTGTTAGATTATTAACTGACTCGTATATAGTGGGTTAGATTATTAACTGACTCGTATATAGTGTGTTAGATTATTAACCGACTCGTATATAGTGGGTTAGATTATTAACCGACTCGTATATAGTGGGTTAGATTATTAACTGACTCGCATATAGTATGTTAGATTATTAACTGACTCGTATATAGCGTGTTAGATTATTAACTGACTCGTATATAGTGTGTTAGATTATTAGCTGACTCGTATATAGTGTGTTAGATTATTAACTGACTCGTATATAGTGTGTTAGATTATTAACTGAATCATATATAGTGTGTTAGATTATTAACCGACTCGTATATAGAGTGTTGGATTATTAACTGACTCGTAAATAGTGTGTTAGATTATTAACTGACTCGTATATAGTGGGTTAGATTATTAACTGACTCGTATATAGTGTGTTAGATTATTAACCGACTCGTATATAGTGGGTTAGATTATTAACCGACTCGTATATAGTGGGTTAGATTATTAACTGACTCGCATATAGTATGTTAGATTATTAACTGACTCGTATATAGCGTGTTAGATTATTAACTGACTCGTATATAGTGTGTTAGATTATTAGCTGACTCGTATATAGTGTGTTAGATTATTAACTGACTCGTATATAGTGTGTTAGATTATTAACTGACTCGTATATAGTGTGTTAGATTATTAACTGACTCGTATATAGTGTGTTGGATTATTAACTGACTCGTATATAGTGTGTTAGATTATTAACTGACTCGTATATAGTGTGTTGGATTATTAACTGACTCGTATATAGTGTGTTAGATTATTAACTGACTCGTATATAGTGTGTTAGATTATTAACTGACTCATATATAGTGTGTTAGATTATTAACTGACTCATATATAGTGTGTTAGATTATTAACTGATTCGTATATAGTTTGTTAGATTATTAACTGACTCGTATATAGTGTGTTAGATTATTAACTGACTCGTATATAGTTTGTTAGATTCTTAACTGACTCGTATATAGTGTGTTGGATTATTAACTGACTCGTATATAGTGTGTTAGATTATTAACTGACTCGTATATAGTGTGTTAGATTATTAACTGACTCGTATATAGTGTGTTGGATTATTAACTGACTCGTATATAGTGTGTTGGATTATTAATTGACTCGTATATAGTGTGTTAGATTATTAACTGACTCATATATAGTGTGTTAGATTATTAACTGACTCGTATATAGTGTGATGAATTATTAACTGACTCATTATAGTGTGTTCGATTATTAACTGACTCATATATAGTGTGTTAGATTATTAACTGACTCGTATATAGTGTGTTGGATTATTAACTGACTCGTATATAGTGTGTTGGATGATTAACTGACTCGTATATAGTGTGTTAGATTATTAACTGACTCGTATATTGTGTGTTGGATTATTAACTGACTCGTATATAGTGTGTTGGATTATTAACTGACTCGTATATAGTGTGTTAGATTATTAACTGACTCATATATAGTGTGTTAGATTATTAACTGACTCGTATATAGTGTGTTGGATTATTAACTGACTCGTATATAATGTGTTAGATTATTAACTGACTCGTAAATAGTGTGTTAGAGTATTAACTGACTCGTATATAGTGTGTTAGATTATTAACTGAATCAGATATAGTGTGTTGGATTATTAACTGACTCATATCTAGTGTGTTAGATTATTAACTGACTCGTATATAGTGTGTTGGATTATTAACTGACTCGTATATAGTGTGTTGGATTATTAACTGACTCGTATATAGTGTGTTAGATTATTAACTGACTCGTATATAGTGTGTTGGATTATTAACTGACTCGTATATAGTGTGTTAGATTATTAACTGACTCGTAAATAGTGTGTTAGATTATTAACTGACTCGTATATAGTGTGTTGGATTATTATCTGACTCGTATATAGTGTGTTGGATTATTAATTGACTCGTATATAGTGTGTTAGATTATTAACTGACTCATATATAGTGTGTTAGATTATTAACTGACTCGTATACAGTGTGTTGGATTATTAACTGACTCATTATAGTGTGTTCGATTATTAACTGACTCGTATATAGTGTGTTCGATTATTAACTGACTCGTATATAGTGTGTTAGATTATTAACTGACTCGTAAATAGTGTGTTAGAGTATTAACTGACTCGTATATAGTGTGTTAGATTATTAACTGAATCATATATAGTGTGTTGGATTATTAACTGACTCGTATATAGTGTGTTGGATTATTAACTGACTCGTATATAGTGTGTTAGATTATTAACTGACTCAGATATAGTGTGTTGCATTATTAACTGACTCGTATATACTGTGTTGGATTATTAACTGACTCGTATATAGCGTGTTGGATTATTAACTGACTTGTATATAGTGTGTTGGATTATTAACTGACTCGTATATAGCGTGTTGGATTATTAACTGACTCGTAAATAGTGTGTTAGATTATTAACTGACTCGTAAATAGTGTGTTAGATTATTAACTGACTCGTATATAGTGTGTTGGATTATTAACTGACTCGTATATAGTGTGTTGGATTATTAACTGACTCGTATATAGTGTGTTTGATTATTGCACTGATTATTATTATTATTAGAATATTTATATTTCCAGAGAACAAAATGGTGTCTTTCGAATTCCCAACACCAACACTGAGTCCGTCATTATCAAAGAGATGTTTCCTAAGACCTTCCTGGGAGGTTTCGAAGTTGTTGTTCAAAATAAGTTGAATTTTGTCATCATTGCCATATAAGGAACTTACATTATCATTCGAAAATACAATTCTCCCACTAAAGGGCTGTGTATTACATGGGGTGAGAAGTTAAATATATAACGTTTTGCATTTCAACTTGCACAGGGAAATCTGTTCTTGATATTTCACCAGTATATGTTCCGCAATTTCAGATTTGAGGTAGTTCACTCCTACATGCAAGAGGACTCATTGTCAAGTTTTCCCCATTATCAGCAATTTCCTTCAACTGTTCTCCAACATCTTCGTTTCTAGCAGTAAAGATATTGTCTTGTTTTGTGTTCATAACATAAAGCAGTCGCTCCACATTGATGTGTTTATGTATCGAATCATCAATCATGAAATATAATGGAGTCACTAGCTTTGGTCTCTCCAGTATTGTTTATTGGTGGTTTGCTTCTCTCTCGGGGAATTTTCGAAATCCTAAAGTAAACTTTCTTTACTCATTTACGCTTAGTGATTCGCACTTCTTCTCTATATCGAATTTTGAGTTCTATATTTCTTTCAGTGTACCTGTAATGTTCTCATATCAATGACTCAGTTCACTTATTTCACAACTTTGTTCATTTACAGTCGACTCCAAGTCCTTTATTTTGTCCCTTAACGCACGGAGTTCCTAGTTTTCTTCATTTTTGGTCTTTTTCGCTGTTGAGTCTCATTCTAACTGAGAATTTGGCGTTTTTAAATCACTTAGCTTTAATTATCATATCTTCATTTTGAGCTTCTCGTTAATTAACTTTAATTCTGAGTCATTAATGCTATCCTTTAATGCGGCCTAACGTGTTAGAGAGTTTTCGAATTTATATGGTTTGTTTCCCATTTCCGTGTCTTTGTTTAACCAATGCAACCAATGCATCAGACAGTTTTTGCATTTCTTTGTCCTTGTTAATAATTTCAGTACGCATATTTGACACTTCGTTATTTTTTTATGTGATGCGTTCGTGTAGTTTATGTCTAATGTCTTCCTTCTCTATAGTAATTATGTTTATTTCAGAGTGGTCTTTCGAGAAGATATGCTCCTTAATGGCAGTTAACAAATCATCAAATACACTCAACCTATTGTTAATATACCCTCGGTTTTGTTCTGTTCTGTTTACAGTATTTTTGTTACTGTCCTCTTTATTTTCGTTTTCGGAATCTTTATGATTTGTTTTATCTTGGTGAAGATTGTTGTCACTGTCGCCGACATGTAACATGTTTTCACTTTTTGAGTTTGTCACATCTGGTTCCTTTTCGTTTTCAACTACAGTTAGTGGTTGATTCAACAATGATGTCACAATATTACCAAATATCTTTTCGCTCACAACAGTATTGGAAGCAATATCATCACTCACATTGGAGTTAGAATCGGTTATGGTGTTGAGCAACATTATGTCAGTTTGAAGTATTTTATTTTCCGATGATTGATTATAGGTTCTTTACCAGTTCGATTTGTTCAACTGAATTATGTGAACTCATATCCATGAGTCAACTTCTTGTGTGCTGGGCGCGAACTCGTCTTGACCACATGCGATAAGCTTTGCCTTGCGGGGAAGATTTTACATGTTGTAATGTAAAATTCAACATGGTAGAGAAAGTCATCTTCGTCTGTTTTTCACAGATACTTGTCATGTAAAATAATTTCAGTGTATTTGAATGTAAATCTTTGCCATATAACAAACATCCAAAATTGCATTCTCTCAGTATTGGTAATACAAGATGTAGTATTTTCATTTGGCATGTAATATAGATCTATATATAGATCCACCGCTTAAAATGGGATGAAGCGTCCGTTGTTTATCTTTATAAACATTCCCCATGATATTATACGTCACCTTTAGTTTATCTACTGTCATTTGTGTACTCGTTTTTCATCAGGATAACGAGTGTATATTTCGTGCTTGAAAATCACCTCCGTTGTATAATATTCTCAAAATGGCACGGAATTAAGCTTTATGTTGTAAACTGGAATTCTAAAACTGACCTGGCAGCACGTAAATCTTAAATAGTTTCTGTAATACGTTTTATTCTGCATATCTGGAGCATTCTTTCTGATTAAATAAATGTTTCAATGATATTTGTGAATGTTTTCTTTCTTTTCAACAGATTTTACATGTGTGTTCGGTGCAACCTAGTGACCACTAGTGTCGCGCCGTGATATCTGTCCGAGATTTGGGGTGGGTGGGGTGATGGGACTAGATTTCTAAGATATCTAAGATATCAGCTTATAAAATAATATATCTAAGATATCATATATCTAAGAAATCATCTTATAAAATAATTTTAGTTTGTGTTTTTGGCGTCATGATTTAAGGGTTTCCCATTTATAGTTTCTGTAAGAAGTGATACATTACTGACAAACCTGGTAGCGCCTGTCACAGTGCGAGCTGCCTCGTATATTGTATATCTTCGATCTTGTCAGATTCTTGCTATCTACAGCCAATAACACAGGACTATTTAAGGATTGATCTTGTCAAGTAAAATAGCATTTTCGAGAGCTTCTCTGTTAAGATATAGTTTTCAATAGAATCGATATTTTTTCAAGATGAAATGCGTTGCCAGGTGGTTTTCGTAATTTGTTCAATGTGGGGGTCGCCAACTTCTAACTTTTGTCAAAATAACTCCAATATGTTTATGTGTGTATAGGCTGTGGTTCTTAAATTGGTTCGTAATTATGTTCGTTCCATTATTTTCTTATATATAGAAAACGCATAAAAACAGCAGTTCTGTGGGGGCTAATCTGATAGGGCGAATTATAATTTGCTATTATGAATGTATGATCTACTATAGTATATTATCTTGAGGTGCGTCCTACACTGAGACAAAAAACTCTGGCCTTAGTTATAGTGACTAAGTTACACGATGATTGCAACACTGCCTTAAAGTAAATGATACTTAATTAATATTAATTGCTAAATGTTCAATTCCTATTGCATCGCAGTTCTATTAAATATATAATTGAACGAATGTGATGAGGATATAATGGCATTTATACCAGAACTTCACTCTCACCGCAAAGGCTACGTTGTTTCTATAAAAGGTTCTTATTTCATAGACACCACAGACAAATCATAAAAATGAACCAATGAAACCACAAACTATTGTTATACCTCTTAACAGACCAGTATTGCAATTGATTTAAAACTTGTCCTGCTTTCAATTCGGTCTCTGATTCTGAATAAATCATCTGGTTGAGTATTGGAATTATTTGCACAAAATGTCCACCAGTTTACAATTTCATCTTCCAGTTTCTAAGAAAAGTTAATCATTGTGATTCAACGTCCATGTCATTTTGACTAACACAATTGTGATCTAATAACCCAATGAGTCATTACTAACCATTTCTCATTATGACTAATATCTTCCTTAGTCATTTTGACTAAGCGAAGTTAGTCATTCTGGGACAAACGTTTGACTAACATAAGTTAGTGATATTGACTAACTTTTTCTCCCCCCCCCCCCCCATGGTAAATACCCAAATCAGCGAACCATATATCAAAAGGCTGAGAACGAGAAGAGGCGATCACGTTAATATCATATCTTACGATGGTTGAGACAGTCCGTAATTTAAATTACGATGCGGAATTTATTCCGTTATCAGCAGAAGCATGCACATGAACATACATAGGCAATCTATCAGAAAACTGACATATACAATATATCAGAAAACTTACATAGACAATCTATCGGAAAACTTACATCTATAATCTATTAGAGAATATCCAGGCAGAGACGAGCCGAATGTCGCGTAAAAAAAAAACTTGGATAATGTTTTATAGAGCGCAATTTCTTCATGTTGGGATTCCGTACAATATGTTGATCATGCCTAATCGTTATTGTAATTCTGTGAAATGGGTTGTGCATCATGCACATAATAACGACATTCGTATGCGTTTATACGTGCTCGATATCCCGTATCACCCGAGCTGATGTATGAGTTTGGCTTCACAAAGAACTCTGGCACGGATGATGAACGAGCCGACAGAGTAGCAACTATATAAACCGCGCACTGCTCTACACAACCCAGACTTCCCCTGGGATGAATGTCTCCGTGAACGATCATCGCCGAATCTTCCATGGACGTTATACATCGGCTGATTTTATATGGAAAACAAATCAAGGAACTGGTGCCCATTTTAGTCATCATATATTCAACGCATCGAAACCTGTAAAATGGACTCTCTCGACACATACCATGCACGTTTCTGCACGCACACACAGAAATACCTGTATCTTGCAACATAACTTGACGCGGGGCATACGTTTATTTATTTATTATATGTATTAGCGCCCAATGCCCTGTTGTGGAAAACTGTAATATTACAATTATGTACATACATGTAAGTCAGCCAACCACGAGCACGATTTCTATATCTGGATGACTCAAAACCACCAAGACATGAGCTCGAATGATATACCTGAATAACTGCAAACCACCAAGACACGAGCTCGATTCAAATACCTGAATGACTGAAAACCGCCAAGACACGAACTCGATTCAAATACCCGAATGACCACAAACCATCATGCATGTCTTTAATTGTTCACATGGCAACGAACAATGTACCTATGCATGGTTTGCTTAGTCCATTTCCCCGATGTCATTTGCACAGCGTATGCTAAATGTCATTATGTCGAATCCACAACAATTCAAGCCACACATGGTTTTCAGTTGTATTTAACAATACGCTTTCGTGTACGTTCGCTATCGGGGTGGAAATAAGTCACAAGAATCAAAATCGTGAAACCTGATTATTGCATGCATGTCAAAATGTTCCAAATAGCAAGCTGGAGGAGAGGGGAGGTCCCATTTTATGATATGATATTGCCAATTACTTCCAGTTCATGGGTGCCATAGCAATTCAGCGACTTATCTCTGTAATGAGTAACAGCACAAGTACCTTGGTGTCCGACCAATTCTGTTCGTTAAACATATTTTATTGAGAATTATTCAATTTACAAATGGATTGGGGAAACTTAGAGGAGACCCCTCTCCCGATACAAGGTTGAAATACAGTATTTGTTTACAAGATTACAGAGTATTTACAATTGTGGTGTATTACATAGCTGAAAATAAAGAAGATAGAAGTTATACTGGTAAGAGTGTGGACTTTGTGGTTTCTTGTTGTGTGTTAACTGCCAACCGTCTCTCTGGATACATATGATTTGAGGACGGGCCGGACGTCTAATCGTCATACTTATGTTGCTATATATCTGAAGGTTTATTATCGGGCAACTTATCCTGATTAAAGCGCGTTGTCGCAGCTATGTAAGACTGAACAATGCGAAATAATTTTGTGTTTCTTTGAAAGGTTTCATCAGGAATTCCCAATTGGTCCAAACATAATACGATTCAATTCAAATCCGAAGGAGGAACTTAATGAATCTTTCTAGATTCACTTTATTCTGATGTGGATGTTAATTTCGTGTATATGTGTGATTTTGGGGGCTCATTCCACTAATATTTAACTCTGATGTGATTGTTATTATTTTGGAACTGTCTGAATTTGGGTGGTGAATGTTTTGAGTGGTGAATTCGGTGTATGTCTAATTTTTGGGTGGTGAATGTCAATTTTATGTATGTGTTTGATTTTGGGCTGTGCATGTTAATTTTGTGTATATGTCTCACGTCGGTGGTCATTTCACTAATATTTAATACTCATATCATTACAATCATATTGTTATAAGGCAACATACACCCAAAATAGGCAGTTGCATTGCAAACATAAAATAAAATGCATAGAATTTGACAACAAATTAACTATATAGTCTATAGATTATATGAGTAACCCATATGCTTATATATAGATTATATGAGTAACACATATGCTTATACATAGATTATATGAGTAACACATGTGCTTATATATATATTATATGAGTAACACATATGCTTATATATAGATTATATGAGTAACACATATGCTTATATATAGATTATATGAGTAGCACATATGCTTATATAGATTATATGAGTAACACATATGCTTATATAGATTATATGAGTAACACATATGATTATATATATATTATATGAGTAACACATATGCTTATATAGATTATATGAGTAACACATATGTTTATATATAGATTATATGAGTAACACATATGCTTATATTGATTATATGAGTAACACATATGCTTACATATTGATTATATGAGTAACACATATGCTTATATATAGATTATATGAGTAACACATATGTTTATATATATATAGATTATATGAGTAACACATATGCCTATATATAGATTATATGAGTAACACATATGCTTATATAGATTATATGAGTAACACATATGCTTGTATAAGCAATCTCCTGTTCTTGTATTCCTTGAATTGTCTCACGATTTGAAATATCGACACCATATTTTCCATATAATTCATTGCATAATGATATCGGCGCGTGTTCAAGTAATTTGATGTGTAGTATGCATTGTGTACGTGTATCAAAGACCCAGCTGGAGAATTTGAAACTTTGTTTATATCTCAATTGCTGTATATAATCGCGTTACGTATAACAGACAATCGGCCCAATTGCGTGAACTTGCTCGCATGGTATTGTGTCAGACTGAAGCATTTTTTTTCCTGCCCAGACCTAACGCGGTCATGACATTATTACCAAGGTTCTTTAATCCGAAGGTCCTCTATTTCGAATGTTCTCTATTTAGAAGGTTCGCTATTCCGAAGGAAATCAACAATTGGTATGGTTGCAAGAGGCGCATTTGGAAATAAGAAGCTTGACAAACCATCATCTTAAGCTTTAATTCGCTCATTCGATAGAGCCATAATAAACCAGGCCAATGCCATAACAGACACAGGGTGTATATTATACAGATGTTTTTCATAAAAACAAACCGTTGCATGCCATCATTTGTAAAGTGTTTTTGTTTCGTCATCGTGAGTTTATTACACATATACGAATTAGAACATAGGATAATTTATTGACAACTTACACCCACTAGGGGCAGATACCATACATAATAACATGAAATATACAATCAATATCAATGCATATAACTTATATAAAATTGGTATTATATATTAAATAATACAAATAATTGTTGTTTTCTCTCTTCAAAGAATTTCCGGACCATAGTACAGACTGTAGTAAAAATCTTAATTTTCGATTTTCATAACAAATATGAATTTATCATGCTCGTTCATATATTGACATTTTGGGGTTTGTGCTAAAATTGCAATGAAAAATCTTTCGCGCGTTTCACTATACTTCATAGTGTTTCGGTCTCAATTTCATTATAATCACAATACCTACATTGTCTCTTCTCGTATATGTATGACAATACACTCCACATTCTTTGACTGCAAAATGCATATACAATTATCTAAATCAGGACAATGCCATGTGTGTTGTGTCTCACCACTAACTGTGTGATAATGTTTCAATACTGCATACTTCGTTCATAATTAGTTGGAAATAAGTTTCGTACCACAAGTAGGTTGATATTGTACAGAACTATTTTTTTATTGTGTGAAGGACCAAAACAACATAAAACAACATAAATATGATTCAAACACGTTTTCAATAATCTGGCAGATATACACATTCAATACTGATTCATCTTTAAAGACATTATTAAGTTTTATGGTGATTGTTCCTCGCAAAAATAGTTCTGCAAATGGCTGCCAAACAAAATATACAATGAAAAATGTTTGATTTATTTTCACGCAGTCATGATTTCAAATGGTACGTAGAATGAGCGCATACCCTATAGTTGGGTTCATGGTCTAGATAATGCAGTGGTTTTTTTTGCAAAAATTTCCTGTCAAACTTTCTGTCGACATACCTCACAAAATCTGGGTTTTTAAAGTACTATTACGTATTTGGAAAGTATTTCTCATATTGTGAGGGCAAAGAGTTGTTGTTATAGTACTATAGCAAACATCGCTTATAAGCGATAATTATTTTAGCTTTCAAATTGATAGTTTTAAATTGAGATTTGTTTTAAATTCACCAATGGGACAACTTCTGAAATGTATAAAAGAGAATTTCAGGGGTGGTGTACAGTTAAATGTATTAAAGAACATTTCAGGGGTGGATGTACAGTTAAATGTATTAAAAAACATTTCAGGGGTGGGTGTACAGTTAAATGTATTAAAGAACATTTCAGGGGTGGGTGTGCAGTTAAATGTATTAAAGAACATTTGGGGGGGGGGGCAATTATCGGATTTCTGCAGATAAAGGGTATGTTATGTTTGGTGGTGTGATAGCCCGTAGCCTGAGTATAAAAAAAAATTCGACTATTTGATGCACAAGTAGTACCAGTACTCCTCCACGGGTGCGAAGTATGGGGGCATGAAGATTGTGTCATTATTGAGAATGTTCACAGACAATTTATGAAGCACTTACTACGAGTCAAACCTTCGACGATTGACTGCATGGTTTACGCAGAAACTGGCCGAATGACATTAGCAATTTTAATTAGAATACGAATGATTAAATATTGGTGTAGAGTAATTAACATGGATGAAAAGCGATATTCTAAAGTAGCATATCAGTTAGCATGCACGTCATTCGACGCCTGAAATCATATTAGTTGGCTGAGTTCCATACGTCATACTTTAGAGTCATGTTCCCAAGCTCATCTATTTGACAGCGACATAGCGACACACTTAGACCAACTTATCGAGTTCGTGAAATTTAGTCTGATTTGCCAATTCCTATCAAACTGGGAAGCAGATCTGCAAAAATCTGGCCGGGAAAATATATCAGATATTCAAACATCATATATCATATGAAGGACTACTAGATTCTCCAAATGAATTGAATAGAACTATAATTTGTAAATTTAGAACATCAAATGACCATCTGCTAATGAAGACCGGTCGCTGGAATGGTACACTGAGATCTGAGGGAACGAACGTGCCCGCTACTATGTGACGATAACAGACCAAGAGACGAATTTCATTACCTCTTTGAGTGGGGATATATCGCAGGACAACACCTTTCGGGTTTCACGCGTTGCGAGTTATTTTAGGGAAATGTAGTAAGGCTGATCTGGCCGTGTCAATGAAGCTATGGGGCGATGGGGATATCTCGCAGGACAACACATTTCGGGTTTTCGCGGATCTATCTTCGGGGAAGTCTCATTGTTGCAGCATGTAACGTTTATGTCCGCGTTATATGATTTTGATATGTTGTATAAACAATGGCTGGGACACTCTTGAAGATTTTATTGCGGGAACACAATGCATACTATAACAGCTAACTTTGCCGATGAAGTATGTATCAGTTGGAATGTGGAATAAAGGTCGTATTAGGAAATATCTGGCGTGTATTCAATCCGATTAGTAGATTTTTGGTCCACGTTTAGAGGCTTTCTGGTGTGGTGAAAGAGAAACCTGCAGCAATAAGCCGCAGTTGTTGTAATAATTTTGAATGATTAGTTGTTTTATCCGAATTCTGAGGTGGTGTATTCATGAAACCAATATAGTTAATATTATAAGTTACAAATATGCCTAATAATATTATCTTGAGGGCGTTACAATTTATGACTATAGTTTTCTTGTTACATATATGTGATACATATATATGTATGCACATATACTCCCACGTGGTAAATAGTCCCAGCTATATATGACCAATGGTAGCTCAGTCTCGTTTTTAATTATATAATTGTCCATATGTAGTCTGTTCCATTAACCAATACTAAGTAGGTCTAGTCCAAGTCTTCTCGTACTAAAACTAGCTAAGATTTTGGGATGGAGAGATGCTAGTATTTAGTCCGAGATCGCGCGCATAGCCTTCTTATGACACGAGTTAAGCGTTAATGACCCGCTCAAATAAAACCACAATTATATGAAATAAAATATCACAATTGCGACAATAAAAAATATTTTCCGCAGAAGACATGCTATTTGATCTGAACCCCACATCAGTTGTGAATTGAAAGCGGTAATTTAATGCGAAAAGAGACATTTACCGCAAAATTTACAAAGTATGCGAACTCAGTTGACCTCGCGAACTGTGTTCGGCATTTTCCGTTGAAAATATTCCGTAGATTTTCGACTGACAACGCAAATTACGATGAATTCTCCATTGTAATCGTAATTATGTGTGTCAATAAATAAAAAATAAATAGATTAATTAAACATTGAAGATATAAATGTAATACATTAAATAAATTACGGGGAATTACAACCCTCTCAAAGTTTAAAACAGTGTAAACACAACGAGCATTAGAATAAATAATATGTTGCTACATTTCCCACATTTGGTGGACTTCAGCGAAATTAAGATATATACTAAGCGAACAGAGCAATATACTGCTCTTGTTAAGCACACAAAAAATCAAACAAAATTTGTATAAATTTTTAACCTTAAGTTTGAAAAGTTCCACTAAAACGGAAGAACTATATTTCGAAACTGTGTGATTCGGTTCTCCGATTATTTTATCAACACAAAAGTCAAAATGCACATGGATGAAAATCACACGCATGGCAAGTCAGACACAAGAGTTCTAATTTGCTCCAATTTTGACAATGGTCAGAGTTTTCATTTAGTTGTTTGAGGGAAAAGTAATTTACATCGGATAGATAACTTTTAGAAACAAGTATGTAATCGAACAAACTTGCACCATTGTAATGATATGACGTGTTGTCCCCTAGAAAATCACCTGATCTATTCGGCCGTTAAAAATTCTAACGGAAGTTGTTTTACATAACTTGAGGAACAGGAGGCCGGGAGGGTGTTATCTGCTTGTCTAAAATTGCTTTGTCCATAACACGGTCCAAGATAAAACTATCTGGGAGAGAAATATATTGATCATCATCTTTTGAAATCTCCTCCCATTAGTATTATAAATTTATCACTACATTTTCGTAATTCTGTTTCAACATCTTGAAAAACTAAGTCATAACTTTTACGTTTATTCCAGTATGTGGACGATTATGGTGGAATGTAAAATGAATGAAAGACAACACTGCATTTTTGTTTGAGCATATCATATTCAAATTCGAAATAAAATGCGACATCCTCAATATCGGTAACATTTTTAACAGACCGTTCGTTTTTTGTTTTATAATCGAATACACCTCTCCCTGTCATTTTCCTGAGCACTTCGACATAAATCATGGTAATTGTAGCCAGGTATATTAATTTGTGTCACATTTTTGTGCCATTTCTCAGATATGGTTATGAAATCGTTACGTCGTTCGTGTGAGTCTAGCTGACTGGCACTATGGACCACGACCTATATAGTTCCAGGTCGTATAGGTAATGTTTGGACCCCTGGTCACCAGGCACTCTCGACCACGACCTATATAATTCCAGGTCGCAGGTAATTATTAGACACCTGTATATCAGACACTCTGGACCACGACCTATATAGTTCCAGATCGCACGTAATTCTTGAACCCTTGCTCATCGGGCACTGTGGGGCCTGGGTCGTAGTCGATTTCCATGCAGTGTGTGGCCCAGCATTCCCGCTAACTACCAATCTCGATCATAGGTCAGAATGCCAGCCAGGTTATATTACTTACAGTCCCATCAACTTTATGTTATACAGTAACTTTCTTGTCCTACTAAAATATATGTTGGTTCCAAGACATTCTGAAACCAACGTTTATTGGCGTGATTGTTAAACTTATATGATCTCAATTCTAGTAGATGAAGTAAAATGAATAAGTTGGTGGTTTGATTGATGCTGTTACTCTGGAATACTGTATAATTAATCATTTAAGTAATGTGTCTGGTTTGAAACCGCAAGGGAGGTGTTCATTGTGTTGCGTTTGAATACAGTTGCCGTTGACTTAATTATTAATTCCACTGAATGACGCTCTCTGTCAAGACTCGTTTTGGAGATAAAGAATTTTCAAGCGACTGTGACAACCGAACAGAGGAGGCGAGTATGTGGAGGCGGAATCCATCTTAGGTCATACACTGTTTCTATGTTTTTTGTTGAACACCGAGTATCTATTGAGTACTGGGCGACATTAAATCTACATATAATTATCAAATAAACTCCAATTTGAACCTGTAGTGTTATCTACTTCAGATGTTTGTGTAACCAGAGTTGTGACTCAGATGCTTAAGGGTCAACATCACTACACCAAAGTAACAATAAAAGTGATGCCTATTAGACTGATATCATATATTCCAGCAATTATCTCAATATTTATTGACTTTTAATATCTAGAACCCCACTAAATTTACCCTGTATCCTACTACTACCTGGAAAATGGATGCGTCAACCCACGTGGGATTCTCTACAACTCACACGTACAGGTCACCTCTCAGGTGTATCTGCGGGGGTATCTACCATATATTTAATATCACACGACATGCAAATGGCCAAATACATATAATATTACACAGAGTGAACATCGCAATGTGTATTCTTCTTTAACTGTGAAAATTACATTTTCCGTGGTCAACCGTCCAACAAACCCTAGATATAGGATGTATGGATCATTTAGCTACGTTGTGAAGCCTGTAACTGTAGTCTCGCCGTATCGAAATGCACCATTGAAATATCATTCCCAAACAAGGATTTCTACTATATTATTATGGATTACGTGTATATACAATGAAATGATAGCAATTCAATTTAATTTATTCTTTGAACATCAAACTGTAGATATTACAGTTGATATTACAGAGCACAATTAAAGGTACTCAATCCGATTCGATGGTCCCCATATCATCAGATTCCAACAACAACAACATTTATTGAAATGCCGCTTCAGTATCAGAATCGATTAATTGCCCAAAAATAATACTAATCACAGTCAAGTATAGTATAAAATTGCCCAAAAAAGTTTTATTTATCAACATTTTGTTCAACGACATTTGGCCGGATTGTCAAATATCTATCACACAAAGACACTTGGTTTTAGAGTTATCCATCTTCATCCGCAATTTGGTCCGAGACCGTCGGCTTAAAGATTATTTGCCAGACCACCAAAAATCTCGAGAAATAAAAAAATTCAAAAATGGATATCTGATCACTCTGAGCTTTGAATGATGGGTTCCTGGACTCGATTCAGATGTTTTACCACCGAAGCAAAAGAAACAGTAATTTGGGAGCGTTGATTCGGATTATGCATCATTAATATCACCCGCTCACTTGGCAAATTAATGTGAACATTTCTTGAAACCATACGGGAGGAATTCAAAAGTACACGTAGGATACGATCGCCATAAGTATAAAGCATATAACGAAGAATGCTGATTAACATTTACCGCTCTTTAAAGCGACAATTTAAACCCCTTGAGTATTTATAAAACGTGGCATTTCTGCCTCCAGACTAAAACGGAAAGCGATGAGACTGTGTGTGTCTCGAAAGTCGACACCTGACCGTTCTTTACTAACTGCTCATTGGCTGAAGTCACACATACCATAGTACGATCTACATACTCATTGGCTGAAGTCACACGTACCATAGTACGATCTAAATACTCATTGGTTGAAGTCAAACGTACCATATATAGTCCGCTCTAAATACTCATTGGCTGCAGTCACACGCAGCATAGTACGATCTAAATACTCGTTGGCTGGAATCACACATACCATAGTACGCTCTAAATACTCAGTGGCTGGAGTCACACGTAACATAGTACGATCTAAATACTCACTGGCTGCAGTCACACGTACCATAGTACGATCTAAATACTCATTGGCTGGAGTCACACATACCATAGTACGATATAAATACTCATTGGCTGCAGTCACACGTACCATAGTGCGATCTAAATACTCATTGGCTGGAGTCACACATACCATAGTACGATATAAATACTCATTGGCTGACGTCATACGTACCATAATACGATCTAACTACTCATTGGCTGACGTCATACGTACCATAATACGATCTAACTACTCATTGGCTTGAGTCACACGTAGCATAGTACGATCTAAATACTCATTGGCTTGAGTCACACGTAGCATAGTACGATCTAAATACTCATTGGCTGACGTCATACGTACCATAATACGATCTAAATACTCATTGGCTTGAGTCACACGTAGCATAGTACGATCTAAATACTCATTGGCTGACGTCATACGTACCATAATACGATCTAAATACTCATTGGCTTGAGTCACACGTAGCATAGTACGATCTAAATACTCATTGGCTGACGTCATACGTACCATAATACGATCTAAATACTCATTGGCTTGAGTCACACGTAGCATAGTACGATCTAAATACTCATTGGCTGACGTCATACGTACCATAATACGATCTAAATACTCATTGGCTTGAGTCACACTCACCACAGTACACGTACTGGGTGATATTTAGTACGATGGCATAGAAGGTATGCCGCCTTACATAATTATAGTGCATTTTAGTAAAAAGTGGTCGTCATAATTACTATGTCATAGTTAGTTATATCGCCCGTCGATGTCCTGGCTCTCACGTCATAGTTAGTTATATCGCCCGTCGATGTCCTGGCTCTCACGTCATAGTTAGTTATATCGCCCGTCGATGTCCTGGCTCTCACGTCATAGTTAGTTATATCGCCCGTCGATGTCCTGGCTCTCACGTCATAGTTAGTTATATCGCCCGTCGATGTCCTGGCTCTCACGTCATAGTTAGTTATATCGCCCGTCGATGTCCTGGCTCTCACGTCATAGTTAGTTATATCGCCCGTCGATGTCCTGGCTCTCACGTCATAGTTAGTTATATCGCCCGTCGATGTCCTGGCTCTCACGTCATAGTTAGTTATATCGCCCGTCGATGTCCTGGCTCTCACGTCATAGTTAGTTATATCGCCCGTCGATGTCCTGGCTCTCACGTCATAGTTAGTTATAGTTATATCGCCCGTCGATGTCCTGACTCTCACGTCATAGTTAGTTATATCGCCCGTCGATGTCCTGGCTCTCACGTCATAGTTAGTTATATCGCCCGTCGATGTCCTGGCTCTCACGTCATAGTTAATTATATCGCCCGTCGATGTCCTGGCTCTCACGTCATAGTTAGTTATATCGCCCGTCGATGTCCTGGCTCTCACGTCATAGTTAGTTATATCGCCCGTCGATGTCCTGACTCTCACGTCATAGTTAGTTATATCGCCCGTCGATGTCCTGGCTCTCACGTCATAGTTAGTTATATCGCCCGTCGATGTCCTGACTCTCACGTCATAGTTAGTTATATCGCCCGTCGATGTTCTGGCTCTCACGTCATAGTTAGTTATATGGCCCGTCGATGTCCTGGCTCTCACGTTATAGTTAGTTATATCGCCCGTCGATGTCCTGGCTCTCACGTCATAGTTAGTTATATCGCCCGTCGATGTCCTGGCTCTCACGTCATGGTTAGTTATATCGCCCGTCGATGTTCTGGCTCTCACGTCATAGTTAGTTATAGTTATATCGCCCGTCGATGTCCTGACTCTCACGTCATAGTTAGTTATATCGCCCGTCGATGTCCTGGCTCTCACGTCATAGTTAGTTATAGTTATATCGCCCGTCGATGTCCTGACTCTCACGTCATAGTTAGTTATATCGCCCGTCGATGTTCTGGCTCTCACGTCATAGTTAGTTATAGTTATATCGCCCGTCGATGTCCTGGCTCTCACGTCATAGTTAGTTATATCGCCCGTCGATGTCCTGGCTCTCACGTCATAGTTAGTTATATCGCCCGTCGATGTCCTGGCTCTCACGTCATAGTTAGTTATATCGCCCGTCGATGTCCTGGCTCTCACGTCATAGTTAGTTATATCGCCCGTCGATGTCCTGGCTCTCACGTCATAGTTAGTTATATCGCCCGTCGATGTCCTGACTCTCACGTCATAGTTAGTTATATCGCCCGTCGATGTTCTGGCTCTCACGTCATAGTTAGTTATAGTTATATCGCCCGTCGATGTCCTGGCTCTCACGTCATGGTTAGTTATATCGCCCGTCGATGTTCTGGCTCTCACGTCATAGTTAGTTATAGTTATATCGCCCGTCGATGTCCTGGCTCTCACGTCATAGTTAGTTATATCGCCCGTCGATGTCCTGGCTCTCACGTCATGGTTAGTTATATCGCCCGTCGATGTTCTGGCTCTCACAATGAGTCTACTTGTACCAATTAACCCGTTGCGTGTCACGGACGTTGATCTGTACACTCTAAATACTATTTGGAATCAACTGGTTCTCCATGACATTTTTTTGCTATAGAACAGATTTGTAACCGACTTGTAACCAATATGAAGGATGTTTGGTTCTAGTACCCAATGATTTTATTTTACAGGCCGTAAAAGACGAAAATTGGCCGCCAAGAACCAACAAACCAGCGCGAGATGGCGCAAAGAACCGCGACACGTTGTTGCAGAGTACCATTCTTGATTTTCAATGTAGCGGTAAACGTTCATCTGTTCAGTCTGTTGACAAGAAAACTCGAAATTTCAGTCTGCTAAAATAATTGCATATTCTCATGCTGCTTTTCTGTTACTCCAAAGTAAGATAACTCTAATCTGATATACACATCTCCAACATTGATTCGTATCATGAGACTTTCCTATATATATTAAATTCAAGTTTTGAACTCATTGAATGTGAGACTTACTCTCGTGTTTGGATATTCAGATGGAACTTGGTTTAAAAATCTCTTCAATAGTGGATCATTATCCAAAAAGTTTGTGTTGTGTAATGGGTAATATATCTGTATGCGAGCATAGTTGGTCCACTTGTCTCATATAGCTATCGTTTGCTATTCAGGGAGGTTCAATAAAAATCATTTGGTTTTATAGGAAGAACGATGGTTGTTCATTTGGTTCTAAAGGAAGAATCATTTGGTTCTGAAGGGAAAACAAACATAGTGTTCGGAACCTACTGGTATATAAATTGGTTCCATGATGTGGAACCATTAATCGTTTCAGAACTTACTGGTTACAAATACGGGACAAAATTTCAGAACCATTGGTTCTAGAATTTGGTTACGGGCGAAGAATAATTTGGTTCCCAAATGGGTTCTACACAAGTAACCAAAAGTTGTGTTCAGAACCTACTGGTTCACATATTGGTTCATTGTGTGGAACCAAGAAAATAATCAATTGGTTCTATGTTGGTCTCTATGTTGGTTCCAACTGGTCTAGATCAAACGGGTTCTGTGTCCACCAAGAACCAAATGGTTCTCTACTCTGTTTACAAATACGGGACAAGCTGAAGAACCAATGAAAAACCAGTTGATTACAACTAATTCTAAGAGTGTACTCAACACGCAGCGACGTTGTATTCTTCTTATAGATATAGTTATACTATCGCTCGGAATTTTGCTCGACCGTGGCGATCCACAACGTATAGGAATTAAACTCATTCATGTACGCGTAGTCCGTTTTATTGATATGAATTCAATTCATGTTTATCTACTTACATGGATATTAAGACAGTTCCCCAAGTGAACTGGTATGTGATCATGAAAAAATAAGACTGCATATTGATTAAAGATCAACCGCTTCGAGACATTCACGTGTCAATGTATTCAAATATATAGATGCGAGAGAGGATTGACAACGACGCTGGTAGAGCTTGGTAGATTCATTGTGCGAGAAAATCGACGGACGAATTAACTAATATGGCATAGTAATTATAACGACCACTTGTAACCATATATAAGACAGCATACATGTCATCGTAGTATGGTATGTGTGTATCCAGCCATTGACGAGTAGTTCCGTTATGAAGGGATAAATGTTATAACTTCTACTAACGTAAGGTTAGTCGCTTTGTGGTGTGAATTGTGTGTGCGTTTTTAAGGTGGTAAGTCATTCCAACGCTGTATAATCGTGGCATATTTTTCCGGTAATTGAATCTTACAGAAATAAAAGAATTGATTCAATGAAAATCTAGAACTCCCAACTATTACAAAATATTTATTTACTACAACATACAGTCATGAACCATAGTTCTACGATTTTAAGTATATGTTATGATAATCAATTATTGTGGCATTTTAGCATGTGTATAATGTTTTAGGGTGCCACATAGAGAGCATTTTGGCTGGATCTTCGCGATAGAAACATACAAATACGTGCTCTTACTTTAATGTCATGACATAAAACACTGCATTTAAACGAAACGCGCCTTTTTCGCCTGGCAAACAATGACAGTAATGTCCAACTTTATCCAACTTTGGTATTTTGTTCCTTCTATCTCACCTTTGTCTGGTATTAAAAGTCGTAACCCAATCTCGTTATGATTCAGGACAATCCCAGAGCATTGTCTCCTCTAAATAACACAATAGGCCAATGTCTCGGTTAACGTCTTTCTGTTCATTCTGACGTTTGTCCGTATGTCCGTCAGTCAAAAAGTTTGTTGTCCGGATGTTAACTTGAATATTGTATTCGACAGAATTTGATAAAACTTCAGACGAGAAAGTCCCGATGAAGTTGGAATTTGGATCAAGTCCGACCATTTCTTGTGGAGTTTTGTCCCTTTTCGACTTAAAATAGCTTTCTGATTATATTGTTGTCCGAATGATAACACATGTTATGATTATCCGATAGCTTTCACATTTAGTATGTGACATTTTCATAGCAAAATACTGGTCAAGTTCGCATTTGGGTGCAGTCACATTTCTGATGGAGATGCCCCTTTTGATTCGACTTAGAATTTGCTGATTATTTTGTTATACGAATGATAACTTAAATAGTATTGACATAAGTTTATGAAACTTAGTATGTGTGCTTCATATTATAAAGTCCCGATCAAGTTTGAATATGGGTCCGGTCCGACCATTTCTGTCGGAATAATGCCTCCTTTGAAATTAGAATTTACTGGTCAATTTCTTGTCCGGAAGATAACTTGAATATGGTCTTTGACACAATTTGATTAAACTTGGCATGTGGTCTTCATATGAGAAAGTCCCGTTCAAATTTGAATAATAGGGTCCAGTCAGAGCATTTATGACTGAGTTATGTCCCTTTTCAACTGAGAATTTTCGCCATCGAGAACTAATTTTTTTTTTTGTAGCAGAAATATTTTCTTCATGGCCAGAAATTTTGACTTCTTTGTTCTTTAAACAACATATTTAAATTTCTAAAAATTCCACCGGTCAAATAAAGCCACTTTATTCGGAGGACGTGTGCATGGCGGTTTTTTTATTATTGTATTTAAGCATCGGTTTTGTTCATACGCATTTGGGTACGCATTTCTCACCAGTCCATTGCGGGTTCCAAATTGCCAGTAAAGCCAAATCTTGACGGACTTCGAATAGTGCATGAAAATACCACTGCAAATAATTTGGTTTATTTGAGGCATTTCCAAAAAAAAGAATAGTAGGCACATAATTTCAACACAGACCGTTTTGATTAAATTTAATTATGTGAGAGTTTGAAATTTGGATTTTATGTCGAAAATACTTCCAAGCGCCGAATGACAGCACGATTTGTAATGGCGACGAGCTGTGCCTTATTTACTTCATACGGCAGTTCAGCTCGTTGTTCTAATTTGGCGTCGCGCACGATGCATTTATAGGCCTATATATGTAGCGCTACCCGACATCGGTTCACAAGCGACCGCGACAGACAAGTTACAATAAATGGATCTCTTATCTCAAGGTTATTCACAGATTGGTTTTTAACTATACATACACTCATCCGTGAGAGAAACATATAACAATTAAAGGCCTGTAATATCTTTCATCGGACAATCGGCTACAGAATATGAGACATCACCACGTGATATCCAAATTGAATGAGATTCCCATTGACGTATAATTATAACTTCGCGCGGCCACCGACTGAAATTTACACAGGTACTTTAGAAGATTGGAAGTTGTGGTAAAATTGCATTCACTCGGACGTGGTTCATATATTTCTCAGGAAATGCTGAAGTTAATAATCGGGAGAAAGCAAAACAATGGCAAGAATTTGTTTAGCTCTTATAAAAAGAAGGATAATAATGGGGGGTATAATAATTAAGATTTTACTCACCAAAAGTAAGACACAACAGTGTTAATGCCACTAGAATCAAGCTGGGCGTCGGCTTCATTTCTGTGAGTTTGGTTAGCGATTATCGAATAAAACAGAGTTTTGTGACGTGCTGCAGGATCGCTTGTAATACCAAGTGATTTATTGGAACGCCAGAATCAACTATATCGACAATCAGTAATATTTAGCACCACCAAGAATACACACGATTGGTCCCACGAGCCGCATCACGTGACGCATATCTGTCCAATCATTTATATCGGAGGATGGAATATCAATGAACTTTTCTCGGATAGCCCTGCGTGTTTAAAGTAGAACCATGCTGCTGTCTGTCTTTAGATAGCTGCTGGAGGGAGTATTAGGAATTCCGCTATTCGCATTCAGTCGAAAAATTAAAAGTCGAATATAAATGGTAGATCGCGTGCGGTTTGCATGCGGGTTCCCAAATCGTAGACATCTGTAACAGACTGCAATATAGGAATCACGGAACTAAATGGTTTCCCATAGGCGACAGTGTTAACGTTTCGGCCAAATTCACTGAATTGAAGCCTGCAGGCCATATCAGTGATGTTTACCCGGCTAGATTGACACCAGTTGATCACGAAAATGGACGAAAAATCATAGCTCATGTGTTTACTTTTTAAAAGAAATCCCCAAGTGTACGACAGGGCTATCCCACAGCCAAATTTGATCTGGACAAATCCAGAACTACAGCAGCTAGTTAAATAAATTTCCCGCTCACAAAAATCCATTCCCCCATTCATTCACCAGTTTAAATTATTTAGATATGATGTACAAATAAAATAAACGCGATGTCATCCTTTAATAACGTGTCGCATGTATCAGGTGAAGGTCATTCTTCAGTTACCTTCACCTTTAGCATTCCACGGTGTACTCGTTCCCCGTCTCTAGAACACAGTTAGCTCCCTGATTCCTATATATATGTATCTGTGTAAAAGACAGCGTTTCTTATAGTATTTTATGCAAATATAGACCTTACTGAAACCAAAAATGGATTATATCGGGCAGTAGTGGTTTATTTTTTCAATATGAGGCATCCTGAAAATTTGTGTCAATCATCAAAATAAAGCCAAAAAAAAAACATTTTTTTTTCAATTTTACTAGCTGATACATCTCGTATAACTGAAGTATGCCCTTATATACCATAATATTACTAAATTGAAGAGGAAATGTTACTATACATTTTGAGAGGGATATCTTGTCCAATTTTAACCCTTTTCGTGCAGAATTTGGCAATTTATAATGAATATTATAATAAAGATTTACCAAAATTAACAGAAAATTTAAATTAAAAATACTTTAATAGCAATATAAAGCAACCATAAGTCAATTGAAATATCTAAACATAATGATACAACATCAGACAAAGCCTCAGGCATGAAATTTGACCAGATGACAGGGCATACTGTCTGTTTAACAAACCTGCCATGACATTCTTGCACGACAGTAACGCTAGTGGTGATGCCATCACCCCCGCACTTGGGGTGGGGCTACGATCCCCAATGAGGCTACTGGGTGCCGGAAACTTAATTAGGTCAACTGCCACCTTTTCCTAATGGGGGGGGGGGCTAACACTCCTCAAAATTGTGGGGAGGGGGACTTTAGACCCTCTGACCCCCTAATGGTACCTGGTGTCCATGCAAAACTCCCAGATTTATCACTTTCTTTACTATCTACAGGCGAATCCATGCGTTTCTTCTTTAAATCTGTCCAAAATGTGGTCATTATCATTTGAAAATAAGAAAATATGAAATTAACAACTTATCAAGGCGAAACGTGAAATTTCGTAAAATTCTAATTTTTCTTATAGGAATCACGGAACTAAATGGTTTCCTAGCGACAGTGTTAACGTTTCGGCCAAATTCACTTAATTGAAGCCTGCAGGCCATATCAGTGATGTTTACCCGGCTAGATTGACACCAGTTGATCACGAAAATGGACGAAAAATCATAGCTCATGTGTTTACTTTTTAAAAGAAATCCCCAAGTGTACGACAGGGCTATCCCACAGCCAAATTTGATCTGGACAAATCCAGAACTACAGCAGCTAGTTAAATAAATTTCCCGCTCACAAAAATCCATTCCCCCATTCATTCACCAGTTTAAGTTATTTAGATACGATGTACAAATCAAATAAACGCGATGTCATCCTTTAATAACGTGTCGCATGTATCAGGTGAAGGTCATTCTTCACTTACCTTCACCTTTATCATTCCACGGTGTACTCGTTCCCCGACTCTAGAACACATTTATCTCCCTGATTCCTATAACCTCTGCCTGAATGATCCCCTGTACCTCAGAACCCAAACATAAACAAGTGCTCTTCCACGACCCTATACTATAACAATTACAAACACGGTGATTTGAGCCGCACAGATTGGGTCGAATACTATAACCTTATAAATCTAGTAAATCACCACACTATAGGCAAATCGAGTATTATCGACTTCAAATGATGGAACATTCAAGCGCTCCATTATCTCCAAATGTAAAGATTTCGTATTCAAACGAAGCACAGTAAATATATAGATGATTCGCCGAAAAGATCGTATTAATCATTTCTCGTCAATGCATTTTGCAAATTAAGTGTTATCGACATGTGAAATCCAACAATGAAATCCTAGTCAACATGTGAATGCAAGAATTCCACTGGTTGAAATTAATCAGTCGAACAAAGTTTGTATTGTAGAATTAGTAAATTACAAAGGAACGCTTGTGTTACAAGAGTTGCGTTAGGGTGCATTTACACTGATACAGAACTGTATACAGATCTGTATGAAGTCACGTGTCGCGCATTACTGTGATCACAATATGATTACTAATAGTGAACGCGCGCTTATCAGTACTCTGGTAATTGACAATTCACTACGAGTCGTTTCAGTATAGGCCAGACATAAAAATGGATCTACCATCAGCAGACAACAGCGATATGGTATGTGCCGCGTGTATTTAAAGTGTATCCTTATACCACTTGATAATGGTTCGAAGAAAGAATGAAAATCGCATAGGTATACACAATAAACAACAGTATACACAAATAGAGGCTAGAGAGCACACATATAGCTTTAGATGGAGATTCCACCAATATTTAGGATTTCAGGTGATCAACTATATATATATAGGTCTCCTGTTTGACACCATCTGGGCGGTGGCCATTTTGGATCTGTATGGAATGGGTATCCACCCTACAACACCCTTTATTTGACCAAATGTAGTAAAATTTTCAACTGATGACAATTCCAATGACAATGTTGACCAAATGTAGGACAATATTGTTTTATTAAATTAACTAGCAGTTTTTGACTGGCCACCGGGAGGGATCAGGACACAATCTTTCCAAGTGTCTGAAATTTCAAACCTGACACCCGCCCCCATGATAAGGTTGGAAAATTTCCAGCTGATGGCCATTCCAGCCCAAAATTTTGATAAAAAGTAGGAGATTATGCAAATATTGGTCCGAAAACAATACCCCCCCCCCCCCAATAAAATGTTTGAAAATCAAACTACAAGATCATTTTCAACCTATTGTTGGTTTGGAAATTACAGGTATGAAATTTCCAACTGTTGAAAATTTTGACCAAAGTTTCCACGTCCCTGTCCGTGTTCAATATTCGAAATACACGGGTTGAAATTACAACGAAAACTAAAACACATTCGCCAAGCCCGAGTGACAATTAATCAAAACAGATTTGCCTGTCGCAGTGCTTCGGCGTTGACCGTGACGTATAGCGGACACGATTTTTGCTCACACGAACTATTACCGTTTTCTTTCTGTGTGCATTTCTATATCAACCCGTTTACACTAGTCTGCGTGTAGATCTATGTGCAGTTATATAGCAATGTAAATGCACCCTTATATAGTATATGGCCATGCAGATCCGCCTTGTGATTCATGACAAAAGACTCGGTAAGACAATGTTGTATGTATATAGTATATATATGTTTTGCCATACAAATTCTAACATGCAGCGCATTGTGTGATTTATTCTCCCTTTTGGAGATATATAATACATGCGATATTTGTACATGCATGTACTAGTATGTGAATTTGTGATAATATACAGGTTATATACACTGTTCAGTTAGTAATTTCTATTCGCACATATATTGTATGATGCATGTGTCAGCTGACACGGAGTCCCCTCTTCGCGTTACAGGAGTGGAACAAGAAAACAGAGGCACCGATTAGTATAGGTTACCGAAACTATGGATCACATCCAAACTTTCGCAGCAAAGCAACTATATAGGCTTATTGACGGGAAAGCTTTCATAGATTCATGGATCGCGAATGCGTCGATAACTCTCGTGGCGATTGTGAGAAAAATAGAGACCAGATACTCCACGGAAACAGAGGGTCAGAATGACACTCTGGAAAAAGAGACAGGTTGCTGTTGTTTATGACGAATAATATTACAGTATTGTATGTTTTGTCATACAAATGCAAATATACAGTGCAAGAACATGTATATCATACACTAAGCTCCTCCAACTTTATAACAAAAAGAATACACCATGTAAATCATAAATCTGAGGCAACTTGTAAATTGGTGTTGAACAAGAATGCGATCACTGTCGGCTGTACGTGCCTGGTGTTTCAACAGATTTGAAAATAGCAAGCTTTGTTATAAACAGGTGTAATTGAGAATAATTTGTAATTGGTCCATTTCTCGATTACAAGTAATTCAAAGTAATTAATTAATTTGATAAATAGCATAACTTTTTCAATTACATTCATTTACTTTCCAAAATGAACATGATTATCCTTTATATAGAGGACATTATAATTTTTGTTTACATTTATTGGCGAGGTTTCATCACGCAGTTGTGCATCAAAATATTGGGAATAGACCATGTTTTTATGTGCTTATTATTTCAGGAAATATTGTTTTAAATTACTAATGCATAATATTTATGAATAAAATCATTGGAAATAATTATAAATTCTGTGCATGTTCAGTTAGACAGCACAATGAAAATAACACATAAATGATATTTATTTGATAACTAGAGGAAGTAGTTGGGCGCGAAGCACCCGTAATGGTCGAAAAGATCGAGTGATCTCCTTCACTCCACCATCCCTGGTCAAGTGGTGCTGCTAATATGCTATGGTGCTGGTGCTATGGTGCGGTAGGGCAAACTGATGCCGTTACAAAAATGTACCGTTATTTTTTCTAAAGTTGTCATTTTCGCGGTGTTTGTGTAATCCGAATCATTTGAGAAAAAAACCATTGTGTGTATGAAATATTCAAGTATATTATTGAAAATTATAATAATGCCTGCGCTGGTGTTTCTATCTTGACTATAGTCGATTTGAACAACTAATACAACCAGTATTAAAAATATTTCGCAATAAATATCTTTTTGAATGTTTGATACGCATAATGGCTTTTCCTGCATATGTTCTGATTATCAGAACACCGCGCGAAAAAGACAAATTAATAAAATATAACGGTACTTTTTGTTGACAGTATCAGTTTGCCCTAGCAGTGTCATAGCAATTCAGCAGGACCTAACCGCATCATAGAACATTAGCAGGACCACTTGACCATGGCGGTCCACGATATGTTGTTTTGATGTTATCTTGACCACAGCGAATCTTCATGTCTGACCGTGGCAAATTAGATGGGGGAATTTACTACTATGGGGGTTTTGGGATTTCTCCCGGGAAGATTTGAAAGGGGCGGAAACCCTCTCCTACAACCCACTTATGAATTTTAATTTGAAACATGGTATGGTATAACATAAGCATGAATCGGTGAGATGAAAATGATCTATATATTTTTTTTTTTTAGTCTTGTTGGCTTTCTTTTTTCGTCGGTTTGGTATTGCTGTTGTTGATGCTGTGGCTGTGTCTGAGTCGGAACTGGATTTTTCTTCTGTTTTTTCCTGCTTTCCCCGTCGAGGAGGGTGTTTAGACAAGTATATATTCCCTTCTTGGATTTTGATGATGCATTGTGCAGGGTCCAGCTCGTCTGGTCCTCTGTAAATATGGTGATCCCTCAGCAGGAAGAAATCGCGGTTGGTGATTGGATATTTCATTCCTGCTGCGTGGTGTTCGAGAACTGCATCTTTGAGGTCCTCACGCTCTTGTTCGACCTGATGTGGTGTTGGCGACGCCGGCTTCTCGTCACACTTCGGCGTCGGAGGGACGGAGATGGTGCTATCCGCCCCTGGTGGAGAGTGGATGGGTGGTGTTTCCTGGGTGCGTCCCTGTCTCCGCTCGTCTCTGTGCCGACAGCAGGGACCTCCGGCAGATCTACGGAGTCCCTGCTAGCTGGTCTGATGTCACCTGTCTCCATGCAGGCCGGGTCGTCTGTGCGTCTCTCAGACAACTCCGGCCTACCGGCTGTGACACTGGATGGCTGAACCACACGGGGAGGGGTGACCGGCAGATCAACAGTCACCCCCTTCTTTTTCTTCCATTTCGCCCTTCTGGTTGCGTCCCTTCTCCTTCGAGCTGGCGTCTTTTTCTTAGGAGGCTCCTCTTTCATGGCACGGCTGGTCTTGGCGTTCCTGCTCCGAGTAGAAGATCTCTGGTTTCCAGCATCTTCCGTCCGGAATTCAACACAAAGAGTCAAATAGCCACTGTTAGACTGGAGACTCCAGCTAACAATGTCCACTATTTGAGATCTCTGTATTGCAGCTGTCGCGGCGTCCGGGATTAGCTCCATTGTCCGTCGCGCTAAGCCTAATCCAAAACCGTCTCACTCGCCGGCATCAGCACGAGGGCGGTTGCTTCCAATAAAGGTTACAGACCGCACAAATCACTCGTACCGACGCTCTGGCAAAAAGGAACTAATTAAGCCAAATAGAATCTGACTTGTTCGCTCCACCTTCCGCCAGAGATGGGGGAATAGAGCCCGCGAGCTTTTAATATTGGGTTGCCCGAAGTTTCCCTTTAAGTTGGACGTTTTGTTGTAGTTGATGAGCGAGCCGTGATGTGATAATCATCCATTGAAATCCTGATGAGGATTAAATGCAGCTTAATCTCCCTGAATGCATAAATGACATACTCACTAATTAGGTCTATACGGATGAACCACCCCACCTACTTTTTTCAGTTAATTAGCTCTACTGTCCCGCTGTGACTCTACAGCCATTGTCCACAGCAGTCCCAACAAGAAGACCATAGTCAGAAATGGTAGCGCGCTCAAGATCATATATTATACACCATGCTTGTAATTATAGAATATAAAATATATTGGTTTCGCGAATGACCAACTCAGAATTCCGTTAAAATAACAATAACAACCAGCACCTAATTAACGAACCGGCGGCCGACTCGGCCGTCTCCGACCACAACCATCAGTGGGCTGCAGAACGAAACATATCTATAAAAGTTGAAATATAAGACTTACAAATTATCTGTTTAATTTCTTTTATTGGTAATTGACATAGCTTGTCACAAACCAAAAATCAACATTATTGACTTAATAATGGAAAGGACAATAAACAAAATTGAAATTCCCAACTACACCTCTTACCGGACTCGGCCTTATGGCCTTATGGTCGACTTTTAAACCGGAAAAAACAATTATCTATAAATAAAATGCACAACGGACCACAGCTTTCAATAATTTGCAGAACAGTATACACGCGACGCGCGCTAATAAAACGTAATCCTTGGATAACTCCTTTATTCATATCAGAACCTTTCACTGTCATTCGACTGTGCTGTATCACAACTTTATTGCCATTCGATCATGCTAGTTTAAACATATTTATTGAGCTAAACTCAGCTTAAGGGGATCGGAGCACAAGTTACAAAACTTACAGTTGCTCCTCTCTCTACAAATGTTACAATTGATAGAAATACATGCAGAAGATGACATTTACAGCAAAATACAAATACAATCAAAGCAACTGAATTCGGAGAAAAGTCGTCATCCGTGATCTACTGGCGACAGGAAGTGACTCTCCACCACGTGTCCATCTGATTTGTAAGAGCTCCATTCGAGGTTTTAATGTACAATTAAAGGTCATTCTTCGAATATCTTAGTAGCATTGATGTATGACTGTACTATCTTGAATAATTCAGTGTTAATTTCATAGGTCCCCGAAAAGTACTTTTTCTGTTGTTAAGACTCTTATACCAAGGCGATCAAGCATGATTTGTCTCTGTAACAAGTACAGAGGACACATGCAAATGAAATGAAATGCTGTTTCTTCTTGGTATCCAAAAGTACAAATAGGGATGGGTGAATATAATTGTGAAATTTATAAAACATTTAGGTTACTACAATTATTTCGCAGTCTACAATGAAATATATTGGATTTTCGATCTCCCACATTAAACCATTCCGGTGGTTTAATAACTAAAATTTTCTCGCATACCTTTGACACGAGCTGATTTGTTGTTTCAAGTTTCCTCGTTTCGTCTGGAAGCGAATTCCACTGTTTTACCATGGCGGGGAAAAATGATTCCTGATAATAATTAGTGTTCCCTCCCAAAGACTTACATTTCTCTTTGTCTTCTCTCTTCAAGTGACATCCAACCCATTTCTACCAGAAGTCGTTGGGCGCACAATCCTAAATAGCATCACCGTAATCGAAAAGGGGTAGTATATATGCGTTGTACATTATTAATAATGTTTTGCTTGACAGTCTAAATTTAAGCTTTCTTAATGCGGATAAGCGTGCAGCCACTCTTTGTGCGATATCATTTATTTGAAGATCCCAGCCCAGATTAGATTGGATTTGTAGCCCCAGATGTTTTTGTGATTCAGATATTGAGAGGAATGTGGCATCAAATTCGATACTATTTTCTAAATCATGTCTTATTGCTTTGGGTGAGACTGCAAATTGTAAAACATATACTTTTAAAGGATTAAAGCTGACAAACCACGCCTGAACCATTTATGTATTACACTGAGATCTCTATTTACCGTGTACGGGATTTCGTCATGCTCTTTGTGACTAACAGTTAGGCAAGTATCATCGGCATATAATCGCGCTGGCGAGTGTAGGTTATCTGTCAAATCGTTGATGTATACAAGGAATAGGAAGGGTCCCAGCACATCTCGGGGACTCCAGCATGAATAAGCCTGTTTTCAGAAAAGGTGGTTCCCACGAGGACACGTTGTCTGCGATTGCTTATATAATCAGATAACCAGGTCAGACATTCGCCCACAACTCCATAAGAGTCTCGCCAAAAGACCTCTGTGCCAAACTCTTTCAAACGCTTTAGAAATGCCACAGAACACGGCGCAAGCGTGTAAGCGGTTATCAAGTGACAAGCACAAAGAATGAGTTCAACTAGTTTAAACGTAGTAAAATGCGAAGGTAAAAAGCCAGATTTATATAAGTATATTAGTTCGTTTTCTTTAAGACTCAATATGTTTTTCAATATTAGTTTTTCAAATATTTTTCCGAGGCAGCATAGTAGAGATATTGGTCTGTAATTATTCGTATCCGCTGGGTCACCCTTCTTGAATATTGGAATTACGTTGCCAAGATTAGTTTCCATGAGCTTGGGAAACGACCGGTCGCGATCGATTTATTAAATATTATCAACAATGGCGAAGTTATATCACGCGCAGTTTCTTTTAGCATTCTCTGACTAATTCCATTGTGTCCGTGTGCTTTATTTATATTTAAGGAGAAAATTCCGAGTAGTATATCTTCAGGTTTGAATTTAATCGTGTTTAACTGCATGCTTCGAGCATTTCGGTACTAATAGTGATACGCTTTTATTTTGTTCATTGATTTGAACATTCCGTATATGAAAGCATAATTCAACAAGTTAGCTTTTACCATATCATATGTTGCTACCTGGCGATTTGTGGTGCCATCTGCAGCTGTATACAGCGGAGGAATCGCTGTCGTTTTGTTTTTACCCATCAGCAGGCTTTTCGTCAAGTTCCAAAAAATATTTAGGCGAGCAGGAGTTTTCTATATGTTCTTGTAAATTATTTGCAAGCGATCTGGTAGGAAATACAGCAAGCGATTTGGTAGGAAATATATTCTAATAATTATTTGATTGACAGCTGTGGAATGGTCCATTTAATAATAAGCTTTCAATTCACGGAATATTATAAACCAATTGCTTGTCACTGAATTATCCATTAAGGTTATATTTCTCGGTGTCCGGCACTCGTCCAGAAAGCAAAGGTTCGTGAGGACATCAGTTCAACGCGTGTTTGGCACTATGCCAGCAATGTTGGTTTGAATTGATCGAGAAATGAACATGAATTTTCTGTTCAGCTACATGCGCGGTTGACATAATTGTTTATCACGAGGAATTTATCAATTGAATGGAAATATATTGGTGAAATCTAGACGTTTTTGACCATATTTTGGGATTAGATTATAATTTATAAAACACTTGCTAAGATTAAGGCTATGAGTTATAAGCGAAAAAATTTAAGACAAATTTACTATAACGCGAGTTCTAGAATTTGACTTCAACCATTTCGGTTATAACCGCACAACCTTAATCTAAACAAGAGTGCATTTTCTTAAATCAGTCGGTGGTTTCTTCTGGGAGGATCAATGCACTGTTCCTCTTTGGAAAATTAATTGAGTCTCCACCGGCTACTAACTTGGTCGATAAGTGCTGCTTGGAACTTGCTATGCGCACAACCGTCATTGTGAGTGCAGATAAGTAGCCCACTGTCAGTTGTCATTGCTTCCCATCCTTGCAAATCACACCACGACCTAGTCTCACGCACGCTGTGGAATTCCTTAATTCCACCCTTGTCCTCCTGGTGGTACAACATTGAGCGCTCAACCCATGCAGGATGAATTGCTACCGTAACTCTTAGGGCGCGTACACATGGCCAGCAAGAAAATATCAGGTATGCCCCATGTGACTTTCGTGACCAATGAAATAAATAATACCGGAAAATATCCGACGAAGTCAGCGCGCTGATATTTATCGCCAATTGGTGAAATGTGTTCACCTTAATAGGTGGCCATCGGTATCCGCTAACTAATCTCGCGGGGATATGATCGTAACAATTCAAGCGCTCGAGTTATGATCCATCAATAGTATCGTCTGTTTCAACATAACGCAACAGTTGGAAATTTCATACCTGCCAAAACATTAGTAGGAAATTTCACACCAACAATAGGTTGAAAATGTTCTTGTAGTTTGATTTTCAAAACATTTCTTGGGGGGAATTAATTGTTTTTGGACCAATATTTGCATATTTTCCTATTTTTGGTAAAATATTATGGTCTGAAATGGTTATCAGTTGGAAACTTTCCAACCTCATGCAGGGGGGTGACAGGTTGGAAATTTCCAACACTTGGAAAGTTTGTGTCCTGGTCCCTCCCCCGTGGCCAGTCAACAGTAACAAAAACTGCTAGTTAATTTAAGAAAACAATATTGTCATACATTTGGTCAACATTGTCATTGGAATTGTCATCAGTTGTAAATTTTCTAACCTAAGTGGGGTGTCAGGTTTGAAATTTCCAAAACTCTAGGAATGCTTAAGGATAGTCTAGATGGTATAGGATTTAGCGATTTTCTTGTTAAGATTACAAAATGTTCGCACACCGGGCCGAACCATGGTCTAATATTAGGCCTAAGAGCACTGAGGTGCAAGGGGGTGCAAATGGAATTCTGGAAAACTTGTGGTTGGTCTTATTCTGATTCAAGGGCGGGGGTGCAGTTGGAATTTCCCAAGGTGGACACCCCCCCCCAACTGAAACCCTCTAGCCACGTCCTTGTGTGTATGGGGATGCTTTATAATTTGGTACCTCACGTGCCTTGATTTAGTTGTTTTACTTTAATTTGGACTGTATGTACGTTTCGAATAAGAAATTGTTAGCGGCTCCTCGCTCTTCTCGCATGTGGGATGTGGCCCAGGGCCGAACCCACCAACGTCTGTCTAGATGTCGTTTCGTGTAGTGTTCATGAAGAACACACATCCCTACTCCAACGACGAGGGCGCGTTCCTTTCTCGTTAAAATAGGCGGCATTTTAAATTGTCCATAACACTTTATAACTCTGTGAATATTCGATATGGACTATAGGTTGTTTGTCCGCAGTAATTCACTCCAACAAACAAGACTAACACTATTCGCATTGAGCTCAATCAACGCCATATAATCCGCCGCTTTATCACGGGCGTAATCTTTGCAGCAAGAAAATATCAGAGTACAATTGTACCTGATATTTTCTTGCAGATATTTTCTTGCAGCTTCATGTGTACGCGCCCTTACCGATGTATATTGGGGACATTTTGATAATGCGGTAATGTAAGTGTTGTTGATATCCACTGTGATGAATGACAATGTTGTCTTTTCTGGTTGATTGAACCGTTCCCAGTGAGAATGGATTGTTGTTTGTGCCATTTGAAAATTGGCAAGCTGGGATCATCTCCCTATTTCCTAAGAAAGATGTCAGCCTTTACAAGACATATAGAGGTGATCGATAATTAACAAATTCGGAGGAGGCTTATATTGAAATTGTTCTAATATTTAAAATTCCCGAGTAATTATTATTTTAAGATATGAAGTATTAGACAAAATGTTTCCTATATGTGTTGCATACGTGACGACGCATTCAGGCTGGATATATAACAAATTCACGTTAAAGTACTATGCTATTTGTGTTCTGAATACCCTGTTGCATTACGTATTTTTCGGTATACATTCTGTTATTTCTACAGTGACCACTAGTTAGGCCCTGCGAAGCTTCGCGATTTGATTCGATTCGATTGTAGAATTCGAATATTTTCTAATCGCACTTCTTGTCATTCGTGCGTGTGGGTGAATGCCTTGTTATATTATTTCTAACACGTTCCATCACCCATCCGACACCCTTGTAGTTGCATACCCATTTTGCCCCAGTACACATATTCAAACTGCTGAATTGGTCTTTATAACAATAGTTTTGGGCAATAAATTTCACATGTTCACAAAACTGGTATTATGTTACCAAGGTTCGCTGACACTAGTATTTTGATACGCAGGTTTAGCTCATGTACAATTTAATTCGAGATTCGATTCGACGTGAACATCACCCATGATTCGATTCGAGATTCCACTGATTCGTCTGCAAAACCCGGATTCGCACGGCCCTACCACTAGCAACCTAAATTAATGGGTGAAAATAGAGTAACACGACCAGATGCTCCTGAAAATACAATTCGTAAACAGGAAACATCAAACGAACAAAATTGACCTCAATTATCGCAATTAATCAATGTCAGTTGTATAGCAGGCTGCTGACTTATTCATTTATTAATATACTCCCTGTGTTTGTTAATGTCACCTGCAGAGTGCAGAATATGTTCAAATGACAAATTATCTTCGACTTCCGAGATTACTATCGGTCTCCTGACACCATGCATGTTTGAGCATATAAGTGCAATTTTCTAAACATTTGGGCACAATTACGTTTGTAGATCGTGGTTGATAGAGTTGATTGAAAATTCAGATATTTTGTCGTTCAATGGGCAGAGCACGTGGCTATCATTTTATCACGTACACTTTTACTTCTCTGGCATTCTTATTATTTTCATACGAACGGATCAATTCCACGGTTTATACACACACGGTATCCTGAATAATTAGGCACCGAATTATGTATAGTTACTATATCGCGCATGCTGATTCCAGTTTTATTGTAATATATATATATATATATATATATATATATATATATATATATATATATATATATATATATATTGTTTAACGAAACCAGCCAGTCACTCGACTTTAATATTGTATCATGATGTATGAGGCACAGAGAGAACACGTAGCTCTATATTTAAACAGTGCCACATCATCACACACCTCAACTAACGTGTATAGATATGTAGTATAACTGAGCCGTGCGTGTATATGGATGCAGAACGAATGGGTTCAAAAAGTCACAAACTTGATTTCAAATTTAATGTAAAATACGTGACGTTTAAATGAAACCGGTCTTTCTTCACCGCTCGGGATTCCAATAATAGCTAGTTATTTAATAATTTATGACAGATGAATTCAATGTTCGGAGAAAAGAGAAAAACAAATCGTTAGGAAACTACATTGTAAATGTATATGCATATATATTACTCATCTGTATAATATATACAGTTAATTGTTGTCAAATAATATGTATTTTATTCATGTTTGCAACTGCCAATTTGGGAGTATATATATTTTTGCATTAAATATTATATTATCTTATCTTACCTATGGTCATTTCTTGACATAAAGCGGATACCTATAAATTCAGGGCTACGGCGTTCATTTGTTACTCATCCCACCTTTTAGAAGACTTCTACTTCAGGCATGCATTAAGTATACCGTGTACATATTATTTACTCCATGCTGGAACATGTCCATGCAGTGTAACATGTGCCATCGTTCTCACTCTGGTATAACGCCGGAGAAACCGTACATGCATTGCTGGTGTCGTTGCGTTTGTTGTTGTTGTTGTTGTTGTATAAAAGTTTTTGAGAAGAGACATAATATCAGTGTTAATGGTGGCCCGCAAATGGAGTATCCAAAAGTTAGAAAATCGGCTAACGTGTAAGGGGTGAAATTGGAGTGGTATTTTAATGTGACCCTCGCCCACTAGCCATACACCCCAGGACTTTGTGAGTAGCGATTCAGAACAAACATAGCGGACGATATCTATTTGAAGTAATTGTTTCTCGGTGCGTCATTTATAACGGTAGTCGGGTTCAAACGTTTGTGACGCGCCGCCTCGCGGTTGATTCCCACACACGGAAATCCATCATCGGAACACCCTCTGATCTCGTTTCCTGCCCAATCATTCTGTAGGTTTATTCTAAACAGAGAACCAATTACGCGGATGGAACTCCGACTGATAATGACGTACAGATAGTAAGCATTGGGAATTCACAAAGGAAAACACAATCGTTCAAATCATATTTGGGAATTCACTTTTTAATACAATTACAATTTCGTCAATAAACTCGACCTGGTGTTCCGTTCTTTTAATCTCTTGATGCGTAACCACCGCTGAGATATACAGATGGGTTCACATGTTTCATGGCCGGGTTATTTAAGAACACGCGTCCACGTGGCCAGTGCATGTATTTGTTGTTGAACTGATATATCGTTTATGTGTATGCCTATACAAGATGTAATTATCCAGAAATATACCTGTTGAAGAGCGACCAAACGATTCTATAAAAGAGCGTTCTATTCATCCTAGTAATCCCTGTAAATCTCCAGTAAATTTAGAGCTGATGTTTTGACAGTCATCGCAGACCATATTAAGACATCTCTCGAATTGAGCCATTTCAGAAAATTAGTAGGCCTAACCCTCAGCGAAAAGCCACCTTTGTGGGAGATACTCTGTGCCCTTGTTATTTTCAGAAAGTTAGTTAGATCATGCCATGAATCTCTACTCTGGCTAACGCCCGTAGAGATCATATTCCACCAGTACAAAACCTTGGAACTTTTTGACAGGGAACCTTATAAAGTTGAAAAAATAACGCGGAGAATATATTTCTTAGTTATTATCTGTTCCTGAATAATATAGTTCACTGTATGTGAAGGTCCTAACTTGAAATTTCACGATTTAAGTGAATTTGTGAGCAATTTTGCTTTGCGTCGATTACAATTATGGAATTTTCATGGGTAATAAATTCAATGTTTTTTGCGATATATGCTCACAAAAGTCACAGAAAAGCATGCAATTTCAATTTGGGATCGTCATACACAATGATGTACATTACTAAGGAACAGATATAAGCAAAAAAATATATTTCCGGCGTTATTTGTTTTACTTTATAAAGTTTTCTGTCAAAACTTCAAACAATTCCAAGGTTTTGTACTGGTGGAATATGATCTCTACGGGCGTTAGCCCGAGTAGAGATTCATGGCATGATCTAAAAGTTAGTCAGGCATAGCGTATTTCTTTACATTCCAATTTAATTATGCATGTAGGGTTTGGCGTGTTTGCCCCATGCAGTGACGTTCCTATGGGGTTTCAACTGGGGGGGGGGGTGAGACCATAAAATTTCCAATATATATATAGGATTTGGTCTAATAAAATTTCCAACTATATAGGATCTGGTTTTGAGTAATGCAAAATTCCAATATTGGCTTAATGGCTTAATAATTTGAGTTTCTGTATGTTCTTTTTAAATAAAGACACTGGTAACACGAATAAAAGGTCGGTCGACCACAGTGTCCCCCGACAACGTGGCAATTCGATGCCGCTTTGTTAAAGAAATTAAAACAAATGTTGAAATGTTCTAAGTCGAAAGGCTTAATAATTCCGTTAAAAAAAAAAAAATCCGTCATCTATATACATGTTGCACATCTCCAATATGTGGGTAACAATACTCTGAAGTTTCAAATATCTACGATCAAAACTGTAGGAGGAGTTTATTACACCATGAAGGTACCCTCATTCAGAAAAAATAAATTCAAAGTCGAAAGGCCCATAACTCTGGGAAAAATCATTGGATCAAACTCAAATTCGAACTTGACCTGTATTTTGATATGAACGACCCACAAAAAAAAACAGAATTTCCAATTAAACAATCCAAACTTGAGTTATCATCCGGAAACAAAAGAAAAAACTAAGAAATAACTCTGAGAAAAATCATCGGATCAAACTCAAATTCGAACTTGACCTGTATTTTGATATCAATGGCTCACAAAAAACCCCGGAATTTTCAATTGAACAGTCCAAACTTGAGTTATCCGGAAACCAAATAAAAATGAAGAGAGAGATATCTTTACTACCTACAAGTATAGGAGAGATCGATACACATGACATATAAATACAGTTGGATTAAAGTGAGCTCCCCTGACCAATGTGGTGGGCCGTTATGTACAAGTATGGAGAGGTGTTGGAAACCACGAGAGTGAAGCATATATGCATTTGAATGTTCACAACAGCTTTTGTTGCAGGAAAATCTGATTTGTCCAACAGATATGACAGTTAGTCGTTACAACATGCGTGGGTGTTGAGAAGATAATTACAATGGACGAGACACGGGTTGCTGTACGCCATTCCTTATCATTGTGCTGAGAACGTACAGGAACTTCGCAGAATATAGTACTAGTTCCTTGAGGCAGTGAGATATGTGTTCTGTTAGGGTTTCCAGAGAACTTCCGAGGAGGGTTGCTACCAGGTCATCTCTGGCTAACTACGCAAGGTGAAAATATTCGGGTATGCCGAAACGAGAGATAATCCCTTCCCAAAAAGAGTTTCTAATAATGAGTGCGGCTGGAGAAGAGCATACGAACATGGCGTGGTCGATTTCGTTCGAGTACACTTCGCTGCAGAGATGACACACTAAATTGTTGACATAGGTAGTCCTGTTGAGAAGCAGTACTAAGTTTTTGAGATATTTCAACATGTGAGCGTTTCCATGGAGAAGTTTCCAGACTGCCCTGTATCTTGATATGACTGATCCACATAAAAAGGGTATTTGCAATTGAATGATCCAAACTTGAGATATCATCCGGAAACCGAAATAGTGAGAAATTTTCTAAGTAAAAAAAAATTGAAAAAAGGGAAATAACTCCATAAAAGAACATCGGAAACCCAGAATTGCAGAGCACCTGTGTTCTTGGTTGAGACACCTACATACCAAGTTTCAATCAAATCGGATGACCATTACTGGAGTTATAACTCCGGACGCACGGACGGACGGACGGGGCTGATTACACTAGTCCCCCAAAAGTAATTTTTTCGGGGGACAATAACATAGCATTGATCCGTTTGTTATATATTGAGTACACTGTGCATGCAGTAGATGTACATTATACATGATATTAACCAGAATATGGCTGAGGAACGAATGCGCGTTAGATGTATTCAAGTTCCAATGAGTCACAAGTTATAACTCACACAATGGTAACAATTATACATGCTGATTGATTGTTATATCGTTAAAGCTGTTCTCAGAAAGATATGGAGGTTTGACATTACTAATAGACTAGTGACCATGCAGCTATATGGTTAGTAAAACATATCAGTCTGAACTTGAAGGAAATGCTTTGCCTTCAATTTCATATATGTGTTCAGGTAATGAGCATTACTGGAATGTATTTACTCAAATTACATACCATTGACATTACATTGCTACGTACCTTGCAGGACAAATTACGTAGCATTGACATTACATTGCTATGTCCTTTGCAGGACAAATTTAAATAAACTGATTAATATACTGATATGAGAGGAACTTAATGTATAAGTGCAATGTCCCCTTGAACATTTAAAATAATAATAAAAGAAATATGTTTAACATATATACATACCAACAAGTGAACAATATATTGAGTGAAAGGCAATGATTCGAAAAGCTCAAATGTAAAACATAATAGAATTCTGGTTCGGAATACGGAATTGGAAAATAAACAACCGTCACAAATTCGGAGTCGCAAAATAGCGAAATCTGATTGAAACACTCAGATCATTCGATTTACATGTTACTTTTAATTTCCAACTATTGGAATTTGAGTCATGAAATTTCCAACTATTGAAAATTATGCTCCTCATTGGGGGGTGAGACACCCACACCCCACATGTCGGTACGTGCCTGGCCCCATGGGCATTTTATAATGGTACTGTACCCATGTATACTTTGGTATCTACCAAAGTAAACAAACCCTTGTTCCTGTACCAAAGTTTCAAAGTTTACCCATGTCATTTGGACATTTTACAAGGGTGCTGTACCCACGTACCATAGTGCACGTACCCAAGTGTACTCTTGTATATACCAAAGTTAACCCAAGCATCTTTAACCAAGTTTACCCAGGTAATGTTGGGCATTTTACAAGAGTATTATACCCATGTATCCACATATATCCAAGTATCTACCAAAGTAATACAAATTGAGACAACAGATTGGAGGTTAATAATGGCACATGTGATTACACAGGGTGTTAAACTCTTAGCGCTAGAATAGTATCAGGAGCGACACGAAGTATTAACACCATAGCAATACAAGAAAACTAAGATGCATGCATCAGATCGCCCGTGAACTATTTATCATAGAATTCTTGTAGCTATCGATTATACATTTTGGAATATCTGTCTGTATATATGTGTGTATGAATGCATGTATGTATGTGTGTTATAGACTCGCACACTGCTCGACCGATCCGACTCGGATTTGTTATTTAACGTGTCAACCTGACCTCGCTCATAGTATAGGCATGTTTCTGGACCTTGGCCGATCCGACTAAAATTTGTGTGTAGGACTACTTCGATCCCGGGAGCAACATGGACGGGTCCAATTTCACGTGCGACCATGTCATCGAACGTGCTGATATAGGTATGTTTCTGGACAAATTGAAAAATAGTTTGTCCAGATGCTGTATATACCGGGTACTGCCCAGATGAAGGCGATCACAAAGAAATCCCTAAATAGCCCGAACGAAGTCGAGTACATCAGCTAGTCTACTATATAATTTGAGAATTCCGTATATATGTGTGTGTGGGTGTGTGAGGGAGGGTGTGTGTGTGTGTGTGTGTGTGGGATGGTGTGTGTGTGAGGGTGAGAGGGTGTGGGTGTGTGTGTGTGTGTGTGTGTGTGAGAGTGTGTGCGTTAGGGTGTGTGTGGGAGGGTGTGTGTGTGTGTGTGTGTGGGGGGGGGGGTACTTCATAGAATCGAAAACGGTTGGTCGGATCGAGCTCAAATATCCAACGTCGCATTTTGGACAAGCTCTGAGCACTCATTCTCCACTCCCAATTATCAAAATCACCGCAAACGGCACATCGGGGGTTAAGGCAGGCACGATCTTTATATTGACCATGTTTGGAGTTGTTAACCGACTAACGCTCTTTATTGTCATCGGCGTTGCTAAACGCTCGCATGTGCCTACGAAACTACGGACGAAAACGCGAAATGCATTTATCTTGATTAAAAAGGCAGAATTAACTCATCGGAAAACAAAACTTGCGTGTTGTGTTATTTCAATCATACATCTTTTAGGAACGGGTACTGCGTGTTGTGTGAAAAAAAATGCGTGTTGTGTGATTCTTATGTCGGTCGTTCCTAGGAACGGGGTAAATTTTCATCGGGTCAGTTTTTCCGCCCGATGTACTTTAAATCATACCTCTTTTAGGGACGGGTACTGCGTGTTGTGTGATTCTTATGTCTTCTTCACCTTGAAACGGGTACCCACAAATTATATATATGTGTGTGTCCTTTATAGACTCGAACCGATTGAGCTCAAACTTGCTACTTACGGGAAGTGTCATGGACGGGTTAAATTGTGACTCCGACCTGAGCTTGACCTTGAAAATGATCAATTCAAGGTCAAAATCGGAAAAAATGCACAATTAACTCATGTTATAAACAAAAAATTAATATTAACTCATTGAAAAACAAAAAATTAAATAATTGAAAAATTAAAAAATTGTAATGTTTCTGACGAACGCCGCCAATGGCGGGCTAACCTGCTAGTATTATCTATTTCTAGATTTAGTTACTAACTTTATACCTGTATATTGTACAAAGAAATGTTTGACAAATGTATCTATATCAATATTACCATAAGGGTCATTAAAAATTAGATACGACGAAACAAAATTTTGAAGGGTGCATGTGATTGTGAGGAATAATATGATCATAGGTAAATTTAATTCATGGACGTTTGTTAATTTTCATTGGACTACATGTATAAGGTAAATTTTTATATTTCAAATGATGATAGGAATGTGGAAAGTTGAACTACCCAAGTAATACTGGCTATCCGCACGAAGAGATATACATGTATATAAAAAGCAAAATAGAAGATGGCTGCTGGCGACCATGTTTTCCAAAAAAATTCAAATCATTCGATAGCCCCCATCTAGTGGTCACCCCGAAGATCAATATGAAGTTTGGTGACTATCAGATGAGGGATGTGGTCTGTAGCGGTGCTAAAGAAAAGAATTCAGTCATACAAAGAGTAAGATACAAAATGCTGTCTGTGGTCATGGTTTTAACGAAATTCGGAAGAAAAAAAAGATCACTCTCATCCTGGTTATCCAGAAGATCATTGTGGAATCTGGTGGCGATCGGACAATGTATGTCGTCTGTAGGATCAACCAAATTATTCAGCCATAAAAATAGTAAAACTCAAGATCACCGTTGGCAGTGATGTTTTCACAAGGAAATTTTGAGAAAAAAATATGGCTCCCATCTAGTGGTGACCCAAAATATCCACATGAGAAACAGTTCTCCAATAAATGCTGGCTGCAGGGTGTGCCAATTGATTCAAATTTGAAATTTTTTTGGCAGGGTGTACTGCTAGTGGCCATGTTTTCCCCGCAAATTTGATAAACTAATGAACAAAACCACTGAATCCGTTGAATCAATATACATATACACATATATATATGCATTGTTATCCACACTACTGGTATGTAAAGGTACTGAAAATAACTATATTATACTAGTATACACAAAATAAACCATATATTATGGCAATGGGTTCTAATATCCGAACATAACAGCTGAGAACTTGGTGTGAATTGAAGAGTAGTGGGGTCTCAAGAATATCTACTCCTCCACGTTAGAAACATGCCATTAAATAGCATAAGTATAATCTAGCTCGAAGACAGACGTGATCCATCAAACCGCTCTTAATCCAACCAGGTCATCACACCCCATGTATGGTCGATCACATGATGATCTAGGTGGACTCGGGCTTCTCAAAGTACCGCCGGTACCGCATGCACATGCCGGTACCGGTATCGATACTTTGCTAGTACCGTGGTTCCTGTACCGGTACTGTCAAGCCATTTTATAGTTCTAGGAATATCTAGAGGTAATACAGTGCTGAAAATCACAAGCCACGAACTCTATTATTAACATGAAGTAATGATAATTTGATATCAGAATAAAGAAACTATTTTGGGATATTAGATACCATTTTGGAATATACTAACAAACTTTCCCGCAGACATAGACAATTCAATCAACCAAAATAGAACTATTCGTTGCACACGTTTTGTGGTTTTAACTTATTGTTCTTCTCTGTGTGATAAACTGATAGAAAGTAACGCGACACACGTGGTGGTTTTCACTTCACAATATTCAATCAGATTAAATGTATTTGCAAAGTCGCGCGGTCGGCCATTTTGAATCTAAACAACAATGAGTCAAGTTAGGCAACAATTTCTCTCCACGAGTTCCTATACCAAATATGAACTATCATGTCTATTCAGCAAAATACATGTACACTGTGCACGGTTCGTCGATATTCGTTCCCAATTTTATTATATAACTGGAGGTTCCATGAGACCCATTTAAATTCAAAATGGTCTACCTCATATATGCAAACTGATACGACATGTGAACGGGTACGCGTGTGTGTGATTAATCAAAACGTGTGGGCCATACTTGTGGGTGATGTCGTTGGTGAATAAATGATAAGAAATTGTAACTGGGTTAGTGTATAATTGCCACAACTGGGCAAAAATAAAGGCAAAATCATAAGTTGCAATCACAAGTTCCCAACACAAAATAATCTTTGAAGATTAAAACAATATCACAAGGCCGTGCTTTCAAAGAATTGGAATTCAACCATTGAAGAGTTATAATAGACACATAAAAACCAGGAACCACCTTTCCGTGACCGACCTCTCACGCCATGAATACAATCACGATCGATGTGCATCGCGTGTAGTTTAAAGAGCGAAACTTGATACTACTGTATTTTGCCAGACAGCCTGCTGATCTAAGAACGTGCATATATGCAACCACAGTACCGAGTACCGGCGGATCTGCACACCAGCACCGTTACCGCAAAAAATGCCCGAGTACGCGGTACCGGTACTGCGTACCGTTGAGAAGCCTGGGTGGAATTGTTGTATAAAAACAGCACTACATGTAAATATAAAATAAAACAGTGCTACATCTTATTACAGATTATTTCCACATATAATCAGTGACTACAGGCAGTCTAACAAAATAAAGTTTCAGTGACACTCGATCCGAAGAGGGGGATAATTTCATCTGTTACAGTCAATGGAGCGATTATGAATCTGGAAAGCTGAAATTTCTAAGTAATACTAGATATGGACATGACGAGTACAGTGTGTTTCAGAACGAAACAGTTGAATAAAATCAACACATTTGTAAATTTAAAAACAATTCAAACGTTATTGTATTCCATGTCCCAGCCCGGACATATACACCAAATTTCAATAATATTCATTGAGAAACAACGGACCAAACGCCATATAACACCCCGTATACATCTTTTATTCTGAGCCGGCCTTTTATTCCGAGTTGGCACACGTCGATTGGGCCGAGTTAGCCCTGGGGCGAGTACGCCGATTCCGGCACCTTCTTATACTGCAGCAGGTAAACGTTTACGCTGGTTTACGCGTAATTTAATTTAGAAAGTTCCCCAATTAGTATCGTAAATAGAGCGACTGTATTTGACAGAGACTGACTCTGTTATTGATTATCATGTTGTTATATTTAAAAAACGACAAATGCACATGCCGTTCAAACGTAGTAGTCTATTTTCTCCATGTTAAACGACATCCGCAAATAACAAATAACGCTAACCTACTGCAAATGTTTTACACGACAACTGTTAACAAATTTGGGCTGAATTCATCTGATGTGGTATGATTCCTCAAACAAACCATCGTTACTTGGAAATGTAGTTTGGGCTAACATTTACACAAATCCTCCAGCTCCTCTATCCTGACACACACGTCAGATGAAAAACAGCCATTAGATAACCGCCCAAATTTTGGGCGAAATAATCTCTGACCTTGGCTGGGAAACTTTGGCGGATAGAAGGAAAAAAATGTAAGTGGCATAATTGTTTCATCGATCACCCCCAGTATCTATATAACTTGGTGAACCACGCAAACCCAGGAGCAGAACGATACTCCTTCAGAAAAAAATTCGCTCAGACGCCCTCGCTCAAATCTCTCCCTATACATGTATACTTTTTCTGCCATCAGCGACGAGATTATGGAATGATTTGACCCCTGAACTGAACCAAGCGGAATCCCTCGAAGTGTTTAAATCGCGACTTGATGCAGGACGTGTCTCAATATGAGAAGACCTCTTCACTTTTATTTTTGTTCTATTCGAAAAGCCCAAACAACCCATACCCAAATACGACTCATATCAATTGCAGCAGTCTTAATGAAGACCTCCACGAGAATCACCTAAAAAAATCAACAGGTGCTCATGTGGCGACATAGAAAGCGCAGATACATTGCTTTTAGCCTGCTCATCATACAATCCAATTAGGGATGAATGTTTTATGTCATTAGAAACAAAATACAGAGACAGTGTCATACTCCTGAATGGCTCGAATTCTCTTCCACTTAGCACTAACTACAAGTGGGGTGTTCAAATAAATAGTCTCCACTTTCAGATTACACTCGATGCTGTATATGTGTTAAAATGACATTTTAAGAGGGAATTTTTGCGAGAAAATTATTTTCTGAAGTGATCAAAGGCCAATTTTATCTATAAAAAAAGAGTCCTTCGCTCAAATGGAGCCCGCTTGCAATCGGCAAATGTGTATGTACAATTTATACTGACGTTTATTGCTGTTTTATGGTGTTGTTTTGATTCTTCTGTAGTATTTATGTTCTAAAAATAGAATTTTTCCGCGAAAGCAACTTCCGATTATATGTTTGTACGGTTTAGCCACTGTGATTTTGTCAGGTATTGTTGTGTCCAGATCGAAGAAGAACAGTAACTCCATTATTACTGACGTCATGTTTCATTGTGATATATACATCCTGGTATGCTAATAAGCAGCACTCCTCTCTACACAAGTATAATTCAAGTATTGGGGTTTATTACGTACAATGAAATGGATGTATACTGTCAGGCTGCTCTGGCCATGTCGGTGAAGCTATATGGGGAAATCTGGCAGAACAACACATTTCGGGTTTCACGCGATGCGAGTTATTTAGGAAATAAATTTATCACCTATCTTTACGTCCATTGCAATGGGTGTATACTGCTAGGCTGATCTGGCCATGCCAATGGAGCTATGGGGTATTTCGCAGAACAACACTTTTCGTTTATAGGAAATATGTTTACCGCTTATCTCGATTCCGCCATGTTTTACGCCCAATGCAATGGGTGTATATATAGGGCCAGACTGATCTGGCCATGTCAATGGAGCTATGTGATATCTCGCAGAACAACACATTTCGGGTTTCACGCGATGCGAGTTATTTTATGATGTGAGTTGCCAATCTCGATGCCGCCATGTTTGTGACGTATTTGTGCCCCGCAAGCTTTCCCGGCGTCGCTATCTTTGTCGATGCGCGATGCGGCGTCTCTGTTGGATCTTATTTGACCCTGTGAGAACAATGGTCCCTGCTGACCATAATTTGATGGTTATTTTAAAATTGCATCTACAGTACAAGGGGGGGGGGGGGGGTTCAGACAGGAACATAATAATAACTACAATATAATAATAAATAATTATGTTGAGATGCCTTTTTATTTCAAGCCTATATATGCATGGTAGTAAAATGTACGATTGTCTGTTTCCAAAGCATGTGCTGGATATAGTTCTCTTAAAGACTGCAGGAATGGGCCGATAAGTATTAGTTCATGTCATGAATTTCTATTTCATGTAGATATTATATTCCACCCGTTTAAAATATGTGAACTTTTTGATGTTCTGACTGGAAACTTTATAGCATTCAACACAAAGCAGGGAATATATTTCTTTTTTGTACTTGTTCCGTAATAATCTATTATACAGTAGGGGGCCATGGTACCAACTCCAGATTGCTTGATTTTTTGCCACGTTTGTGAGTCGATATCGCAATAAACATTGAGTTGATTACCCGGATGAAATTCCACGTTTTTAGGGATGCAAACCAGACTTGGCACAACAAATTGGCCTATTCTATTTCAAGCATGCAATCTCGAGCTGGAAGCCTGTGGAGCCTACACTTACTGTGGAATACCGGTACATAATTATTAACTAAGGAACAATTATTACCTAAGAAATATATTATTGCTGCAATATTTCTGTCAATGTTAAAAAACTTCCCTGTCTGAACATGAACAAGATCCCATGATTCGAACTGGTGCATTGTGATCTCTACAGACGTAGCCATGCAGTTTAGAGATTCATGACATGCAATGATCAAGCCACAATATATAACCTCCCTGGTATATAATATATTCCCATTTTATTACCCCTGTTCCACCCCTCTTCAGATACTCGATCACTCCGATTGTTTCAAGTATGTAAATATAATTATAGCATGGGGCCTGATAACCATGCCGATATTAAAGTTCCTGCCACATATTAACCGAGCCATATACCATACCTGGATATACCAGAGAGGTAGCATGTATAGCCTTCTAATGTGCCACCTGCATACATTTTTGTGCCACGTGAGTTAAGCTACGTTCGTTGGTAATAGCAACCCATGTTAAAACTAAAATGTACACATTTCTGCTTTCGAATTGAAATAGGAATATACCATCACCTATATGGAATACGGGTGCGACTGAGATCTATATGGGTGCGACTGACTCGGACTGAGACCTATATGGGTCATTATATAATTATTAGCTGAAACAGGCCCATTTGTTCGTTATGGGTGTGCGCTTCGCGCATATTTTTACATTAGACATAAGTGGCCCTTTGTGAGCTTCGCGCACATTTTGATCATTTAAACAGTTTGATTAAACAAAAAAATATTAATAGTTTTTTGTTTTCAATTATTTTTTTGTTTTCAATTAATTTTTTTTTGTCCTTGTAACAAACATTTTTTATCTAAAAAAAAATTATTATATTTTTTTAAATCATAATTTTGATAAACGCCATTATAAACTCCGCTATGGTAGCCCGAGTCACCACACCAAATTTGGTTGAAATCGATATTGGGGTCTGGGAGAAAAATCCGAACAGACAGACCGACAAACATATCCTACTTTTAGCTAGAGAGTCAGTGTCCACGTTCTTCCGATCGTGTCCTCTGAGCGTATATAATGACCTAATTTGTCAACAAGTATTCGGCTGTCACATTAAAATAAAATCTCAGGTGGCTGTGGTGAAATTTGTCTGGGAATTTACCCAAAGGAGAAAGAATCACTATATATTATGTATTGAACCGTACGGAGATAACTTTGTGGATTTGTGGAGGAATTGCTACATTTCTTTGGAACGTTAAATTTTAACCAGCAATCAGAAGGTCTACGATTGAATAGGTATAGCGTTGCGCTCAAAAGTGTTCTAAGAATGGGGAAATTTCAACCATACACCTCCAAGGTCAAACAGTTTTTTCAACGGGAGCTGTGTGCATGGGTGTCAAATATTATCGAAAATCTGAAAATGTCGGTCTAGAACCTCAAAACAAAAAAATAGATAATTAATATCAGTATGCAAATTATATCAACATATTTTCCAGTCTGGTGTGTATCGGATGTATCTTTTCGGAAAACACAACGTCTGAGCTATGTATAAAACTATCAAGCGTTAAAACCCAGCTCCTTTGTTCTACTTCGACCTTCTATTTCTCCGAATGGGCACTAATTTATACCATGCTTTATACCACAAGTCGACATTCGTAATCTAGAACGCTTATGATGTATACCACATGTCAACATTCGGAACCTTGAGCGTTTATGATGTATATCACAAGTCGACATTCGTAACGTTTATGATGTATATCACAAGTAGAAATTCGTAACCTAGAGCGCCTATGTCCCCAAATGTATGCACAGTGAGCTCCACAAGGAGGCCTTGGATGTGAAGTCTGGGGTTATCAGCACGTCGCAGATTTAGAAAAGATCCAATGAAAATTTCCAAAATATGTTTTAGGGTTAAAACCAAGCACACCAAGTGTGATGGTATACGGAGAAACAGGGGTATATCCTTTAAGTATTGACATAAAATGTAGAATGTTAACATACTGGGCTAATGTGGTTATGTCAGACAAACAAAAAATTAACAAACTGCTGTATAATTATTTACTCCAAAAGTCTGAGAGTGGAACATACACTCATCCCTGGATCGATTACATCCAGACGTCACTAAGAGAATTGGAACTGCCCGATATCTGGACAAACCAGTTTATACACGAAATTAACCCTATATACGTCGGTTAAAAATATCACACGACAAACTCTGGAAAATAAATTTCAAAACCAGTGGAGATACGAGATTAACTCCATGAATAAATGTCGAAATTATCGGATCATAAAATATAAATTCACACAAGAAAAGTATTTATCCGATCTCCATCAAAAGCAAGCAGTTATTTTAGCTAAATTCAGATGTTCAAACCATCACCTCCCAGTAGAAACTGGATCATGGTACAACATTGATTACCAAATGAGAAAATGCACGCTGTGTGATAAGAGCGAAATAGGGAACGAATATCACTAAATAATGGACTGTAACAAATTGAACTCACTCCGAAGACGATTTTTACCCTTACACTTGACAGAACAATTTGTTTTCCATAATTTCATAAATATAATGAACCCAAAAAACAATGTATGTTTCTATAAGCTATGCGGATTCATCAAAAATCATATTATTTTTGGATCACCGCTGACCCTATCAACCCCACCATCACATTCGCACATTATGTGCGTATAGCATACGTTGTTATCATACCCATTTTTGTTGTTGTCGACTTTGATAATTACGCCAATGACATATCATGTACTGTGTAATTATAAATATGTCTCTTGTGTCATATAATGTGATTTGAGTGAATAAAACATTGAACATCTAACCAGTGTCAGAACAAACTATTAACAAGAAAAGAAGATGCATGCATCAGATCGCCCATGACTTATTTTACAAAACAATAGCCACATACATTGGGGAAATGTTATAAAGTTAATATTAGAAATTCAAATATACGCATCTATCAGAACGAGATATCTGGTGTACTCACGACCAAGCACACGATGCTTACATGGCCAAATTACCCCTAGATATGAAGATTGATCGTGTATGTACAATTTGATAATTACATGCTCATAAATATGGGCTATATGATTTGTCGATCGATAGATTCAAATCGTGACATCTAATATGCAGACGGACAGATGCGGGCTGTAACGTAATCCAAAGACTTTAATGACGCAAAGAGTATAAAATCCAAGACGGAATCTGAGGTTCATGTTTCCGGAATTCGGAAAAGAAACGTTAGCTTATCAAGTTGTCACCACAAATATACATATGCAATTTGGGATATATCAAATAGAAGATGCTGCCTATATAATCAAATGCAATAAAAGTATGCACATGAAATAAAAGATATTGCCTATATAATCAAATGCAAAAAAAAGTGTGTATATCCAACCCCTCGTGCCACGCCGCTGTGACCAGCCATGAGAACATACACATGACATATTCTAACCGACCGGATAATGTTGCAACCCTCTGTGACGATGTGATCAGCCTTGATGACATACACACGAAATAATCAAATAGACCAGACAGTGTCCAATGCAATACAAGTACGCACACCATAACCCCATGTCGCCACGTCTCTACATGGGACATATTGTGACAATTGAAAACATGCACATCAAATGTTCAAGCAGACATGGTCCCATGCAATAAATGTGCGTACACGCCAATCCCATGTCGTCGCATCCCTACATGTAACCAGTCGTGAGAACGTGCACATTAAAATGTCTAACAGACCAGACAGTGTCACAATCAATATTAGAAAAAAGTACATACTGCACCCAACCACCTGTCTCCGCGTCCCTACATGTTATGACCAGACGTGAAAACATGCACATGAAATAAAAGATATTGCCTATATAATCAAATGCAATAAAAGTATGTATACACAACCCCATGTACCACGCCCGCTGTGACCAGCCATGAGAATATACACATGAAATGTTCGAACCGACCGGACAGTGTTGCATGCAATATAAGTATACGTACACCCCAACCCCATGTGCCACCCCTCTGTGACGATGTGATCATCATTGATGACATACACACGAAATAATCAAATAGACCAGACAGTCTCCCATGTAATACAAGTGCGCACACCCTAACCGCATGTCGCCACGTCTGTACACGGGACATATTGTGACATGTGAAAACACGCACATGAAATGTTCAAACAGACATGGTCCCATGCAATATAAGTGCGTATACGTCAATCCCACGTCGCTGCGTCCCTACATCTAACAAGTCGTGAGAACATGCACATGAAATTGTCAAACAGGTCCGACAGTGTCACAATCAATATTAGAAAAACAGTACATACGTGCACCCCAATCGCCGCCTCTCTACATGTGATGACCAGACGTGAAAACATGCGTAGAAATTTTCAATTAAACCCGATAGTGTCCCATACAATATAAGTACTTACACCCCAACCCCTTTCACTGCGTCCCTACTTGTGACCCACCGTGAACACACGCACATGGTATTGAGTTTGTTTTAATTCACATTTTTATAAACCTATTTACTTTACTAAAGGTCAGTAATAATATTAACTATTTTACTTTTAATTAACTATTTGCTTCTTCTCATCGTAAATACGCCACTACAAAGTTTCCGTCCATGTATAAAATATCGTATCAATTTTTAATTCATTTCACGTAACAAACTTCATTTAAAATACTCAATAAGACTGTGGTTACCAAGAACAAGTATAAAACTAATAACTGCACATTACCTCTTTTAAGAGAGCGAGAGAGAGAGAGAGAGAGAGAGAGAGAGAGAGAGATATATATATATATATATATATATATATATATATATATATAGCTATATATATATATATATATATATATATATATATATATATATATATATATATATATGTATATAGCTATATATCTATATATATATATCTATTATATATTTTGGAAGATCAGGGTGTGTGTGAGGGTGTGTCTGTCTGTGTGTGTGATCGCGATGAACTCGAACTCGAAAACGGCCGAGCCGATTTCGATGAAACTTGGTATGTGGGGGTATTTTCGGCCAGGGACTGGCATAGGCATATTAATTTGTCCGTGCGACGTGACCTTGACCTTGAAATCGGGTCATTTCAAGGTCAAACGCCCGAATATCACGGGATTTCGATGAAACTTGGTATGTGGGGGTACTTTCGGCCGGGGAGTGGCATAGTCCTGTTAATTTGCCCGTGCGACGTGACCTTGATCTTGAAATCGGGTCATTTCACGGTCAAACGCCCGAATATCACGGGATTTCGATGGGATCGAATTTTAAATTTACCAAACAATGTCGGATTTCTAACAAATATATCAACGTCTTTAAATGGGCACGCTGAGTGCACCCAATTCATAGGAGAAAGTGATGAAATATACATACCGAAAACAAGAACTTGTCTTGACACAGTCCCAATTTCAGATGTATTGAAACATACTAGAGAATTGATTGATAGTGATAATTATACATGTATTGATATTGATTATGGCGATTATGATTATGATGGTGATGATGATGATAATGATGATGATGATTACTATGTTTATTGTGATGCTGATGATGATGGTGGTGGTGATGATGATGATGATGATGACGATGATGATGATGATGGTGTTTGTGATGATGATGTCGGTGACGATGATGGAGATGATGCCGGCCACGATGATAATGATGATGATGATGACGGTGATGATGGTGCTGATGATGATGGAGATTATGACGGCCACGATGATAATGATGATGATGATGATGACGGTGATGATGATGTTGATGATGATGATGATGATGATGATGAAGGTAGTCGTGAAAATTTGGTTGTTGATGATGAATTATGATGATGGTAATGAAAATGATGATGATGATGATGATGATGATGATGACGATGATTATTATTGTTATTATTATGGTGATGAGTATGATGTAGATATTGATGTTATTTATGCTGATAACCATGGATACGCTGATGTTGATGCCGATCTAGTTGTGGATAATGGTAGTGATTATGATGATGGTTTTGAAAATAGTGATAGTGATCATGACATTAAAGTACTTGCTTTAAATGTTTGTGGGATAAGAACAAAATTGAATTACCCTGAATTCCAAGAAATGTGTCGGAATCACGATATTCGCTGCCTGTCAGAGACAAAGACAGATGATTGTGACCAACTTGTTCTTCCGGGCTTTATTTTGCATATGAAAAATCGAACAAAACTGTCGCGTGTCAAATCTGGCGGTTTTATTATTGGCGTAAAGGCTGAACTAGAGGCACCAACGCGCATATTGCATACAAACTGTCCATATATTCATTGATTGCAAATATCTCAGCACGATATTAAAATTATTTTGGGGGCAGTCTATGTCCCCCCAGAAGGTACTAAATATTCATCAAATTCAGCAATTAGTGATCTTGATGGGGATATATTGCAGATGAGGAAACGATATTATAAGATGTTTATAACTGGTGATTTTAATGCTCGTACGTCTCAGAATTTAGACTACATTCCCGATGAAGAAAATGATATTGGTACATACTACAATGGTATGACTATCGAAGCAGTGCTCGAGGAGTGTGGTCTACCTCTAAAGAGACATAGTATGGACAGAGTGACTAATAATTTTGGTCGCCAATTACTGAGTGTTTGTCATAACAATAAATTATAATTTTAAACGGACGATTAGGAACTGACCGAGAAATAAGAACTTATACTTGCCGCGACGCCTCCGTTGTAGACTACATGATTTGTTCTTTAAATGCATTGCCTCTGACCTTAGATTTCGCAGTTGCTGAGACAAATAAATTATTCTCAGATGTACACAAACGTATCTCAACCAAAATATATGTGCATATAAATACTCCTACTGATAAACGAGAGTACAAATTTTTTAATATTTCTACCTCTAAATGGGATTCCTCCAAATCAACTGAGTATATATGGAACATGGACCCTGTGGAAATTTCTGAACTGCGATGTTTGTTAAATAGTTGTCCCCCCTCTACCGCTAGTAATATACAAGTAAATGAAATAGTTGGCAGGATATCTCATATACTTCTTAGGTCGTCATACGACACATTTGGGCATAACATGCATTACAAAGCCAAAAAACGAAGAAAGAAAAATAAACCTTGGTTTAACTCAATATGCCACAAAGTGCGCCAAGAATATCGTAAAGCCGTGCGATGCCATAAGCAACAGAAAAACGACAGCACACGACAAATTGTACGCGAAATGTCTATCAAATATAAACACGCAATGGACAATGCAATAACAATGCACAGAGAAAATATCACGTTTGAAATTTCGAAACTTAAAAAAGAAAATTCGAGAAAATTTTGGTCCTTACTTAATAAACAAGATAAAAATATAACGCACAACGTAATAAAAATAGACTCATTGGAAGAAAATTTTCGAATACTAAATTCTGAGACAATTACTGGAGACTTACATATGAGCAATGAGGTAATCATTACGAACGATCATTTAAATAGACCGATAACTAGAGAAGAAGTAACGACAGCTATTAAGACTTTAAAATATAAGAAAACTCCAGGCGAAGATGGAATTCTCAATGAATATATCAAGGCATCCTCTGACACCCTCATAGATATTTATTGTAATACATTTAATTTAGTTTTTGAATCAGGTTGTGTTCCAGAGATATGGGGTATCGGAACTATCATCCCGCTTTATAAGAATAAAGGTGATAAGGGAAATCCAAAGAATTATAGACCCATTACCCTTTTGAGCTGCTTAGGGAAACTATTTACAAAGATTTTATCAAATAGGTTATATACTTATATTGATGAAAATGAAGTTATCCGCGAGAACCAGGCAGGTTTCAGAAAAGGCTACTCCACAACTGATAACATGTTTGTTTTACACTTATTATCGGAAATCACAAAGGCATTCAATAGGAATTTGTATTGCGCTTTTATAGACTTCGAGAAAGCATTCGACAAGGTATGGAGACAAGCACTTTGGTACAAACTTTCGAATATTAACATAAATGGTAAATTGCTCACAATTATAAAAAACATGTACACTAACATTAAGTTGAAAGTTAGATTGGGCGATAAAATATCCGATTGTTTCCCATACTTATATGGGGTAAGACAAGGTGTACACCTATCACCCCTGTTATTCTCGCTTTATCTGAACGATCTGGAAGATTTTCTCAAGTCAGAAGGTGGTGGAGGACTAATTAAAATGTCAAGAGATATTGATACTCACTTGAAGATGTACGTCAAATTATTCATTATTTTATACGCAGACGACACCGTTCTCATGACTGAAACGCCATTAAAATTTCAGAAGGCACTGAACAGTTTTCACAGGTATTGTAAGAAATGGAAATTGCATGTCAATATTGAGAAAACTAAAATAATGTTGATATCCAAAAAAAGCTTGCCAAAGAATAGAACTTTTTTATATAACGGTAAAGAAATTGAAGTAGTAAAGAATGTTAACTATCTTGGTATTATACATACTAAATCAGGTTCATACAGTACTGCAAAGAAGACTCTGGCAAATAAAGCAACTAAAGCAATGTATTCTATCATCTCTAAGTCGAGAATTCACTGTTTATCAGTTAAAAACATGTTCGATTTGTTTGATGCACAAGTTTTACCGATTATGTTGTACTGTTGTGAAGTATGGGGGTCAGGAAATAATGAGATTTTTGAAAATATCCATAGAAAAATTCTGAAACATGTTCTCCACCTTAAATCATCTACCCCAAATTATATGTTATATGGTGAGAGCGGCAGATTGCCAATAGAGTACACAGTCAACCTGCGTATTGTGAAATACTGGATGAAAGTTATGAATATGAAACAAGGTCGATTTTGTAAGATTTTTTATCAATTGGCCCTTAAGGTTTGTGAAGCTGTGCCCGTAAAGTTCAAATGGATAGAGAAAGTGAAAGATATTCTAACAAAATCTGGGCAGATTCATTTGTTAAATGTGGGATATATTACATGCTCAGAAGAAATTGCACTTTATTTTAAACGTAGTCCGAATAGTCAATTCCGTGGCATCTGGTTATCGAACATTGAAAACTCTAGTCGAGGCAGTACTTATAAAATATTCAAACATGATATACAATACTTGGACCATTTGAATACTAGGAACGTAATAACTCTTTGTCAATTTCGTACTTGTAATCATCGCTTGTCAATAGAGAACGGTCGATGGAATGACACCAACATATTCCATGGACTATGTCCGCTGTGCACTAAAAGACACATTGGAGATGAACTACACTATTTATTAGAATGTGAATGTTTATGTGAGGCCAGACATCGCCTCTTGCCTAGCAAATATACCAGCATAGAACATGCAACTATTGATATTTTAGACGACATTCTGAATTTGGAAGATGTGGATTGCCTGCGCAGACTATGTTCATTCATACGACTGATAAATCTTAAGTGATAATGGTACTGGCGATTGTGACGACGAGTAGACGAAGACGTTAACGTGATGACAACGAAGACGGTGATACTGATGACGACTGCCATGATGTTGATAATGATGACGGTGATGGGAAGCTCGTGTATATATTGTACAAATACTGCAAAATTCTCAATCTTTTGTATATATTTTCTACTTGTATCTCAATATCTTTTTGATAAGAGAATAAACGTATAATGAATTAAACCATGACTGATCGGCCCGGTGTGGTGTAAGAAAAGCAAATCCTGGTGTGAATTTACCTGGAGTTAATATAATCCGCTGGATGTTACGATTTTGAAAATGTTCAGGTTCAAATCTCACATTTTTTTCATATTGGAGGGTGGATTGTGCCCCCTGGCTATAGTGCAGGCTGCTGGTCCATTCGGAATATAGGCTACCATGCAATCGGGTTCAAGGGAGGATGCAGTTAGAAATTCCAAGGTAGACAGCCCACTCCCAACAACTGAGAACCCTGTATAGCCACGTCCATACCCCAACCCCCGACTTTGTTAAATACGATTCAGAGGTACAGAAGTTCCATGCATAACACACCATGCCGTTGGAGATTTCGCATCGAAAATATAGTTTTCAAATGGTTTCATAGTTTGATGTTTCAACCATGAGTATTTAGTGTGAATTTGGCATCAGTTGGAAATTCTTACCTTAGGACCGTGCCCGGTTATAGCGATTGGAAATGTTCAACAGGTGGATAGCGCGCACTGCACGAAAACTGGAATGTATGCATTGAATAAATTCCAGATAAATGAGCATAAATAAGAAATTTATGTCAATTTATTCACTGAATAAATTTGTATAAATCCCGAAATTTATGCACATATATTCACCGATTTATTCATGAATAAACTTCCAAATTTATTCCAAATTTATTCACTGAATAAACCCACCTTTATTCAGCAGGATAAACTCGAATTTATTCGCACGTTTATGCATTCATTTATTGTCTACCTTTTATGCATAAATACAAATTTATTCACTGAATAAAGTTGCATAAATATATGTAGCTACATTTATTCTGGTTATAAACTCAAATTTATACAAGTTATTCACGGAATAAACCTGCATAAATATATGTAGCTACATTTATTCTTATTATAAACTCCAGTTTATGCACATTTATACCCGGTATAAATTTGGATTTGAACCTATATATCCATATATATATTTGTGAAATCTACTTTAGGGTGACATTTGGCTTGTAACCAGCATATATGGCGACACTGATGTGTATATCTAACTATACATATACACATGTGTCGCACTGATTCTGGTATCTCCATGTGTAGTAATTTGCCAACAAATTGCTGCCCTATTGTTGGTTATACCAGTCACAAATAAAACATGAACTACTTGGACATGGCACTTTGTCTCATAGTTGTATCTTGTCGTCAATTTCCGTAGTCTCTGCAATAAAGAATAAAAATTAAATAATTAAGTGATCGCATCGAAAATAAGTATAAACATTAAAATATAAAAACTAAAATAATAATTTTTGTTTTCTGCTAAAGAGTGATATCGCCCTTCAAGGACCACAATTTTACGGGATTCAAACTTCAAAATAATAATTGTGTTAAAACATGGATTTATTGTACAGTGAATTTATATGCGATATGGCAAAGTGTGATATCACCCTTCCATCACCACAATTTTACTCGATTCAAACTTCAAAACGGGATTACATCATGGACTTACTGTACAATGGATTTATATGTGATATGGCAAAGGGTGATATCACCCTTCCATGACCACAATTTTACGCGATTCTAACTTCAAGACGGGATTACATCATGGATATATTGTACAGTAAATATATATATGTGATACTGGCAAAGGATGACGTCACCCTTCCATGACCACAATTACAATTTTACGCGATTCAAACTTCAAAACGGTATTACATCATGGACTTACTGTTCAATGGAAATATGTGATATGGCAAAGGGTGATATCACCCTTCCATGATCACAATTTTACGCGATTAAAACTTCAAAACGGGATTACATAATGGATATATTGAACAATGAATTTATATGTGAAATGCAACGGGTGATATCACCCTTCCATGATCACAATTTTACCGATTAAAACTTCAAAACGGGATTACCTCATGGATATATTGTACAATGAATTTATATGTGAAATGGCAAAGGGTGATATCACCCTTCCATGATCACAATTTTACGCGATTAAAACGTCAAAACGGGATTACATAATGGATATATTGTACAATGAATTTATATGTGAAATGGCAAAGGGTGATATCACCCTTCCATGATCACTATTTTACGCGATTCTAACTTCAAAACGGGATTACATCATGGATATATTGTACAATGAATTTATATGTGAAATGGCAAAGGGTGATATCACCCTTCCATGATCACAATTTTACCTATTAAAACTTCAAAACGGGATTACATCATGGATATATTGAACAATGAATTTATATGTGAAATGGCAAAGGGTGATATCATCACCCTTCCATGATCACAATTTTACCGATTAAAACTTCAAAACGGGATTACATCATGGATATATTGAACAATGAATTTATATGTGAAATGGCAAAGGGTGATATCACCCTTCCATGATCACAATTTTACCGATTATAATTTCAAAACGGGATTACATCATCAATATATTGTACAATGAATTTATATGTGAAATGGCAAAGGGTGATATCACCCTTCCAAGATCACAATTTTACGCGATTGAAACTTCAAAACGGGATTACATAATGGATATATTGTACAATGAATTGATATGTGACACGGCAAAGGGTGATATCACCCTTCCATGATCACTATTTTATGCGATTCTAACTTCAAAACGGGATTACATCATGGATATATTGTACAATGAATTTATATGTGAAATGGCAAAGGGTGATATCACCCTTCCATGATCACAATTTTATGCGATTAAAACTTCAAAACGGGATTACATAATGGATTTATTGTACAATGAATTTATATGTGAAATGGCAAAGGTTGAAATCACGCTTCCAACTCCACATTTTACGCGATATAATAGCCTGTTTAGCAAAATATTTAATTGTAATGTACGGCCTTTTATTTGTGATCTGGCTAAGGGTGAAATCACTCTCACAAAACCACATTTTCACGCGATAGAATAGCCTTATTCCGACGTCTCTGTATAATAAAAGATTTAAAGTAAATAAGTGATCAAGGCAAGCTATGTCAAAATTTAATGCGAACATATATGTAATCTTTGTTACAATATCATGAATGATGTGGCATTCAGAATAAATTTTGACATGTGTCGATCACGCTGCGAATTGATGAAAGAATGAATGCATGCATGGCTACATTACTGTCCACAACATTAATCTACCATTGTAACACCTTAGTTTAGACAGAACATGCGAAAACAAACGTATTTGTAAATACATAATCTGTCTAAATAGCGAAAACGAATACTCGCCTGTAATGCCCGGAACACATCTGGAGATCAGGGTTGTTTACAGCAAAAGAAAGCATCTTGGCCCATAGCTTGTATTATCTGATACAGCAGCTGGTCTCACATATGCATGGAAGCGGTGGATACCATCGCGGAATAATTAAATTATGGGCTAAGATGGTTACAGCCGTAAGCGAAATGATTTGGTATAACTGAATGTCTGCATACAGAGCGGTGTCGACACAATTGTGACGTTTTGAATGTGTGTGTGGGGTGGTGGATGTTGTGGTGTGGGCAGGGACAACGCTACAGGGGTAATATGGGGTTTGTGACACCCCCACAATATTTGCCTGAATTTTCAACATTGTAAATTCGGAGGTCAAAAATCGAAATTTTGGAAATTAAAGTGTTAAAGTGACATCAAATGTTTACCACATTGCTATAAATGTTCTCTGGCGACATAATAGCTCTACTGACCTCTGGCACTGTTCGAAGAAAGGCGATTTTAATATGTATAAATGCATGCATAAATTCAGGGTCCTAAATTTATGCAACATTTATGCGAGATTTAAAAATATAAATGAGAGATTTATATTTTTGTATAAAGGCGAATTTAATATGTATAAATGCATGCATAAATTCAGGGTCCTAAATTTATGCAACATTTATATTTTATAAATCTCGCTTTTCATGCAGTGGCGTGTTGGGAATTTATTCTGGTTCAATTACATGGGGTGCAGATAGAAATACCAAGTGGGACAACCATTATAGAGAAGTATCTGTAAATGCCTTCGTCGCAATTCTGACATAGATGGGTCAGCCCTCTGGTCTTCATGTATTCGCTCCAGTCACGATTTATATCAAATTCGAGCGTTTTGCTATAGAGTATAGACCGTATATAATAGACTAAACAAGCGAGTTCATATTCAACCCGCGCAACAAATTTTATTAAACGTCTATTATATGAGTAGTTCACTCATGATCAACAGCCCTTCGCCACTACCAAATCTGATAGGGGTGAAGCAACTATTCATATAAGGGACACATGCTTTATTTTGATGAACTTTTACCTCAATAACATGCTATAAACTTTCATTTTTTACACATTTACACGTTGTGAATAAGTACAGTAGCATTGTGTAAGTTGGTTACACTCCCCACAGCCTAAGTATAGTTCACCAAGAGGAACAACCCCCCACTCGCATTGACGCTCCGCTCGGGGGTCATATATATACTAGTACTCGTTCCGGGTTGTTCCTCTTTGTCGACTACTTGGTTCTACCATTCTAAACCTCCACAAATCAGATTCAAATTCATATTAATTGTGTCATAAACACACTACAGTATATATATGGTATTACACCGCGCACCGAAACGGCCATAGAGCTATATAAGGACCATGCACGATGGCAGAGAGGAGGACCACGGTGGCAGAGATGAGGAACATGATGTCAGAGATAAGGACCACGATGGCAGAGATGAAGACCATAAGGACCACCGTGTTAGAGATAAGAACCATAAGGACCACGGTGACAAAAATAAGGAGCATAAGGACCACGGTGACAGATATAAGGACCACGGTGACATATATAAGGTCCACGGTGACAGATATAAGGACCACGGTGACAGATATAAGGACCACGGTGACATATATAAGGGCAACGGCGACAGATATAAGGACCACGGTGACAGATATAAGGACCACGGTGACAGATATAAGGACGACGGTGACATATATAAGGACCACAGTGACAGATATAAGGACCACGGTGACAGATATAAGGACCACGGTGACAGATATAAGGACCACGGTGACATATATAAGGGCAACGGCGACAGAGATAAGAACCACATAGACAAGATTGCAAATTATTCGTGTATTCTTCTTCGATTTTACCCTTTTTCTAGAAATATTTTTTTATCAAAATGTACAAATGAACAGTAAATCTCTATCTCTTGGCTATCCGCCTTTCGTTCTGTTTATCCCGATCTTTGAATATATAATCGTGGATGTTGGGAAGATCCTTGACTACGCATGCGCTTGCAGCAGATCGATTTACGTTCATCCGGCTGGCGTCGTACCTGTATAATGAAACAAAACAAAACCTTGATTTCTAATTTCCACCTCAACCAAACCTACGCAAAATAACACAGCGTCATCTATGATACTACTTAGAATGTACACGGCCAGCCCTTGTGGGGTATTTAAGAGCGTTATAGTTGGTACACATACCAAAACTTGTTCGTCTCTGTCGGCGATGCTTCTGGTGAAAGTCCAACACAACGTTAGATATATTTCTGTTATTTTTCGTGGTTTATACCGGATATTTATATCGAATCAATCTCAAAGGCTCAATTTCGTCTCCGTGCAGTGGACAGCAGAAAATATATATTATCACATATGCATAGTTTGAAAATCAATCGTCTGCTTGATTCCATGTGCTAGCACGTTCAAATCAGTGCATGGAATCAGTGAATGAATATGTTTGGTCGCATTGTTTCACCTTTATAATACATGCAGATGACACTTATTGCTACAATGAACATTTCTGATCACAATGAAAATTTCTGATCAATTTTCAACCGAATATGGTTAGTTTGGTTTGCTGGAAAAATGCAGAACCTAATTCCACTAACAGAGTAGAAATAGTTAAAAATGTAAGAATTTTCGAGCGCAAGAAACTTCTGATGGCACATTCCTGCTTAGCATATACCTGGTCGCCATCAAATCCCAAGAAGTTTATTAATTGGCAACATAACGACCGTTGACACCACTGTGTGTATAAAGTACATGTACATGTGAAATACTTCGGTGCCCGTCAGAGGATTGAATCTCGTTTCCATAGATACGTACCATTCGTTCGCCGAGCCATCGTAGCACTCCACTTGTGATATTGTGCGAAAGCCTTCGAACCCACCAATCGTGAATATCATGTCATCTATCACCTGTAAACAGATGTATGGATTAAACAAGCTGCGATATAAGCATGTTATCAACCAAACTGTTTTTGTTTTTCAATAGCAATTGTTTTTATTTTTTCTGCATTTGCTATATAAATAATCAATCAGTTATTCTGTCAAAATTTAATAAAGAGTGAAACTCTTGGCATAATATTTTCCGACATTATGAACATGCTAAAAAAAAGAACCAATCTCTACACACCGTGATCCTTATTCTGTCTTGGCTAGCGTACAAGTTATTGTAGTTTTCTATACATTTTTTCATAAAATATTTTTTATCCCCATTGTCGTATATTAGTAAAGAAATAACTCTTGTTTCGATTAAGTTTATGCAGTAATTAACCGAAAGGTTTGAAGATAACTTATATAACGCGCGTAAATTTGTCTTCAAATTGTTCGGTTATAACCGTAACTCAAAGGGAACGGGCGGCCTTCATTGTAGGTTATAGTTGTAATGATAATTTCCTCAAGAAATACTAATAGTATAGCATAATGATGATATGAATGCGATGTTATTCACAAAACACGCTTTGTGTCAGAGAAAATGCAGGTCGAGTGTTGTTAATTTCTCGCAAAAAGCGCAGTGAATTGTTTATAATTAAGCAGTCACGATATTGCATCACTTCTTTATTTAGATTCGCGCGAATTATACGTCGGTTGTAAAACGCCTAATTTTGGTGCGTCTACAACTACAAGTCACAATACTTACTTGGTATGTATTACCCGGGCATATATATACTAACTGGGTTGAAAAATATTCACCTCTTTACAAGAACAATTATATTAGGTACACGTTTTCTGTCTGATCGTTTCCCAAATCATGAAGTGTGCGTGGATTAGCTGGATTTTGAACTGTCAGCGGGTAGAATGGGTCGATTAAAATATAAAAATTGGTGTGATTTGAATGCGATTGTTGATGTCGCCATAATTTTATCTTCGCCTTCCACAGCACAACGGAACATTTTCATTGGACGATCCGGTAGTTCCGAGTGTTTGTCTATAAACAAATGGTTCTGTAACGTTTCTGAAGTTTGTTTACACAACAACGCGTACACACGTGACAATATCATGCAATGTATGCGATAGTTATGATTGGTATAAGAACAATATATGTCTATCATATAATATTCTTCTGTTTACGGTGGTTTTAGCGGATGTGACTAGTTTAATGATATACCCACCACGAATGCCGCCCGTATCTTTAATCGAATGAAGAGATGTTTAAGTTTATAATTTAATCCGTCATTTCATAAGTAGAAAGTAGACGTAAAACGAGCGTAAAACTTGAATTTCAATCTGAGCGTTCGAAATTCGGTGGAGATTCGTTCGAAGTTCGAAATTCAAACCTATAGATCGAGTAATTTCTCGAAGCTGAGCTTTAGTTTGCTGGATTCTCTTACGGAAAGTATCAAAAATGCCAAATTTCAGCCCGATCCAGCCATAAACAGTGCCACTTCCCATCAGCACCTTGATATTGAAGTTTTCTAAGTGCAGTGGCTAAAAGTCCAGCAGTATCTCAGAAAAAGTGAAAAAAATCACTTTTGACCCAAAATTCGAACAGGGGAGCACGAATTGGAACACAACAATGAACTTGATGCAAAACAAAGTGGGGGGTTGAATCTCCACCGAATTTCGAACTGCGAACTTCAATCTAACTTCACGCGAATCTCCACCGAATTTCGAACTTCGAACTTCGATCCAACTTCACGGACCCCATTTCACCAATGTATACGTGACTAATTTTTTGTAAAATAATTCATGGGCGATCTGATGCATGCATCGTCTTTTCTTGTTACGCCACACAGTGGTGTAAGCTGGTGTACAGTTTTTCATGTTCGAGCGGACGATCGATAATCCACTGGGCGAATGTATTATGTTTTTCGTACTTGAGTATAAATCGTACCGATAGTTACGATAGTCCAACAAAGATTAGCACATGTGTTTACGTCACCGGTGTAATTGTGGAGACATGTTTCTATTATGAAGGTTCGCTATCCCGAAGGTCCACTATTCCGAAGGTTCTCTATTCTGAATACTTGCTATTTCGAAGGTTCACTATTCCGAAGGTTCGCTATTCCGAAGGTTCTCTATTCCGAAGGTTTTTGTTATTTTAAGGTTAATTCTATATTCTAAAGTATTGAGAGGGTTCATTATCACGAAAATTCTTTTTATGGAGTGTGCGCTCACATCCAAACTGATCCTGCGCGCATACCGATACAGATACAGGAGGAAATGACTTATAACATTAAATGTGATTTTGTTTTGTTTTCGCGGGTTTTGTTGAGATTTAATGTGATTACGTGGGCCCATACCTTTGAATTCTTGGCATATAATATGAATGTTGTGGTATATATGGACCCTCCAACATTGGGACATGACACAGGTACAGTTGACCTAAGTGCTGTTCTGTGCGGGCTCCATTTTGGGGTTTAATATTTTAAGGGCCAAATTTAGAATTTTATGGGCCCATACCTTTGAACTCTGGGCATATAATATGAATATTGGGGGGCATGTCTCTATTCCGAAGGTTCACTATCCCGAAGGTCCACTATTCCGAAATTTCTCTGAATGTTCGCTATCCCGAAGCTTCACCAATCCGAAGGTTCGTTATTCCGAAGGTTCTCTATTCCGAAGGTTTTTGTTATTTTAAGGTTAATTCTATATTCTAAAGTATTGAGAGGGTTCATTATCACGAAGATTCTTTTTATGAAGGAAATAACCTAAAACATTAAATGTGATTTTGTTTTGTTTTCGCGGGTTTTCTTGAGTTTAATGTCATTATGTATGACCTTATTTCTCATTACATATTCACGCCAAGCAGCCCTCAATTGCTATGTTTCCATGCGATTTAATGTCATTACGTGTGACCTAATATCTCAATAATCTGAGGCAAGAGTACGCCTGCTAAATGCGAATTATAACAGTGGGGCTATAACGCTCAATAAATACTGGAGGCTATAACAAACTGCGCAGCAGAATATCGCTGAATAGACGAATATGAGATGAGTCTAACTGCAATTGTGACTTTGTTTAAAGGCCCACTTAATTTTCGAGTCATTCATTTTTGTTATGGTATATACGGTTATAATAACAATTTATGCCATAAAATTTGAATAAAATACTATAATTCATCACCATTTGAAACGCAGAATACTTCTATCTCCTAGTTTGAAACACCTTTAAAATACCGCGACAAGTCGTGCGTCGTATATCTAGAAATTAGCAACTAACATGTCCTCTTCGGCTTTCCATAGATTTCAACGTAATTTGATACTTAGGGGTATTTGTGTCCGGGAAGTGTTTTGGACGGGTCAAATCGTGACCCCGACCTGAACTCGACCTTTAAACTGTCAATGCAAGGTCAATTTGGGTAAAACGGGCGAATTTCGGCGAAATTTGATACCTAGGAATACTTTTGTCCGGGGAGTGTTTTGAACGGGTCAAATCATGACCTCGGCGTGACCATAACCTTCAATGTGGTCAATCAAAGGTCAAATCGGGTAAAACGGATGGATTTCGACGAAATTTTATACCTTTGTCAGGGGAGTGTTTTGGACGGGTCAAATCATGACTCCGACCTTACCTTGACCTTCAAAATTGTTAATTAAAGGTCAAGTGGGGTAAAACGGACGGATTTCGACGAAATTTGATACCTGGGGGCGTTTTGGGGATGGGGGTGTTTTGGACGGGTCAAATCATAACCCTGACCTGACCTTGACTTTCGAAATAGTCAATTCAAGGTCAAATCGCGCCTTTCGCCGGAAATCAGATGGGAAACAGCCCGGACGAAGTCGGGCCCATCAGCTTGTGTAATAAAGAAGACAGTTTGAAGAAAGTAATGTATAACACGGGAAACGGGAAAACTTGATATATGCATGGAAGTATGCAAATTTCCCACATAAAATTTGAAAGCTAGTTTATAGTATACTTGTATTATAATTTATATTTAAGGCTAATAATATGATATTGGTGGCGTTACCATTTCTGACTATGGTTTTCTTGTTTTTATATGGTACAGGAAGTATCGAATAGTTATCATGTACATTTTAGGCATGCGGTGTACTTAGGGGGGATAATATCACTCGACTCTGTTGCCATTTCTATAGCAGACATTTAACCCAAAGGTACCCTCACACCATAGCGTATGCTGAAACCTATGAGTTGCGTGTAAAAAATATTTGTATACGCACCAAACGCAAGCGAAATCAACAATTTTGTCAATTTGTAACCTATTCGACCTATGGGTTGCGTGTGAGTTGCGTGTGGGTTGCATATGGGTTGCGTGTGGGTTGCGTGCGAGTTGCGTGTGAGTTGCGTGCAGAACTTACGAGTTGCGTTTGAGTTGCGCTCAAAACTTACAAGTTGCGTTTGACCTGCGTGCTAGTTGTGTGGTATTTGCGAATATCTGTCACGTGATAAAAACCTATAAAAATTGTCGATTCATTATTTTCTTCAGTACTGATTTGGTCATCGAAGAGTCAACATGTGGAAAGCTACCAAGAAATCAGATAAAAGTGACCCCAAAAGTTTATTTATACCATTTCTCAACACGCATGTAGTACGCAACTATAACACGCAACTAATAGGTTGGATACGCAGGGCATAGGTTGGGGATACGCTGGGAATAAGCACAATAGGTTGGGGGTACGCTATACACGCAACATGATCGCAACAGGCACGCAACACGATCGCAAAATGATCGCAACAGGTACGCAGCACATTCGCAACATGTACGGTACCAAAACCTGGCCAGATACCTCAAATTTGGACCTGCGATCACCTGCGTTCATAACTTATGAGTTGCGTACCTGTTGCGATCGTGTTGCGTGCGTAGCGTACCTGTTGCGTATAAATTGATCGTAGGCATTCGCAGAGAATTATTGAACATGTTCAAAATTTCCGAACTTACTCTGCTTGTGTCTGCGTGTGTCTGCGATCACCTGCGTGCTTGTTGCGTACTTCAAGCCTATCAAACTTATTAGTTGCGTGTGAGTTGCGTTCGGAACTTATGACCACTATTTTTTATTCGCAACCATACGCAACTGGTGATCGCTATGGTGTGAGGGTAACTTAATGGCTAAATGGGTGACAATCAATGGTTTTTATAATAGTCCGTGGATTGACGGCTTGCGATTAAATTATTTTCATATATACCATAATCATTTGTTTTTCTATTTTTGCAATAATAAATCGTTATCTCAGCCGCATAGAGACGCGTGATTGTCGCTATCATTTTTCCAACCGCGATTTGATGACAACCCGTATAGTATAACATGCGATCTCTTTGAGAGATGAAGACCGTACACACAATGTTGTTGGACGAAATTCATTTGGGAACTTGTATTTGCCGACTTTACAAACTGATATACATGTACCTCGAGGGCGAAGTTACTCCGGCTGTCGTACATTTCTGGTATCGGTTGCCAAGACCTGCCCGATGGGCAAAATCGTTCGGCGGTTTTCAAGCGGGCTATGCCATTGAAGCCACCCAGAGCATATATGGCGCCCCTGTAGGCGATGACACCAAGTCCGCTTCTTCTGCTGCGCATATTCGGCAAATTGGTCCATTGATTTGCATTCGGGTCATAGCATTCAGCAGTGTCCATGCACTCGTTTCCATTGAAACCACCGCATATGTATATTTTATCTGAAATTGGAAATTTTCACAAAAACTACTTCAGCTTTACAATCTCACAACTTCGTTACAATTTGTGTCGCCTGATACTTTATTATAAACACTTCATTCTGTGTGCACTAAAATCGGGCATGAAGCACACGGGTCCGTTATACGACGGTCATGTAATCTTGCCATCGCTCTGGTCATTTGATCGTTCGGGGTGGTATTACTGGTTATTTGTATTACCCTTAATGACACTGACAGTGAAACCCACTCAAAGTGGCAAAGTAACGTTCGGGACCAATCGTGTGGACACGTCAATTGCATGGTGCAGCTCAATTACTGTACTTGGCATCAGGCCGACCACGTTCTTTTTGTTCGTTTGTCATTCCCTTTGTTGAATTTGGGTATATGACCGTATCTTCATTCCAACCACCTAAGTATATGCAAAGATATTTCATTATGAAAAAAATGGGGAATCTCTTCCCTAACGTCGCCTTATGTTTTTTTTTTACCTGTACAACCTTGAATTTGGATTTTGCGCGGTAGTTATGCATCCAATGACTTGTCAAGCTGGAATCCACAGCATTTATAGCTTGAGACAAATACATTACTAACAAATGCTCCTAATTCATAGCAGAAAAGCAATACAAAACTGCCAATAGTAACTCACACACGAAGATGGGAACGTTAAAACATTTCATAAATTTGTTCTAATTTATCCAGATAGAAAGTCCCATTAAAATAGCAATACACAATTTCCAGCAATGTTAGCCAACCTGGGAGGGGTAGGCCTACTGTACTTCAAATATATGCTAAGCCATTATATTTGGCATTGGTCCCATCAAGCATGTTATGTTTCATTTTCCACAGAAATGTTAGATGTATTCAAATGACTGTACTTTATCTTCTTCGTACATTTATTATTCGTACTATATTTGTCTATAGTTATGTCACTTTTCAACACAAAAACAGACCATGCATGACAGAGCGAAAAGTTATCAATTTAAAAAAATTGTCTTGCAAGTGCAGATGACAGAATTCAGGGAGAGAAATCGAGCTATTTGCATATAACAAACACACATAGATCGCCTCCACTGAATACGAAAATCATGTTACGTATCCAATTTTTTTTGCGAACTTTCACTGTTTTTTTAAATAATTAAACCTTCAAACCAGTAATGTCACATTTAACACAGGCTACACTGGCTGTTTGCGCCCCCCCCCCCCGATACTTATTTTTGTAGACCCCCAACAACCCGATAAATGGTGTACTTCTACCATAGCGTAGCGAAAAAAAATTCTGCATCACTTTCCTCGGATTGCTCATCATCGATATTAACATTTCCCATTTTTGCTGTCAGCGTCCCAATACTTTCCGTTTGAGACTATATGATTGCGATCACAGCGTCGGTTATGTCCCAATTGATTTTCACCACGTTATCGGTCATGTGGTCGGTCCTTTGACATGCACATTTTCTTTAATTTGAAATCCGAACACTGTTTACCATATGCAGGACCCGAATGTAGATAATTGTCATCTCATAAACCACAGCGTTGATGATGTCAATACTTCGATGGAAGTTGGTGTTTATTTTGGCTAATTTTGTTCTGATTTTGTGACACATAGTTGACATCTTTCACCACCTGCATCAGGATTCGGATCAAGCCCTGGACAATCTGGTATCTTGCTTGCCATTTCGATATATTTTATCTTTGTCGGCAATGTGATGTATTGGAAAAAACTTTAAGATGATTTATAATCTAACACGTTTAAGATTTCGTAAGGTGACAATCAACAGTTTCAACAGGCAGACGCCCAGCAATAAGTGAGCCATAGATTCATTGAAATTTATCTGAAATATAAACCCAAACCATATATACAATATATATGCCTGAAATGAGTACATAATAGGCTTTCAGAAGTTGGTACATAATGCCCATAATATATGGCCCTTGATCTTGTTACCGAAAATGTGTTTTGTTTTCAAAAAATGACATTGCAATTTCAGAGCCAAGGGGCAGAAAAACGGATTCAAAGGCCTCTGGCTTCCAACATCAATATGAAAAAATTTCAAACGTTCACCGTTTACAATTTCAGAAAACCAATTTCTAATGCACATGACACATTTTGGGTGCTAAAAAATTGACCCAGGATCTAGAGCCACTGTTTCGCCGAAAACGCTACTGTTATCTACGGTGGGGTCAAGGTCACTTGCACTTAATTTTGTCATCAGTCTGGGACACCTTCTAAAATTACACAAATTCCTATCCAAACTTCTCTCAATATACCTACCACATGAATGGTGCCAGAAACCAGTAAATCAAATATAAAACTAACCGCAATTTCTTAGCACGAGTATCGTCTGTGGAATCGAGTCTGTGGTGCTTACATGGTGGCGGTTTCTTCTCGGATCAACGTAAAATCCACGCTTCTGAGAATTTAGATAAATTTACGGGAATTTCTGAGTGTATCCACGCTTTAAAAGCATGTATTATAGAATGGCATAGCGCAGGCGTACAATATTTTGCTTACGTCCGGCATATAATTATAGGGACAGACATAGCCGGTCATCTCGAAGTCGAAATATACCTGCCATGGTTGTCGCGCTAGCGTCACTTCGAGGCGTACGCATGGACGCTATTAGACTCCACTGGTTTCTCATTGGTTGGTATCTCTCCGCAGATCTTTGGCGCGTGTCTCCGTTTGACCCACCGAATGCATAGATGATGCCATCGTGCATGGCTGTACTCACGTAGCATCTGCGGAAGAGAAAATAGATATATTATGCTGTGACTATAGTAACTATACCACCCACTACTAGTGTAAGTCGAGCCAACTGCACCAAAATTGATACATTAATTAGAGATACGTGTATTGTAATTCGCCTTCGCTTTATTTGGGCGACGTTATATTGGCCGTTATAGAGAGGATACCCTAACATCTTAATGCGTGTGTTATATGTGGTATAGGTGTGGCTCCTCGGGTATGGTAGCTAGTTCTATGTGTGCGGCTGTATGCGTGTCTTATGTATGGTATAGCTGTGGGACCAAATATTTAAATGAGCTTCGGGTGTGCCTCAGGTATCTTCTAGGTGTGTCTTATGTTAGTTTTGTACCTTATGCCGGGTGTTCCTCGTGTACCTTATGTCGAGTGTGACTCAGGTACCTTCTGTCGCGGGTGTGTCTCATGTACCTCCTATGTGTATATTAGGTGTGCGACCATAAATTGAAATGAGCTTAGGTGTGTCTCATGTACCTTCTATGTGTGTCTTAAGTACATTCTGCCGGGTGTGCCTCATGTACCTTCTATGTGTGTCCCACTGGAGTGGGGATTATAGCTACACGTATCTCCTTCAACCTGACTACAGTATATGCCTCCATGATATAACATGAAAAGTTTAACATTCAAATGTGTATTTGCTTTCACATGCACTATGTGTTGAAAGTACATAATTATTGTTCAAAAATGGAAGCTAATTTGTTATATTTTATTTTAGGGGCATCGGCATACTTGAATTTGAGTGACAAGTTAACTTTTTATTAAATACCATCAAACACTTAAAAATTCTAAATTATTGGGGACTATACGTATCAATTATGGTTTGCCGGTTCCAAAAGAATATTGCATACAATTTGTATTATGGTATAATGTATGAATATATATGATAGGTTTGGGTCCATCACTGTGTGTTTGGAAGTGGTTTTCTGCTGTCGTTTGTGTTACTTTAAGATCATCGATAGTATAGTAGACAAGTCGCTGAGGTCAAAGCGGATAGTTGAAACTATATATGTATGTTTGAACAAAGTGGAATAATGTTCTATTTAAATTGTCACTTAGCGAGATGTCACCAAACAATAGCTTTTAGACAGTGATATTTGACACACCTAAATGATTCACTAGCTTAATTCTCTGAAGTTGAACAGCGCGAAAGTAAAGAAATAATGACTTGCATCTTCAACTTGATGACCACATCTACAACTGCTTTACGGAGCTTACAGTGGATTATGTTCAGTCGTCGTTTTCCGGTATTGAAATGATCAGACATTAAATAATTCTGCTTACCGTTTGCAGTTCATTGGAGCGATCTCGCTCCAGAGTTTGGCCACCGGATCGTACGATCGGCAGCTGTTGAGGTATTCTGTGCCGTCGAAGCCGCCGATGATATATATCGTTTGCTCCCCTGCAACGGTCCCGTGGTATGCTCTGGGTCCTGAAACAATAAGTATGACAAGACGAATCGCAGTACAGCACAATGGTTGATAGCATGATGAAAAGTGATCTGCATTCTATTCTGTTGCAACATGATATTATATAGATGGCACATCCCAGTTGTCTTATATTATGATATTATAAAGATGTCACATCCCAGTTGTCTTGTCGTGCTCATACTTAAAACCTTTCGTGTGATGAACTAATAGTAATAATAATTACGAATAGTTCACAGTTTTTTCGAAGAATTCAAAAAACTTTTCGCAGAATTGACGACTTTGTGAGAAAATAGTGTCGTTCAATCTTCTTTTCAGACACAGCAAAAGGTGATATGGTTATATTTGCCATTATTTATTCTACCTAATTATGTTGTTATCAGGTCATTGTCAGTGTCAGGCTCTGTGATTGCACGCAAAGATCGCGTGCCCATCAAGGTTCGTGCTGCAATTTGCCAAATTTGCCAACGGGAAAAAAATATTTCCATCCGGCAAAAAATATTTAATTTGGCAAGTGGGTTTTTAAATTATGGGATGTGAACTATCTAGTCGTAAAACATCGCCGAATGTGGATTATCCGTTATGCGTGCTATCATATATATATACAATGCAAATGGAAACCCAAATATATCAACCCAGCGGTCAGCAATGATTTGTCGAAAGTGATACGTGCATGCATATAATCTTCTTAAGTTTTCACAAAACGGTAATACCTTCTTTCTGTCTATATCAAACTGTCGTCAAATAGTTAATCAACCGTGGTTAAGTATGACAGTCAGGGAGAACAACGCTCCGTAATTGTTCATTGAGGCTTGTATTAGTAATTTGTTTGTAATACGCTTGTATCAGTAATTTGTTTGTAATAGGCTCTCAAAAGAAAAATGTAATTATAACATTGTTTATACAGTTAATCCCCTTCGTATGCATATTGTCCCCTTCGTGTCCATATATTATTATATGTACACCATGTATTTATTATATCCGTGTTTTATGACAAGCGATTATAAGACAATATGTTAATCAGTCGAAGGCGAATGGAAGACGAAATGATATGTATGCTATGTAAACTTTAATGTCAGATACAAGTCTTATAGTTTGATAAATGTCCAGCAATATCATAGTAAATGCAATTTCCAGGTGTTGCTTAGATATTTATTTCTCCTTTGATATACATTAATAATACTAGCTTGTTTTACTAGCTCATTTTACCTGTGCATGTAGTTAGTTTTGACATTATACATGAAAACAAAGATTTTAAAAATTAGAATTTCCTTCAATTTCCCGATTTATATACCCTCAATTAAATTTGGTAGATCATTTTGAAATTTTTAAAAACAAAAATTAGTTTGGAAAGAGAAAATTTGGGTCCAGCACCAACCCTGGTGCCCATACTTGGCTTCACGAAACCGTAATCGTAACTCCGCATATGGCAAAATAACAGCTAGTTACTGATATAAAGAACACATATTCTAGTGACGTGGTACCCTATTCCTAATTCTTATCAGTATGGTAGTTCATTGTGCGCAAGGTGTCCATTTACCATCTCTTCAGTTTTGAACGTTGGAAATAAATCATTAGAAGAGAAAAAGCCACATTTCTCAAGCTTGGCGCTATCCAGTCTCAGTAAACCCCAGAGCCACGACAGCATGTTTACAAGGCTAGACTGCAAATGGGCGCTATCATCTTTTGATTTTTTTTTTTTAAATATTTTTTTAATATATTGTTACGTCTTTTTGTTCGGCCCCAAAAAATCTCGAATTTATGTTTAAGATTTGGAGAAATTCACGATCGTTGCGTGATAGTTCGACAGGTCGCAGCCAGGTTTATTAAATATTAGTGATCTATTAGTAATTAAGTTTTATTCATTATGACTAATGTGAAAAATGAAACTATCAATATAATATGCCACATGATCCGAGCCTTCTTCACCAATAATGCACAGATGTATAATGTACCGTGGATTCCAAATATTTAAGTAAATAATTATATATTAATGTAATGTATATTCATGTATTTTATTTATTTAATCATCATTATTATCATTGTGCAAAGTGAGGTGGATTGCAATAGTTACTAGTAATAATCCTGTATCGTGAAAATGTCTTGTAATGACAAATGTTTTGGTAATATCGCTTCACATTTTGTACATCAGAGTAAACATTATAATGTTCCTTAATGTTATAATCGATGATTGTATGTACTCATTGACATGATGATATTGCAGCTACCATCGGTTTGGGGTATGTTGGTTGATATTTGAAGCGCTACCTAACGGATTCCACAAAATTGTTGTTCGCAAATTTCGTTCTCGTTCTCTTTCCATCTATTTATGCATGGAGGTGGAAACCTGAGAATGCATGGGCTAACTGGTGACCGTCATGTTTCTTATAATTAATACTAATGGCTAACGACGAAAAATATACATGTATTTATAAATGTTTAAAGACACGGTTATAATTTAGAAATAACAGTTACCACATTTCCGCAAGAATATATTAATGGTATATATAGTATAATGATAGTATGAATGTGATATAATCTACAAAACACTCTTTGTGTGAGAGATAATGCAGTTCGATCTTCGATATGTTTTTGTTGTTGTTGCGAAAAGCACGTTGGTTTCTTTATCAGTCAATAAGTTACCCGTAGGTTTCCGGAAATCTTCCGCATAAATAGCAAAAACGTGTTCTCACAACAACATTCGCTGTACGCTGTATACATACGATTTAGCTTTCACGGGTCAGATTCGTCAAGGCAATCGCCACGTGGCGACAAAAATATAAAAAAAAACATGCAGAAACAAGAAAGGAATGATACAATGAACGCTGTGTTATTGAGATGACATAATATTGCATAATCTCATTATATATTTAAATGCGCGTGCGTGCGTAAATTCCTTATTTGGTGCGTGACGTAAATACGAACTGGATTAGTAAAATTTAATTCTCTTTGAAAAAACAATACTAATTAGGTACAGTACATGTTTTCTGTCTGATCATTCCCCAATCATGAAGTAGTATAGTACATTAGCTGGATTTTTAACTGCCAACTGGTAGTATGCATCGATTAAAATGAGACTTGACATCTACATGCCATATTCCTCGAGATATCGGCCATCCCATGCAATTTCAAATTGTTTTCAACAGATTGTCATCCTGTTCAGCATTCCATTCCATTCCGCAGACTGTCATGTCCCCATTTGTTGTTTGTTAGCGTATTCACCGATAAATCTAAATTCTAAATTCTAAATATAAGGCAGTTTTTCAATTTACGCGATACCTGCGCATGTGTGTGTTAATCGGTATCTAGATATATATAAACAATCACTTCGGTCGAACGAATAAATGTATGTTCTGCATTAGATTCTAAACTTCATTTTAATACCAAGTTTGATTGTGGGACCAATCGCTGTAAAAATACAATTCTACATGCAGCTGTTACACAACCTTGATTTCGACAATTTTATGGCTGGTCAGTCGTTGACCGAATAATGAAACTTCTGGTGTCCGGTCATTTGTGGGCTTAATATATATGGCTGCAGCTAGGGCGAATATCGAACTTTCGTTATACACAAAAACGAACATTCGACGTGCCATATTCCCCGAGATGTCGGCCATCCCACGCAATTTCAAATTATGTTCCGCAGATTGTCAACCTGTTCACCATTCCATCCCATTCCGCATATTGTCATGTCCCTATTTATGAAATATTTATGATTGGTATCAGAACAAAATATGTCGTGTTTTAGCGGATGTGACTATTTTAACAGCAATACCCACCGCGAAGGCCGCCCGCATCTTTAAGGTTTTTGCTATGATTATATACTGCAGTGTAGTAAACTCTAAATATATAAAGGTAAGATAAGAACTACCACTTTAAACACGCTCACAGAAATCGCGTTCAGTTTTGGTATTATACATATAGTACCTATTATTGCTCTAGTACCTATAGTAACACATACTATAAAACCAACCACCCAGAATCAGCCCAGAGTATCGCGGCCATTATTCGTTTTAGTTCAGCCAGAGTTGCCACCACTGCGCGTGTAAGCTATATATAAGGGGCAGACGACGCGCAATTTTTCTTGAAAAAAATGGCTGATCAACACAATGTCACGCAGTGGAAACCGATGTGTCGGATTGTCTTCGGCAGTAACAGTGGCAAAATCAGACTTGGTGGCAGCGTTAAAGATTGTATGCATCCGTAAGGATTATTTTTAAATGTAGCACTAAACAAATAGGCCGATCGATACTATTCCGTACAAAGGCCGAAGGCGAAGGGGAAATGCCAGATAGTTTGCTACGCAGACGTTATCTGGGACAATTATTGCATAATATCATATTCAGATATGTTGGAATATTATACAACTATAGAGGCGGTGCGAATCGTAAACAGACGTATTTAGTCCACACATAACAAAAAACGTCTTACAGCTTTATACTTTTTCCACAAAATGATTTATTTTTAGTCGGCCCCTGAGTAACTAATTAACTATATATATAATATCTACGGAGGCACAGACTCAGTATGAGTGTTCATTGCTTCAAATATGCTTCAGTGAGCATGACAAAAATGCTTTCTCGCCAAGCGCACACTATACACACAAACAAAAACAATTACATATAATAATCCACTGCATAGCCGTTTCAAATATACACCCTTTTAACATCACTACATTAAAGCTGCAATATATATTTTATATATGCCTAATAATATGATCTTGAGGGCGTTACCATTTCTGACTATGGTTTTCTTGTTATATTAAAAGGTGACTGTACCAAAATCCAACCATCTATAATTAAAGGCGCGCGCCTTCTAATATAGTCAACGTAAATATGAAACAAATAAATAAATTTGAGTCGAGGATGTATGGTAAATGCACGAGCATATATATACAGTGAACTGCAGAGAATAATGTGATAATTATACATAAAATAGTATTTGACTGCAGTCATAAAACTGTCATTTGCTAGGTTACGGTCTCCGAGAAGTTTCAACAAATAATTAACGGATGTGATTGGGTTACATTTAGGGTGGATACACACATGCATGTAATCTCTGAAAATATCGTGTATTTGGCGACTTACATGGATATTACAGATCATGTAATATTTTCCAATGACAACCCAATTATTACGCATGTGGTTGACCGCACGCAGTTCCAGTTCTTATTAAGTGGTAATTTACATGAGCCGTTAATGGCACGGGCGGCGTTCGTTGCAGAAATATTCATATTTGTTCAAATCAAACATAATCAGCGCGTAAATAGTATATTGTCGTCAAGACGTACGATGGTGTACTGCGCGTACATAAACAAGAGCCTGCTCGTGTTATAGAAGTTGTGCTTCTGTTTACTTAAAGGGGTACTGTACGCCAAATGTTGTTGTTGGTTTCTATAGTCTCCGAGTCGGAAAATAAGGTAACAATTTTTCCATTATTTGAAAGTCTGTTGAGTACGAAGTCATGTTATACGGATGGCAAATTTACCGGAATGCAAAAATACAAATTGTCGTTGTCGAGTAATTTTTGTAAAGTTTTCAACCAAATGAATCAAATAAAAGTTATATTATATGCATACTAGTCCCATATAATCATTTAAGTTATTGTATCTTCGCATGCAGTGAGTGGCTTGGGTGTTCTCCCTGTATCATCATAATATTTTAAGCGATCGTGTGTGCGATCGGTTTAACAATCCAGTATCCCTCAATTACTGTTTTTGATTACGGTAATTCGTAATTTAATTGACGCCATTGTATGGCTCCAGTCATAAATTCAATTTATATCAAATTATTAACTTTTAAATTATTAAATTTTAAGATAGCCTATTAACCTGAGCGTTTACAGAATACATCTTCGACTCAAATTACTTATGTTTCTATATATTATCGATATTAGATCGTTGTTGTCACCGGAAATTTAATGAAAATGGCATACAGTACCCCTTTAACACAGCGCAATTATATTGGTTAATCACACACAAATGATATAAACGCTCTTTATTATTTCCATATCAGGAAAACAGTAACAAATAACGTTCTTTATGTTTACCATATCCTGATCTAAACAAAAGCCAGGTAACGTAACGTTTTTTGCTTTTGTTTACATAACAAAGGGAAAAAAATTGACAATAACATACTGTTTATGCCATATTTCTGATTGGTATAAGAACAAAGTCTGTCTATATTTTACTATTCTTTCTATATATGGCGTTTTTTGACGGGGGTGAATATATTAACAGCATACCCACTGCCAACGCCGCCCGTATCTTTAACTCTTACGGAGTCGTTAGGCCGCTTAAAATAATTGTTCGAGCGATCAACCATACATGGTGGACATTCTTTTTAAACCGTTGGCAGTCTTCTCTTGATATTTATTCCCGCCCACGGGTGTATATTGTGTCGCTGTTCTGGTGAGATGACAGGTGCCATGGGGATATTTCGCGGAACAACACACTTCGGGTTTCAAACGATGCGAGTTATTTTAGAAAATTGTATTATTGAACGAAGAGTAATGTACTATTCCCACAATATAACTTGAACACAAACGGTGACATCCAATGTTTTTCTGCGGATATTTTCCAATATTAGTAATATAACCAAGACATCATATCATTTGCAGAAGCTGTAATTTAATTTCGGTAAGTATGCAACAAACTGTTTTATACGAAATATACGACAAATCAAAATAGAGGAACGACCGCAAACAGGTAATGGAAACAACTTAATGATTATTACGCCACATGTGGTGTAAGTTGTTTCAGAGATTTTGATATTCTGTGGTCGACTGGGCGAAGGCATTGTGGGGGAATATTTTTTGTACCTTACTCAATCGTACCGATAGAATCACGTAGATTCTGAAATTGTAAAGTTAACGCCACCGGCGTATAATATGTTTTTGAAAATATGACTCAATCGTATCGATAGAGTCAGGACAGGCTGAAATTTGTAAACTTAAAGTCACCGGTGTAATAATATGTTGATGAAAATATAAATAATCTGATAGCCTGAAAATAATAATGTATAACCCATTGGGAGCCCCTGGTGTAGTGAAGTTAATTATGGGTAATTTTAATTGGAGTGCGGATGCCTGTTCTGTTGTAGTAACCGCCATCTTTTATTTTCTGGAATTATGGTAAGAGTTGCGCCTGGAACATGATAATCTTCTCGACTGTGTTTGCGTCCTAATCTATTCAAACTTTCTTGGATATCTTGGAATGTGTTTTGGAAGGATTGTTTTGATATGTATATATACGATTTACCTTCCAAAAAGGTGAGTTTGACGCCTGCATTTCTTGACTTGAATATTAATTAGCGCTTGTCTGCAAGTACAGTGATGGCCGAATCGGCGTGTTTTATGAAAATGTCACCAAGATTTCTCCACTCGATTCTCTTAAAATGCAGCCTAATCGGTCAAATTCTTTTGATAGTTCTATCTAAATACATCTTAGCTATTATTCGGATCTGCTGTCCCGGTCGAAAAATGTTTAGTTTGACCAAAACGGCTATTGACAAAAGTTTGTTTACAAAATGAGCATACTCGATGACCCGTGCACGCTGTAAATTAAAAAAAATTTAAATAACAGTTTTATCGACATAAATCGATTTGAATGGCAGATCCCATGTTAAAATTTATCATTTATCATTTATCATTTTAAGAATATATAAGTATTCCACGCAGACACACCAAGTCTCAGCTTAAAATTTTGAAAACTAAGAGTTTTATCGACATAAATAGATTTGAATGGCAGATCCCATGTCAAATAAATTTTAGGGCCCTGCGAATGTTTTCTGAGCTGTTCCATATTGGGCACCAGAGTCCATATTTGACTGGTTCTACCTGATAATTGTGCGACAGTACAGTCGCGTTACTTTATACGTCAACATTGGTCATTATCACCCGACAAATTTATTTCTATCGTATCAACCCCCTATTTCCCCATCGTAGCCTGACTAAGTGTCAACATTGGTTTTTATCGCTCCACTAATTTTTATCGTTTCATCGGTATGAATTCCATATCCAATTATCCACATATAACCAACCCAACCTCTAATCCCGGTCCAATTTATTTATTTTTTTCATCGCTATAGTCACGTTACGTAATATTTTATCACGTGATACTTGTTCTTATATATCTATGGTATTACTATAGTATACCATATACGTATATCAATTGCTATTGCTTTCTATATAATCCTGGTGCCATCTATAGAGGTAGAGATCATTTCAGACCCCCCCCCCCCCAATTTTATATCATTGCTGCTTTAGTACAGTCGCGATGCATTACATGGCAACATCGCTCCACTAATTTATGTCAGTTCATCGGTACGAACCCCTTTTTCTCCGAGTCCATATAACCAACCCAACATCTTATCTCGGCCTAAATTATTATTTTTATTTTCATCGGTATAGTTGTGTTACATACATATTTTTATCATTTGATTCTAATTTGCATTGTACCACTATAGAAGTCCATAAATGACTATTATGGCACTATATAGAGATGACTAAGATTCTGACACCCCCCCCCCCCATTTTATAGCCTTGTTATATTGCTGCAGACAATACAAAACTGACAACATTTTGAAATGTAAGCAGGCTTCAAACTCTGGCTACATAAGAAATGTGTGTATAATGTGTACTTGCATTTGTTGCGTTAAAAACCAAAGGTCCCAAGTCAAGCTCCAAAATAGTTCAACACACTGATGTGAGGTTTAACTCCATCTACATACACTAATGTCCAAAGTAATTGACCGCTTAACCACAGCAGAATTATGGGTAATTTTTCAGGATTTTAAATCCTGAAAAATTACCCATAATTCTGCTGTGGTTAAGTGGTCAATTACTTTGGACATTACTGTAGCCCATATAAGGATGTGAGGTTTAATGATAACTCAATCCACATACAGTAATGTTCAAAGTAATTGACCACTTAACCACAGCAGAATTATGGGTAATTTTTAGGATTTTAAATCCTGAAATATTACCCATAATTATGCTGTGGTTAAGTGGTCAATTACTTTGGGCATTACTGTAACCAATATAAGTATTTGAGGTTTAATGATAACTCAATCCACATACAATAATGTCCAAAGTAATTGACCACTTAACCACAGCAGAGTATAGGTAATTTGTCAGGATTTTAAATGCTGAAAAATTACCCATAATTCTGCTGTGGTTAAGTGGTCAATTACTTTGGGCATTACTGTAACCAATATAAGGATGTGAGGTTTAATGATAACTCAATCCACATAACCAATATAAAGATGTGAGGTTTAATGAGAACTCCATCCACATAACTAATAAATATGTGTGAAAATTAAAAAAAAAAAAAAAAATCCATGATGGCGTCCAATGTGGACTACCTAATTCTGCTCCAAAAACATGTATATTGAATATATGGATGTTTATTGGGGGAAAACCGATTATTTCAATGATATTTTCATTAACTGGGATCCAAAACCCGACCTACGGGAGAGCGCTTCGCGCGCGACTGTATCTTAAGCATATGTGCATATTTAATAAGCCAACAATTGGAATCCCAACAGAGAAGATTGGCGGGGGTCCATTGCGCTTGCGCGATCTGTCCATCAAAAAATATTTAGACATCTCAAGACACGTAAGACCCAATAACTTAATATACAGAATATATACATCTATTGCCTGAGTGACTAATATTTATATTTGTTACAATGAGGTCAAATAGTTGCGAAGCCAGCACCACAATTCTTTCCCTCCATAGTAAATCTTAAAACAACTTCTAAAGAATGATTTATTGACCTTATATTTGGTATGGAGCGTCATTGGTTTACTGGAGTTCAGATTTGTTAACATCACGTCATCAAGTCAATTACTTGCGAAGCCACAGCCATAACTATTTCCCTCCATAGTAATTCTCAAAACAACTTCTTAAGAACAATTGACCAGGTCAGTCGCGCAAACATTGGAAGAGCCAGGGTCAAATTTTTTTTTTAAACTAAATTTTACATTTAAATTATTGCTTTATTTAACCAAAAAAATAAATTAAATGAGAAAATTAACTTTTTCTACTTGCTAAATTTTATCTTTTAATTATTTCATTTAAATTTAGATTAAAATTTAAAAATATACAGTCCCAGTATTTACAGTATATACTAAGTCCAAGTCTTTATAATCTGTTGAGTGACCCCACAGTCATTTACTTGCTTTGTTAGTAATAATTTGAAGGATTACTTGTTTAAACGCAATTGTTATCAAAATATTTTATGTATTTTTTATAATTTCTATTTATATGTAATAATATAATCTTGGTGACGGTACCATTTCTGGCTATGGTTTTCTTGTTCAACAATGTCTGACGTTGCATATCTTCTGCTAGATACATATTATTCCGATGCTTTCAATTTACTGAAGCTTATGCGGAGGGCCAGGTAGCTCGAGTAACTCCAGTGGTGACTCCATGCAGTAGCGTTCTTTAACACGTGTGCCGCGTGACGCACCGATCGAGGCGTGTACACGGATCAGCCATTGCTGTCAGTGCCAAATCGGACAACGTGCGCACTGCACAGGGGGGGGGGGGTCTGCACCCACAACATACATGAACAAATAATGTAATGGGGAAGTCGGCATTTTGCATTCAGAACTTTATTCAATTATCTCGAATGAGACTTTTCAGCCTGACAAACTTGGTATCTCACCGAGTTCTGATTTATGTAAGAATACCTTGACCAGGTTTCCATCCCCGGTCCGCTAGAACGAGAGACCAGAGGCTATCTACATCTCGGCTACCGACTGCCCTGATGGTGATATGATATATACCGTATAATGATATATAATAATCAAATAGTAACATATAAATAAATGTGTTGTATTTGCACTGTATTTTTATGGACTGTTTTTATATTCGTTACTTTTGTTATTGCTGACGAATACAATTTATAAAAAAAAAAATATGGAAGCTATGGGATAACTATTAATAACGTGCTCGCTACGGTTGGGTACTGGTTAGACTTTTTGCAGGATGTATGTATTCGCGAATGTATCTTCGCGAAAGTCTCACTGTTGCAGTATGTAACTTTTATTACCGCGTCAATTGCTTTCGATAATTAGGTGTGAACAATGAAGATTTTATTTCGGGAACACAATGCATAATATAACATTAACAGCTAACAGTGCTGATGGAGTATGTCTCAGTTGGAAAGTAGACTAAATATCGTATTGCGACGTTTTGGGGTGTATTCAGATTAGTAGATTTTGTTTGTCTGCATTGAGAGGCTTTCTGGTATGATGAATGAGAAACCTTCAGTGATAAGCCGCAATTTTTTGAAGGATAAATTATTCTTAACGTAATACTGAAGTGCGCATGGTGCATTCATGAAACCAATATATTTTAAATTATATAATTATATGGCTATACAATAATCTGATCTGACACCTCAAGGGCACGATCCGCAGTTATAGTTCGATCGCTTCTAAAATCTCCAGTCTTATTGGACTAACTTCCTAATGATTTCTAAAATGTTTGGTCGTCTGCCAAAAGACATGGCTTTCGGCCACTTCTTACCCGACATCTCTTACCGCTGTCGATCTCTCCCACTCTGATCCATCTATCTGCCCGTGTATCGTAAGTTTCCATCATATTTGTTGCACTTCCGTCGTACCAGCCACCAATAACAAATAGCATCTCATGCGGCATTCGCGGCCGAGACAAAGGGTCGCTGCTTGCAACAAGACTCCTGGTGCCAATATCCAAAGAAAATAAGGCCTTCAGTGCCTGAATAACAATTGGTTTGCAATCTTCGTCGTCCTTTACAAACGGATGAACTTTGACATGCTCCACGAAATATGATTTTGATAGCTGACCCAGACGGATAGCGGACAACAATTTAGCCATGTGACGTTTTCTGGATTGTGGGTCATAAGAAACCCATTTCACAACAGATTCGAACACCATTTCTTCATTTTTCACATTGAGTTCGTCAGATACAACTATAATTCGTAAATCCTCCGCACTTTGATTAAGAAATTCGACGCTATTCGTATAAATATCACAGTAATTCTGCATAATATATTTCCATGCTGCTCGCTCCAGATTATGGCAGAAATAAGTGTGAGCGAAATTCCGAATCCCCATGCAGTTTTCTTCGCTCAACTGAGCCACTAAGAAGTCGCTGCATGCCTTCACGAGTCCGTTAACTAGAAACTGGTCGGCTGCAATGAGAAGTTGTTCAACGTTGTTGGCGTCGATGTTGACATTTCTTGTATACGCATACTGGATTATCATCCCCATCATCTCGACTGACACACCCTCGATGACGAACTCCCTCTTATTGTTTTGAAACAGATCATTTGTAAATAAAACTCTGAAATACGGACTGATTGTCGACAGTATAAGTCGGTGGATTGAAAAACTGTGGTAATCAACTTTGAGTACAGCGTCACAAAGTTGCCCACTTTCCCATAGTTCTGATAGGACATTGCAATTCAAAACACTGTTCCGTCGTCCCGTCAGTCCATGTCCGCCCTCCGCGTTCGAGAAGACCATGTGTGCCATTTCTCGGACTCAACAATCGTTTTGCTACTCATCTGTTGAACTCAAATGTTACTCTGCCTTTGTATCGCAAGGCGCGTTATAGTCTCGTCTCTTAAATGAAACGTCCGACGTCATAGGACAATGCCTGAACATAGCAACGTCCAACTATGTGGTTTGTTTCATTACTTCGAATGGAAATAAACTTGATATAACATACCTTGTGTCACTCTTCTTTCATAATTCAGAAGTATTACCCAGCGCGTTTGATAATAGTTCTAATAGCACTTGAACAAGTAACGACTGCAATACTCTGGCTTATGTCAAGCAAGAACAGTCATTTTAATCACAATAGGGAGGGCTTTCCGATTGCGTTTGGTAGTAACACGATGGCTACCCAATTGCCCATAGTGGTATGAGAAACATGGATTAGCAAACGTTAATAAGATTTATTATTTGAACTTATCCGATGATATACCGAGGAAGACAATTGAGTTTATGCAAAAAGAGCGTGTATCAAATTTTAAGAGGGACATTTTCGACGACGACACACAGTCAGACAAGAACAGATTAAAAACATATCGATTATTCAAAGAAAATTATACACTGGAATCATATATGTTGAATGTCAAGAATTTTGAAACTAGGAAAGCAAACACGGCCATTCGTGATGGCAAACCTACATGCCATATCTAATTCAGATCCGATAACGCATTCATGGCTGGGATATCTGCGCGCGGAAAACACAATTATTTCCAGATAACAAAAAAAGGACAAGAAAACCCTAGTCAAAATGGTAACGCCACCAATATCATATTATTAGCCATAAATATAAATTATAATACAATTATTCTATAAACTAGCTTTAAAATATTATGTGGGAAATTTGCATACTTCTATATTTCAAGTTTTCCCGTTTCTCGTGTTATACATTACTTTCTTCAAACTGTCTTCTTTATTACACAAGCTGATGGGCCCGACTTCGTCCGGGATGTTTCCCATCTGATTTCCGGCGAAAGTCGCGATTTGACCTTCAATTGACTATTTCTAAAGTCAAGGTCAGGTCAGGGTCATGATTTGACCCGTCCAAAACACCCCCACCCGGAGAAAAGTACCCCTAGGTATCAAATTTCGTCGAAATCCGTCCGTTTTACCCCACTTGACCTTTAATTAACAATTTTGAAGGTCAAGGTAAGGTCGGAGTCATGATTTGACCCGTCCAAAACACTCCCCCGATAAAAGTACCCATAGGTATCAAATTTCGTCGAAATCCATCCGTTTTACCCGATTTTACCTTTGATTGACCACATTGAAGATCAATGTCACGCCGATGTCACGATTTGACCCGTTCAAAACACTCCCCGGACAAAAGTATCCCTAGGTATCAAATTTCGCCGAAATTTGTCCGTTTTACCCAAATTGACCTTGCATTGACAGTTTTAAAGGTCAATGTCAGGTCGGGCTCACGATTTGACCCGTCCAAAACACTTCCCGGACACAAATACCCATAAGTATCGAATTACGTTGAAATATATGGAAAGCCGAAGAGGACATGTTAGTTGCTAATTGCTAGATATACGACGCACGACTTGTCGCGGTATTTTAAAGGTGTTTCAAACTAGGAGATAGAAGGATTCTGCGTTTCAAATGGTGATGAATTATAGTAATTTATTCAAATTTTATGGCATAAATTGTTATTAAAACCGTATATACTATAACAAAAATGAATGACTCGAAAATTAAGTGGGCCTTTAAACAAAGTCACAATTGCAGTTAGGCTCATCTCATACTCGTCTAATCAGCGATATTCTGTTGCGCAGTTTGTTATAGTTCCCAGTATTCATTGAGCGTTATAGCCCCACTGTTATAATTCGCCTTTAGCAGGCGTACTCTTGCCTCAGATTATTGAGATATTAGGTCACACGTAATGACATTAAATCGCATGGAAAAATAGCAATTGTGTGGGCTGCTTGGCGTGAATATCTAATGAGAAATAAAGTCATACGTAATGACATTAAACTCAAGAAAACCCGCGAAAACAAAACAAAATCACATTTAATGTTTTAAGTTATTTCCATCATAAAAAGAATTTTCGTGATAATGAACCCTCCCAATAGTTTAGAATATAGAATTAACCTTAAAATACAGAACCTTCGGAATAACGAACCTTCTGATTGGTGAACCTTCGGAATAGCGAACATTCAGAGAAATTTCGGAATAGTGGACATTCTGGATAGTGAACCTTCGGATTAGAGACATGCCCCCAATATTCATATTATATGCCCAGAGTTCAAAGGTATGGGCCCATAAAATCCTAAATTTGGCCCTTAAAATATTGAACTCCAAATTGGAGCCCACACAGAACATCACTTAAGTCAACTGTACCTGTGTCATGTCCCAATGCGGGAGGGTCCATATATACCACAACATTCATATTATATGCCAAGAATTCAAAAGTATGGGCCCACGTAATGACATTAAATCTCAAGAAAACCCGCGAAAACAAAACAAAATCACATTTAATGTTCTAAGTTAAGTTATTTCCTCCTGTATCTGTATCGGTATGGGTGCAGGATCAGTTCGGATGTGAGCGCACACTCCATAAAAAGAATCTTTGTGATAATGAACCCTCTCAAATTAGTCTCAATACTTTAGAATATAGAATTAACCTAAAAACAACAAAAACCTTCGAAATAGAGAACCTTCGGAATAGCGGACCTTCGGGATAGCGAACCTTCATAATAGAAACATGCCCCCACAATTACACCGGTGACGTAAACACATGTGCTAATCTTTGTCGTACTATCGTGACTCTATCGGTACGATTTATACTCAAGTACGAAATAACCATAATACTGTCGCCCAGTGGATTATCGATCGACCACAGAATATGAAAATCTCTACACCAGCTTACACCACTGTGTGGCGTAATAACTCTAGAATTGGAAACGTGAACAACGTCATTTGACCCTCTTTTGTTAGCAGTCATGAGGGTGAACCTCCATACCAAATTTCATATAGATTCCCTGAGATATTTGCATGGACGGACATAGAAACCACATTTCCAGATAAACAAAGGATAACTATATATATAACGGAAAATGTGTACAACGTCATTTGCCCCTCTTTTGAAAGCAGTCACGATGGTGAACCTCCATATGAAATTTCATTCAGATCGGACAACACATGGCACAGGAGTCAGGTAAAAAAAAATTAATTTTATTACTAGTATATTATTTCAGAAGGGTCACAGCTTAATTTTCAATGAAATAACACAAGGTTTGGGAAACAAATGTCTTCAAAATCACCAGTTCTCAAATTATCAGTTTTGTTGACAGCTCTACCCCTTCCTTACATTATTCTTCAAAACTATAACATCCAATCAAAATGTCAATGACACTGCAGCTCAACTTGGAGAGGGGAAAATTGCATGTGTTGCAGTCAATGAATCGATTATGAATGCACAAAGTTAAATGACTAATTAATACTAAATGTGAACATGAAGATATATATATATAAATTAAAATCCAAGATGAGCGCAAGCTCCATATGAAGCCTGGTGATGAACGGATGATGAATGTCGTAATTGAATGAATGTATGTAATTGTGTATGTGTGTTTATATGTATGTATATGCGTATATATGTAAGCATATGTGTAGTTAAGTATGTAAGTTAGGGCCATCCTGTATGTGCGCCCGTGTTGTTTGTAACTGCACGTGGACGTTTAGTCTGCGAGACTACACAGGTGTTCTGTTTGTGTTGTATCCATTTGTTAAAAAGTTTATGTGCTTTTCATGTCAATTCTCTTTTGTCAAACAATGTATGCATATATATATGTAACCTGTAATTATGTTATTACTGCTCTCCGAAATTGGAGGAAATAAAGGTATATATATATATATATACATGAAGATATATATATATAAATTAAAATCCAAGATGAGCGCAAGCTCCATATGAAGCCTGGTGATGAACGGATGATGAATGTCGTCTGAAGGATTTAGTCATGCAAAGAGTAAAATCCAAGATGGCTGCTGGCAGACATGCTTTTCAACAAAATTCGATGGCTCCCATCTAGTAGTCACCCGAAGATCCCATTTGAAGTTTGTTGATGGTCGGATGATGGATGTAATCTGTAGGGTGTGCCAAAGGATTTAATCATGCAAAGAGTAAAAACAAAGATGTCTGCTGGCGCCATGTTTTTCAACGAAATTGGTTCAAATTTGATAGCTCCTATATAGAGGTGATCCTAAACATGCCTGTAAATTTAAAAAAGAATTCTCCATTAAATGCTGGCTGCAGTGTGTATCGATGGATTCAAATTTTAAATCCAAGATGGTTACTGTCGGCCATTGTTTTAAAAACAAATTTCGGAAAAAAATTGATGCCTCCCATCTGGAGGTCACCCCGAAGGGTATGCGGCTTATACGGACCCTGGCTCTTACGGACCCTGGCTCTTACGGACCCTGGCTTTTACGGACCACCGGCTCTTACGGACCCTGGCTTATACGGACCCCGGCTTATACGGACCCTCAATTTTATTGTTTATGTGTTATGTTTATTTAAATAAATTTAAATTATGATTGTCTTTTCACACATATATCTGTATTAATTGAGATTTTCGGTAATTTTTTTGGTGATTTTCAAACTTTATGAATTTTACTTATATTTATGAATTTAATATATAATTATGTATATATCTGTATTAATTGAGAATTTCGGTGATGTTCTGACTTGAAAAAAGCATTTATTGAATCGTGTTAATTAATCTCTTCGCCGTTGTATAAACACGCGTGTGTGATCCCTTTATGTCGTTGTATAAACAGACACGCGGTGATAAATGGTCAGTGAATGGTGACAGGGCATTTATTGAATCGTGTTAATTAATCTCTTCGCCGTTGTATAAACACGCGTGTGTGATCCCTTTATGTCATTGTATAAACAGACATGCGATGATGAATGGTCAGTGATTGGTGATCAGGATGAATCCACTGAGTTTGATTTGTTATGAAAACATGTTAGTAAAAACACAACTGGTATATATTTTATTCAACTGATTTATTGTTGACTGGCATAATTCCACAATGTCTAACTGTGCTTCATGTGGAGATACTATTCGGCATCGTCAGGAGGTTATTGGCTGCATTGAACCTGAATGTTCCCGTTTGACGCATCGGGTTTGTGACACAGGTGAGTTATACAACAATTATCTGGCACAATCGACTCAACCATGCGGCGAAAAAGGGAAATCTACCATTCTACGTACTAGTCACCCTACTCAACGAAGAGGCAGCTGATACACCAACCAACATCAGGATGGTTTCCGAAGGGAAGATGCGTAGACGACAGGAGAGGAAAACGAGGGAGACGACCGGAAAGTTAATGACATTGTGGAGAGACTACTCGTCGATGAGGATAAGTGCCAGCAAAATACTAAAAGAAGCCGCCAAGCTGTACGCCCCAGCTTAAATAATGTTTGTCTGATGTAACTTTGTTCGATTTTGTTTATCATCATATTTTTGTTTTCTCTGTATGTATGTTGTCATAATTTAAATTTATTTAAATAAACATTAAACATAACAAATAAAATTGTGTATTTTAATTGAGGTCCGTATGAGCCAAGGTCCGTATAAGCCGGGGGTCCGTATGAGCCAGGGTCCGTATGAGCCGGAGGTCCGTATGAGCCAGGGTCCGTATGAGCCAGGGTCCGTAAGAGCCAGGGTCCGTATCAGCCGGCATTCCAACTAAGGTAGATTGGTTATCTAATACTTATGGATGAACAACCTGGAAACACTATTTTCCTTTCACCTTCAACGGCCATCTTGGTTGTTCTCCCACCTTTGCACCACACTATAGTCTGTTTCACCTTTGTCAATCTATAGACTGTTTCTATACTATATATCTAATAATCGCAATCTCACAATCTCCCTTTCTTTTTACATAGATATATTGTACAAACTATATACACATTTGTTGACTGTATTATACATTCATCTTGTTAGCCTCCAGTGCTCTGAGAACGAACAGGCTAGAAGCACCATGTTTTGTGAGACAATCTGCTGGTTGTTGCTTGGTCTCGATCCATGTCACTAAAGATATCTTATTAGATGCAATCAGTTCTTTGATGACCGCTATTTCTATTCGCAGTCTCTTTTTATTCACAGATTTTGTTGAATGAATTGCGTCATGAAGTGAGTGGTTGTCCGTTAAGCATTTGAGAGGTAACTTTGATGAGAACTGTTCTTCATACAACACGCTAAGAGAAATTGCAGTATCAATAGCATCGGTCAATGCTAATGTTTCACATGCAATTGTACTACGCACAACACGATGGACTCTCTTTGACTTCCATGAAATTGGCGCGAAATATCCATTTTCACCCGATAGAACAATGAAATAACCTCCTTGAGTACCGCCATCGTCCAAATTTCCCAATGAGGCATCGCCATATACGCCAAGATGTAGCGAATCTTCAGAACCAAGATGTTTATATGTTAGATAGACATTTTCTGATTTAATTTTCTTTATAATTTTAGTGATATTGTTTTAACTGTGGATTTCTTGAATTCACTAGCCAGAATACTAGCTTCGAATGAAACGTCTTGACGAGTTTGATTAGTTACCCACAGAATTTGACCAATTTTTGACCGCACAAGTTCCAATTCACTGTCTGTTAGAGGTGAATCGGGTTCTACAAATCTGGATTTAGGTAGTTCTATAGTAGAAAGATTGTTAATGTAATCTTTCTGAGAGAATTTCAATGCAGTTGGTGAACATTTAAGGTTAAGTCCTATGTATTTGAAACAAGTATTTGACTCGCGTCCGATATTGAATGCTGCACGAATTTTGTCGATTACTTGAGATTCAAATTCTTTGGATCCTCCCCACAAAAAATCATCAACATGACAAGCCATAATTCCTTGAAGCCCTTGTTTGTTTCTAAAGTATTAAACAGCTGGATCAATAACAGAACGTGTTGCCCCACAAATTGTAAGAACTTCATTTACTTTCGTGTACCAATGATATGATGCATCTGTCAGTCCATAAACACATTTGAGCAGACGCCATACTACATGTTTTTCACTGGCATCAGAAGGTGGTCGAATATAAACATCTCGTATGATGTCTGATCCTTGTAAGAATGTTATTTTGCAAAAATAGAAAGTATTAGATTCAGGGAATCACTTGAACATGTTGGAGAATCTTTTATCAGAGAGTCCTTATCAATTTTCTCGAATCCTCGAGCGACAAGCCTTGCTTTAGAAACTCTGTTGTTTTCATCAATTTCTTTAAAAGTACATACCCATCGGGTGGACACACATTTCTGATTGGTATCAGGAACACGTTCATATACACTGTTCTCAATCCAGTTTTTTAGCTCTGTAGATTTAGCCTCGTCAAAGATGTATCTTGTAATGAGGCAATAATCATCAGACACACTACGAATGACAGAATTAATATCATTTTCTGTAGGATTTCCAGAAGATTTTAATAGGTTATGCACTTTCCCTACGTAAATTTTGTTTGTTTCTTCCAGTAGATTTTCCAGCACGACCAAGAATTTTGGCTTCGACTTTTTCACCAGTATCAACATTTGTGTATGAAACTATTTGTCCAGATCTAAGTTTATGTACAGAATCAGGATGTACAGATGAGAAATTTGTTGAAACCTGGCTGGTTTCTGATTCCAACTCTGAATTGTTGACATCAATTGGAGAATTAGGAATGTCTGAGTCATCAAACTGATCAAATTTGTCATTCAGAGGAGATACAACAGGTTTCTTTATACATGTTGTGTAATTTGAAGAAATTTTTGAATTATCTAAAAAAGTTTCTTTCTTCAATCTACTTTCATGCACTCTCACCAGTAATCCACCATGTCTGACAAAAACTACTGCACTTTCCTGTCCAATCACTATACCAGGTCCTTTCCATTCGTCGATGTTGGGCCGTTTGTAACAGACTTTGTCTCCTGTAACATAATGTTCATTATAGTTAAATGTACGGGTTTGTTTTCTTAAGGCACGCCGAATTTGTTCAGAACACTCACTTTGCATATGTTTTCGACGCGCAGTTTGAAGAGACACAATATGCTCACCAATCACAGAACTTGCGGTTGAACCTTCCAATGCTGGAGGTTTGTCAATAAGAGTTGATGGTAAATTTGGGTTTAATCCATAAACAAGTTGAAATGGGCTGAATCCTTGAATGTTTGAAAGGGCATTTTTTGCCATGAGTGCCCAGCTCAAAGCAGTTTGCCATTTGCTTTTCGTGTCGTATTTCACTTTGGTGAGTAACTCTGTAAGATATTTGTTATGGCGCTCACAAATTCCATTGCTAAACGGGCTAAATCCTGCAGTAGTTTTGATTTCAATATTGAAATTCTCAGCCATATCATGTACAACAGCATTATTGAATTCTCCGCCTAAATCACTAAAAAGTTTAGCCGGAGCACCGTGAATCGCTATCCAGTGTTGCATAAACTTATCAACAAATAGCGACGGAGATTTACATTCCATCAAGCAGGCAGCACTAAATTTTGTGAATAAGTCAATAATATGTAGATACCAGAGATTGTTCTCAAGTTGATGTAAATCTACAGCTACAGTTTCATTGAATCTTGAAGCTAAAGGTAAACTTACTGCTGGACGAGGAGGAGTTTGTTTGTACTTGCAGCAAGTTTCACAACGAGAAATTATATCTTTGAGAATTGGTTCGATAAGGGATAAATCCAGTGATTCATCAGCTTTCCTGAGTAAACTTGTTAATTTAACAATTGAAGCATGCGCAAATTGTTTGTGAAGTTTCGTCAAAGTCTTTCTCTTTTCCTCATCAGAAAACAAGGCAAAATTAATTAACACATGTTCGGAAGTTAAACTATCATGATAAGTATTTACCTTGTCCATGAGGTTGACGCAGTAATGCCCACTGGAGGTAAACTCAAGTGGAATACTTTTACCAAACATCGTCACTGCATCATTTTTTAGATCCAGTTGGGTATCAGCTCGTTTCAATGGGGTCTTACTCAACAGAAGAGGTAATTTCACGTCGACAACTTCTGTATCGATGTTGCATTCAGTGCCATTAATACAAGCTGGGAATATTACTCTCTTTTATGAGAAAACTTTCTGTCCGTCTCCAAACCGAAACACACGATGACTAGGAAAACTCTTGATTTGTTTTTCATCAGTTTTTAGTTTGTTAGAAACATAGTATTTCAACCAATCAGTACCGCAAACAGTACGAGTACACACAGTGTCTAATATAGCTGAGCCAAGTCTTTCCGTCAGAAAAATATCAAACTCCTCTTCTTTTGTGATTAATGTTATGTTGCACACATCAGTTGACGATTCCTCATTTAGCAGAGTGTTTTGTACTTCATGTACAGATTCTGTCCTATGAGGACAGTCTTTTATCCAGTGAAAGATAGAATTACAGATGCCACATTTGGTGCGTCTACCTCTCGCATCTGGTGGATTAGTTCCCGGAATGTCATGAGTAGGGTTTCCAGTGTTCACTTTCTGACCCCCAGCATACTTGTTGTATCGAAATTGTGGTCTACTATCACTGCTTGCTGTAAATACTTCTTCCTTAATGTGTATTCCATGTGAAATATCACTGTCCGAAGTTCCAAATATTCTTTTCAGAGCAGACTTCATACTTTTAAAAGTAAGTTCAGAACATGCAGTTAACGTCAGTTGCCTTTCTTGCTGAGACAAATTTGCACTGTCCAACAGTTTAAATGCAAGAACTGCATCAGGCAGTGTCATTTCATACTTCTTTGATTTCACATAGAGGCATTCGAAGGCTGCAATGAACTCTGATATAGGAATGTTGTCTTCTCGACGATAGCTATCAAACTTTTTGTAGCACTCGTAGGCAGAGTCAATCTTGTCTTTTTTGAATACATCATTTAGTGTATTTAGAAGGGTGGCTAAACCTGTCTCTGTGTTAAGGTTAGCAGCAGCAATATTGAGGGCTGCTTCCTTCGCACGACCAGTCAATGAAAGTCTCACTGCCAAAGCTTGCTTTTTTGAATCTAATTCAGTCACAAGCCTCCAAATTTCTAATTCGTTGGTCCATTGTTCATATGATTTATTTTCATCAAATACAGGTGGAACTTTGTAGTTAGTAGCCATAATGCCGCTCGCTCTGCTACCATGAAACTAAGGTAGATTGGTTATCTAATACTTATGGATGAACAACCTGGAAACACTATGTTCCTTTCACCTTCAACCGCCGTCTTGGTTGTTCTCCCACCTTTGCACCACACTATAGTCTGTTTCACCTTTGTCAATCTATAGACTGTTTCTATACTGTATATCTAATAATCACAATCTGACAGCTGGACTGGGACATTGACATTTTTATGAACTTTTCAAATGTTTTACTGTATTATATTTTATTGATGTTAGTGATGAAGACTAATATCTGAGGAAGAGATTTGCTATCAACAAATTTGATATTTTGAAAAAATAGTGTTTTTGAGGCACACTCTTGGTGTTATTTCCTGGGTAACTCGGCGAACATCCTCGAAAATCCAGCTGTGACACTTCTAAAAATATCATAATAATATTTTGTTTTAAAATTTCCCCTGACCCCAGTGACTGTTATTGCCCGAACAGAAACAACATCGACATGTCCAGACAAAGACGTATAACTCTATAATAAAATGCTTTCCGAATCCACACTCGTCGCCTCAGTCAAATTGCCCATGGGCTGGTAAGACCCCTCGTGCACCACCACCCAACTACTTGACTTCTTTGTTATTTTAAAGTATGTGTATTGTTTAAAAAAAACAGCAAATATTTTGGGTCCTAGTGTGTCCACTGGGTCAAATACTAGCCTTACTCAGTTAACCTTTTCCAGATTATAATATACGTGATGTAATTATGACTGGATTTTAACATGTGATGTGCCATTTCGTAGGTATTTTAATACTCTATACATTGATAGCAAAACATGATTTGGTCAATGAAGACGTCACCAGATGTCAAATGGTTACGCAACGGCGATAAAAACACAAATATAATAGTATGGGAGCTGATGGGGTACCCCTGCACCCCACCACAGGACTTAACTTCACCCCACTCATTTTCTTTTTTATTATGTCCCTCAACTTTTAAGGAATTTTAACGCGAAAAATAACTGGCCGTGTAGACACGATACAAGATGTCGTCCATGGCCGCCGTTTTTAAAACGAGGCACTAGTATGAGTCAGTTTGATACAAATTATGGAGAGAAAATCATTACAAATATATACAGATGTTCATATTGATGTGAAGCTAAGACATAATGCTACCTGTTTAGGGTACAATTGGAACTCCCCGTCCAAGATTGCCACCAAAATAGCCGACGAAATTGTGAATTGTGACATTATTTGTATTTTTCATGTTAACCAATCATTGGAGCAATGAAATATGCGCAATATAATTGAGGCATATCATTACTTATGAATATTCCAACTCAATGGAACCCAAAATTGGCACTTTAACTCAAAGTGACCGCTATTTGTGATTCGCTAATAGAGTATTCAATTAGCTACAAAATGACACATCACCTGTTAAAATCCAGTCACAACGACATCACTTATTATGGGATTAACCCATTATAATCTGAAGAAAAAAATATGTAACTGAGTATTGCTAAACTTTGACCCAGTAGGTACAATGGGACCCAAATTATTTGCTGTTGACATTTTTCCTGAACAATACACATTAGAAGTTACAATACCAAAGAAGTTAAGTAGTGGGAGTGCACGAGGGTCACTGCATCACTGTGTAGTTTTTGTATAGCATTCCATGCCAATATATGTTTTTTTTTTAAATTGGTTAGCAGAAGTTGGAAATTGCATCGGAAATTGCGATGCGAATCCAGTTAAATCGAGTCCTGCCTACCAGCCCATGGACTAAAACCGTCGTAAGACGGTGTTTGGGGGCAAATCGAATATACACGCGAAAACACGTTCCAGCCTCGACCAGTTTCTGTCAAAAGGTCGCACCTCTTGTACGATCAGAACCCTGTTGTTCATTCATGTGACTATTTTATCGTATCATGGTATTTCTTATTTACTTTATTGTTTACCTACGAATGTAAAATAGTGAGATGCATCCTTTTGATATGAAAATATTTGTGTCAGTTTTGAATTCGCGCAGCATGCAAGGTGTCGTTTTCAAGATGTGCAAAAAGACTAGATAGTGAACGTAATTATTTGTGTGATCGAAAGCTATATGTATTATGAGAGCACTATATCCAAGCATGTTCGGGAGGCGGTCCGTGAAGATATTTTTTACGGACCTTTCGCATAATCACGATGACGATATGGACAATACCATGCCAGTATACGGGGTAAAAATTTGATCTTTACGCACGGGGGTTCTTATTTGAGACGAAATATATACCTCGCAGTGTAAATATGTGCATGATGTGTACATGATGTGTCACCGGTCCTGCGTGGAGACGCTCTAACATAAGACCGTGGGATTTTTTCCATCAAACCAATGTGTAAATGAATATTAACCATAAGTAAGTTGTGATGCTGTCCAACTTACATAGACGATATATTCGCAATCGTAAGTGATTTTGCGAAAGGTCTCTATTATAAAAAAACGACATCACAACATTACCTACGCAGTCACGGTGTGCGAAAGGCTGGAAAATCATTTCTTAGAGCTACAAACTGTTTTTATCGTTTATCGCTTGTGTTGTCTCCGGTATACATGCGGCGGGTGGGTGCTGTTTTTATGGTTTATAGCTTGGGTTGTCTCCGGTATACATGCGGCGGGTGGGTGCTGTTTTTATCGTTTATTGCTTGGGTTGTCTCCGGTATACATGCGGCGGATGGGTGCTGTTTTTATCGCTTATCGCTTGGGTTGTCTCCGATATAAACGCGGTCGGTGGGAGCTGTTTTTATCGTTTATCGCTTGGGTTGTCTCCGGCATACATGCGGCGGGTGGGTGCTGTTTTTATCGTTTATCGCTTGGGTTGTCTCCGGTATACATGCGGCGGGTGGGTGCTGTTTTTATCGCTTATCGCTTGGGTTGTCTCCGATATAAACGCGGTCGGTGGGAGCTGTTTTTATCGTTTATCGCTTGGGTTGTCTCCGGCATACATGCGGCGGGTGGGTGCTGTTGGTATCGTTTATAGCTTGGGTTGTCTCCGGCATACATGCGGCGGGTGGGTGCTGTTTTCATCGCTTATCGCTTGGGTTGTCTCCGGTATACATGTGGCGGGTGGTGCTGTTTTTATCGTTTATCGCTTCGGTTGTCTCCGGTATAAACACGGCGGGTGGGTGCTGTTTTCATCGCTTATCGCTTGGGTTATCTCCGGTATACATGCGGCGGGTGGGTGACGTTTTTATCGTTTATAGCTTGGGTTGTCTTCGGTATACATGCGGCGGGTGGGTGCTGTTTTTATCGTTAATAGCTTGGGTTGTCTCCGGCATAAACATGGCGGGTGGGTGCTGTTTTTATAGCTTGGGTTGTCGCCGGTATACACACGGCCGGTGGGTGCTGTTTTTATCGCTTGGGTTGTCTCCGGTATATATGTGTCAGTTTTATAATCTCGACGAACACAATACTTCGCTGTACATCTGGAAATGTCAATTGTATCAACTGTGTACACGAAATCAAGCCACAGAAAAAGAGACAACTTGCCCCGGTCATTTCCTTAAACAATTCAAACCTTCGAAGTGGGTTCATGCCAAATAGCATATATAGAGTCTGTAAAACAACAATCACCAACAAGCACATGAAAAAAAGAAGATTTACTTTGTTCTTATTTTCATCAATAATTCTCCAATAATGAGATTCCGCAGGTCAAAACCATTGTTATGTAAACATTACTATCTGAGTTGAATTACGGATACAAATCCAATTAGTCCAATAAGATACCAAAGTTTAATCAAAACAAGACGGTAAACATTGGAAAAGGTCAAAGAATTAAAACATACTCTGAATGTACATTCAGACTAAAATATTTGAACTTACTACACGATCAGGAATGTTTGCTGACAAATCACTGTGACAGTTTTGTTTACATAACAATGGTTTCAACACGCGAAATTTCGTGATTGGATAACTAATAATAATATTATAAGGAATATAAGAGGAAAGTTTATCTATGTCTCCATGTTCTTCTAAGTGATTGTGTATAGACTTGTATATTTTTTGCACATTAGTTGTGGGTGTCTTCAGTCCCATTAATACATATAAAAGGACCACCTATGGACATTTGACTATAAAAGAGTGAAATGTGAACATGTTATGAAAATACACAGTACCAAATTAGGACTGTATTTGTATAAGTATATGGTATATTTAATATAATTAACGGTGGACATCACCCTCGTTATAAATAATCTACTTATATGAAAGCAAAGTGTCTGTCATGACTTTTGCGCGTGAAAAAATATATCACCATGCACCATGTCAGATTGCACCGAAATGTTGACCATATCCTGCGGCACATCTTAGAATACGACAAGCATAATATCAGGCTAATCGGTATACAAGACGATCTGAGATATAACGCGTTCCCAAAGGTTATCAATTTTCTCTGATAAAATGCGTTTCTCTGATTGAGGCATATCATTACTTATGAATATTCCAACTCAATGGAATCCAAAATTGGCACTTTAACTCAAAGTGGCCGCTATTTGTGACTCTCTAATAGAGTATTCAAATACCTACACAATGACACACCACCTGTTAATATCCAGTCACAATGACATCACTTATAGCGTTTCCCCTACGGGCCTACCCCGTTATAATCTGAAAATAAATATGTAACTTAGTATTGCTAAACTTTGACCCAGTAGGTACAATTGGACAACCCAAAATATTTGCGGTTGACATCATTTTTATTGAACAATACACATTAGGGATGACAATACCAAAGAAGTTAAGTAGTGGGAGTGCACGAGGGTCACTGCAGCACTGTGTAGTTTTTGTTTAGCATTCCCTGCCAATGTTTTTTTTATTTTAAATTGGTTAGCAGAAATTGGAAATTGCATCGGAAATTGCGATGCGAATCCAGTTAAATCGAGTCCTGCCTACCAGCTGCTCATGGACTAAAACCGTCGTAAGACGGTGTTTGGGGGCAAATCGAATATACACGCGAAAACACGTTCCAGCCTCGACCAGTTTCTGTCAAAAGGTCGCACCTCTTGTGCGATCAGAACCTTGTTGTTCATTCGTGTGACTATTTTATCGTATCATGGTGTTTCTTGTTTACTTTCTTGTTTACCTGCGAATGTAAAATAGTGAGATGCATTCTTTTGATATGAAAATATTTGTGTCAGTTTTGAATTCGCGCAGCATGCAAGGTGTCATTTTCAAGATGTGCAAAAAGACTAGTATTCCAGTCAATATAGTGATTCAACCTCACACTAATTGCAACAGAATTTCTGTCGGCGCTATAATGTAGAGAAACGTTGACCAAATAACATATCAAAAGTCCCAAAAAGTCCCTCATTGCAAACATGTGATTTTGTATGACTTAAAATTTCTAAATTTCTAGTGAAAATTGTGCACCAATCGGCTCCATGCGATTAGGTGAAAGAACATAAGAATTGCAAATGTTTTGATAAAAGAATGAAATTTTGTATATATGTACCTGACACCTAACCGATCATTTCAAGATTTGGAGACAACCATATATGATCCCCCTTAGCAACGGTTGCTATGCATCTGTTTCCTCATTAGCAACGGATAGCTATAATGGGAAATCCATATTCCTAGGCCATGAAACAGGATAAAACAGGTTTATGAAGGTTCTTGTATGTCAAATTTATCAGAATGAACCAATTTGAGGAAATAATTCATGTTTAAAGAATGCTTAACGAATGTTTGACAATATTTTTTATTAGAAAATTACCATAGAAACGGGGTTCCGTGATAGGGTTATACAAATCTTTTAACATATCCCAACTTCATAGTGTGCATGGGATCCAACTTATTTAACTTATTTTAAACACAGCGGAAATGTGTTATTATCGGCTTGATGTCTATGACTTTAAATATTGACAACAACACATACCCAATGAACAAAAAGTTAAGTAAATTACACATAAAGTGCGTTTCGTGATTATTTCTCACAATGAGATGCTTCAATTGCTGCTGGATCGAGGTAACGCGTACCGAGTGCCAAATCTATCCACACTACATGTGTATCAAATGATGCAAATGTGTCCTATGACAAACAGCAGGTGTTCCAATTTCCAAACTACCAAACTAGTGTCGAAATATATCCAACTAGTATCCCAAACCACCAAAGCGTGTCCCATCCATCAACTGAGATCACATACCATCGAATGGTGTCCCAAAACTACACACCAAGAGCCCCAGCTCAACCAAATGAGTGCGCCAAGGGATGCCAAAGACACATCACAAATAATTTAAATCACCACGAATGTCGATCTCATTAGAAAATCAAACCTTATACGTAGTGCTCCAAAGCATCGAATGAGTGTCACAATCTACCGAATCATCTCAACCATCCAACAAGTTTACCAAACCACGGGACAATCATTGGATGGTTTAGGGAACTCATTTGAGTGACAGTCGGATGCTCATTTGGAATACTCGATGGATAGCTGTGTACACTACTGTGGTTAAAGACACTAATTGGACGGTTTTAGAGACCCAACGGATGGTTTCATACACTAGTTGGGTGGTCATAGATACTCCAAATGAACTGAAACACCAGTTGTGTGGTTTGGGGTACTATTTGTGATGGTTTGGGACAAACGACGTGTAGTTTACGACACTGGTTGGGTGGTTTCGGACACCACATGGTGGTTTGGTGTACTCATTTGGGTAGCTTGTGACACTCGCTGGGTGGTTTGGGACACTACTTGGGTCATTTGTGACACTCAAATGGAGGCTTGGGACACATATGGGTTGGTTTAGGACTCTCGGTGGATGGCCTCGGACACTGATTGGATGGTCTGAGTATGGAACACTTATTTTGTGAATAAGGACACCCATTGGGTGGTTGGGGACACTACCTGATTGGTTTGGAGCACTAGATGGAAAGTGTGGTACACTCGCGTGGCTTCATGGACCCTTTAGACTGTTTGTGGCACTACGTGTGTGATCTGTGACACACTTTGTGTGGTTTGGGCCACTTAGTTGATGGTTTGGGACAGCATATGGTAGTTTGTGTCAACCATTGACTGTTTTTGATACTATGTGCGTGGTTGGTGACACCCATTGTGTGGTTTGGAGTATGCATCTGGTGGCATGGAACACTTATTGTGTGGATACGACACCCTTTGGGTTGTTGGGGACACTACCTGTCTGTTTTGGGACACCCAAAGGGTGGTTTGTGCAATCATGGTATGGTTTGGGACACGATTCAGGGTGGATTGGGCCACTCATTGGATCATTTGGAACATCTGTTGGGTGGTTTTTTGACACCCTGTGTATGTTTTAGGACACGGGTTGGGTGGATATGAACAAACATTTTGGGTGGTTTGGCACACTCACTTGATGACATGGACACTTTTGTGGGTTGGAACACTCAAGATTGCCCGTCATTGAGTGGTTCGGAACACTACGCGTGTGACCCCCATACAAGCTCATGAAGTTGGGGTGTGACCTCAAACATGCTGAATCTGATGCCGATTTGCTGACCGCACACACTGCCGTGCATTGATGCCCCAACGAATGATACCATCGTGATAGGAGAGGATACAGATATCCCAGTTCTTCTCTGATAGTATGCTGAAACTGATGGTTACAGTATTGTCTGTGAATGTCAAGACGAATCGGCCAAACAGTTGGGACATTGGTCAAATTAATAAACTGCTGTCGGTACCCATATGCGACAATATCTTATTTATCCACGCAATTTTAGGTTGCGACACAACATCGGGACCATTTGGAATTGGAAAAGGGGCTTCCTTGAGTAAATTTCTGCACAATGATTTCCGCTAATATGCCGCTGTATTCAACAATATAAATGCCACCAGTGATGAAATCATAGATGCAGACGAAAATGCCCTGGTAGTTCTCTACAACGATGATTCTGACATTAATCTCAAAGTTTTCTGCAAAAGTAATGGAATGTGAACTTCGCACATTGAGCCGAGACAACTTCCACCAGCTTCTGGAGCTGAAAAATACCACAGCATCAGAGTATATTGTCAGATCCAGCACTGGAAGGGTTGATCCAATGATTTAGACATGGTCACTGCAAAGGATCCCCATGTAAAAACTTCCGCATCAAAAATAGACAGTGACGATGTATTAGAGTATACAGGTTAGCTGAGTTCTATTTTATTTATTTTATCACTCTTCAGAAATTGGAGGACAATAAAGGTGTATATATATATATATATATATAATGTTTTCACAATAATATATCTCATGAGTCTAAAAAGGTGTTATTTTGCAGTTAATTTATACCCGGGATTTACTATTATAATATCCAGAAGACTCATACCGCTAGTTCTCAATATATCCTGAGTTCTATGGACAACACGCACAACATGAGAACTCTTTGTTTGTGATTGTCATTAATTTATATAACCAATCTCAATAGTAGCCAACACAAAATGTGAAGATGATATCATACTTTAGCCGACTAAAATGACTTAAAGTGACCAAATGGTGAAATCACATATTTTGGAAAAAATTAACACTCTCTATATCAAAAACTAAGCTGCCCCTATATTAAATGAAAGTGTCAATGACACTGTAGCTCAACTTAAGTAAGGGAATATTTTAATGGTTGACAGTATATGGAGAAATAGGAAAGGTGCTAACTGAAATGTCTAACCTACATGTAGCTGTGCCAAAGGATTTAGTCATGCAAAGAGTAAAATCCAAGATGGCTGCTGGCGGCCATGTTTTTTGGCTGAATGACCTCAAAATGACTAGTTCCCATCTACGTGTCATTGTTAACATCCATGACAAATTTCATGAAGATCCGACTGAAGCTACGACCTGCAGCCCGCGCCAAAGGATATAGTCATGTAACGAGTAAAATCCAAGATGGCTGCTGGTGGCCATGTTTTTTGTCCAAACGACCCCAAAATGACTCGTTCCCATCTACATTTCAATATTAACATCCATGACAAATTTCATGATTATCAGTCGAATAGTACGACCTGTAGCCAGCACCAATGGATTTAATTTTGAAATCCAAGATGGCCTCCAGAGGCCACGTTTTTTGGCTGAATAACCTACTTGTCATTGTTAACATCCATGACAAATTTCATGAAGATCCGACGAAAGCTACGACTTGTAGCCCGTGCCAAAGGATTTAGTCATGTAAAGAGTAAAATCCAAGATGGCTGCTGGCGGCCATGTTTTTTGGTCGAACGACCCCAAAATGACTCGTTCCAATCTACATGTCATTGTTAACATCCATGACAAATTTCATGAAGTTCCGACCAAAGCTACGACCTGTAGCCCGTGCCAAAGGATTTAGTCATGTAAAGAGTAAAATCCAAGATGGCTGCTGGCGGCCATGTTTTTTGGCCGAACGACCCCAAAATCACTCGTTCCCATCTAAATGTCAATATTAACATCCATGACAAATTTCATGATGATCAACGAACAGTACGACCTGTAGACCGCGACAATGGATTGAATTTTGAAATCCAAGATGGCCACCAGCGGCCATGTTTTGTGGCCAAATGACCCCAAAATGACTCGTTCCCATCTACATGTCATTGTTAACAACCATGACAAAGTTCATGAAGATCAAACCAAAGCTACCACCTGTAGCCCACGCCAAAGGATTTAGTCATGCAAAGAGTAAAATACAAGATGGCTGCTGGCGGCCATGTTTTTTGGCCGAGCGACCCCAAAATGACTAGTTCCCATCTACATGTCATTGTTAACATCCATGACAAATTTCATGAAGATCCGACTAAAGCTACGACCTGCAGCCCGCGCCAAAGGATTTAGTCATGCGAAGAGTACAATCCAAAATGGCTGCTGGCGGCCATGTTTTTTGACAGAACGACCCCAAAATGACTCGTTCCCATCTACATGTCAATATTAACATCGATGACAAATTTCATGATGATCAGACGAACAGTACTACCTGTAGACCGCGCCAATGGATTTAATTTTGAAATCCAAGATGGCCGCCAGTGGTCATGTTTTTTGGCCGAATGACCCCAAAATGACTCGTTCCCATCTACATGTCAATGTCAACATTCATGACAAATTTCATAAAGATCAGACCAAAGGTACGACCTGTAGCCCGCGCCAAAGGAAATTGTTGACGGACACACGGACGACGGACGCCAACCCATGGCAATAGCTCAAACTTACAAAGTAAGTTGAGCTAAAAAGACCATATAATTTGTTTAAAACCATTATGTCGACAATATTACACAAAATATGAGAGATTTTATCAAACTTTAGCCCCCTAAAATAGCTTATATTGACCAAGTGGGGAAATAACATATTTCACAAAAGTGAAACGCTCTCTATATACAAAAACTAGGGCAAAAACCAGTTTGGGACTTTTTGTATAGAGATGTCTGGTTACTACTCTGTACACAAATGAAGAGAAAATTTCTGTTGCAATTAGTGTAAGGTTGGCCTACTTTCTTAGCCAGATTGACTGGACTATAGATAGCGAACGTAATTATTTGTGTGATCGAAAGCTATATGTATTATGAGAGCACTATATCGAAGCATGTTCGGGAGCCGATCCTTGAAGATTTCTTTTTTTATCATGCCAGTATACGGAGAACAAATTCAATCTTTACGCACCGGGGTTCTTATCTGAGACGAAATATATACCACGCAGTATGTGCAGTATGTGCAGATGTGTACAGGGTGTGTCACCCGTCCTGCGCGGAGACGCTCTAACATAAGACCGTGGGATTTTTCCATCAAACATATGTGTAAATGAATATTAACCATGGCATGTAAGTTGTGATGGTGTCTAACTTACTGAGACAATATATCCGTAATCGTAAGTGATTTTGCGAAAGGTCTCTACTATAAAAAAAAAACGACATCACAACATCACCCACGCAGTCACGGTGTGCGAAAGGCTGGAAAATCATTTCTTAGAGCTACAAACTCAGGAATTGCCCGTGGATATACGTGCGGATGCTGTTTTTATCGTTTACCGCTTTGGTTGTCTCCGGTGTAAACGCGGCGGGTGGGTGCTGTTTTTATCGTTTATCGCTTGTGTTGTCTCCAGTATACATGCGGCGGGTGGGTGCTGTTTTTATCGCGTATCGCTTGGGTTGTCTCCGGTATACATGCGGCGGGTGGGTGCTGTTTTTATCGTTTATAGCTTTGGTTGTCTCCGGTATACATGTGGCGGGTGGTGCTGTTTTTATCGCGTATCGCTTGGGTTGTCTCCGGTATACATGTGGCGAGTGGGTGCTGTTTTTATCCCTTGGGTTGTCTCCGGTGTATACATGCGGCGGATGTGTGCTGTTTTTATCGCTTATCGCTTGGGTTGTCTCCAGTATACATGCAGCGGGTGAATGCTGTTTTTATCGCTTGGGTTGTCTCCGGTACACATGCGGCAGCTGGGTGCTGTTTTTATCGCTTATCGCTTGGTTTGATTCCAGTATAAACGCGGCGGGTGGGTGCTGTTTTCATGGTATATCGCTTGGGTTGTCTCCAGTATACATACGGCAGGTGGTGCTGTTTTTATCGCTTGGGTTGTCTCCGGTATACATCTGGCGGGTGGATGCTGTTTTTTTTATCGTTTATCGCTTCGGTTGTCTCCGTTATCAACGCGGCGGTGGATGCTGTTTTTTATCATTTATCGCTTGGGTTGTCTCCGGTATACATGCGGCGGGTGGGTGCTGTTTTTATCGCTTATTGCTTGGGTTGTCTCCGGTATACATGCGGCGGGTGGGTGCTGTTTTTATCGTTTATCGCTTGGGTTGTCTCCGGTATAAACATGGCGGGTGGTTGCTGTTTTTATCGCTTACCGCTTGGGTTGTATCCGGTATACACATGGCGGGTGGATGCTGTTTTTATCGTTATCACCTGGGTTGTCTCCAGAATACGTGTCAGTTTTATAAATCTCGAAGAACACAAAACTTCTCTGTACATCTGGAAATGTCAATTGTATCAACTGTGTACACGAAATCAAGCCACAGAAAAAGAGACAACTTGCCCCGGTCATTTCCTTAAAAGAACTCAAAACCTTCGAAGTGGGTTCATGCGAAATAGCATATATAGAGTATGTAAAACAACAATCACCAACAAGCACATGAAAAAAAGAAGATTTACTTTGTTCTTATTTTCATTAATAATTCTCCAATAATGAGATTCCGCAGGTCAAAACCATTGGTATGTAAACATTACTATCTGAGTTGAATTACGGATAAAAATCCAATTAGTCCAATAAGATACCAAAGTTTAATCAAAACAAGACGGTAAACATTGGAAAAGGTCAAAGAATTAAAACATACTCTGAATGTACATTCAGACTAAAATATTTGAACTTACTACACGATCAGGAATGTTTGCTGACAAATCACTGTGACAGTTTTGTTTACATAACAATGGTTTCAACACGCGAAATTTCGTGATTGGATAACTAATAATAATATTATAAGGAATATGAGAATAAAGTTTAACTATGTCTCCATGATCTTCTAAGTGATTGTGTATAGACTTGTATATTTTTTGCACATTAATTGTGGGTGTCTTCAGTCCCATTAATACATATAGAAGGACCACATATGGACATTTGACTATAAAAGAGTGAAATGTGAACATGTTATGAAAATGCACAGTACCAAATTAGGACTGTATTTGTATAAGTATATGGTATATTTAATATACTTAACGGTGGACATCACCCTCGTTATAAATAATCTACTTATATGAAAGCAAAGTGTCTGTCATGACTATTGCGCGTGAAAAAAATATATCACCATGCACCATGTCAGATTGCACCCAAATGTTGACCATCTTAGAATACGACAAGCATAATATCAGGCTAATCGGTATACAAGACGATCTGAGATATAACGCGTTCCCAAAGGTTATCAATTTTCTCTGATAAAATGCGTTTCTCTGAAGACGAATTTTTTTTCAGCGGCATCCGTCATTGCAAAATACAAAAAACAAATTCCGCCCTCAGTTCGTATGCTTTCTTTATATCGTTATCAGTGGTGAGAACATTTGTGAAGAACAATCCCCTAGTAAATTAAATACTTATAAAAAATCCAGTTTATTCAGGGTCACTATGATGAAGAGTGTGGGGCATTTTATGCGCAAGGCCAACTTAATGGATGGTATGGCGTGTCTTTGACTGGTGCATGGAATTCATTTGTGACGGGAACGTAAACTGAGAAACAATGGCGAGTAAACTCATTTAATTGATCAACACCAATTATATAAGTACATTGACATGAATGAGGAATGCTAACAAGCCAGACGATCTGATTGAACAAACTATAACAGTTCTAGAACTCATCTCATGGCGATAACTTTATTCCAAATAGTGTGACTATGTGTAAGTAATTTAGTAAACCATCCCAAAGTTAGATAAATCCTCTTGGCTTCAGCCTGCAATCACTATTGCAAGAATTGTCATCACTACAAGATTTGATCCGCCAAAATAATGACCAGGTTTAGAACCGACAACATCTAGGTTCTAACTTCCGCCGATATTATAGCTACCAATGGTTTGCTGGTATGAATACGACTGGCGATCTGCGGCGATGACGTTTATTAGCAGCTGACAGATTACTTGCCAATAGCCCATTGAGTCTTAGTTATCTGTTCATGTGAAACAATCTAACTTTTAATTCTCGACTCAAAAGAAAATATTATTGAGCCCGGAATATATATAATTATATTTATCACATAATTTGGCCATAAAAGCAGTTTCATAATTATCGGTAATAGACACGTTTAATATCAGCGCGTGCGATGACGTCACGGCGTTCTTCAAATAACTTGCGATCGCTTTAGTTTATGATTGTTGTTTTCGATGAATATTGCGCGTTGCTTCGGGTTTATTTGATCATGTGATAAAAGGTATCTCAAACTCGTTCTATTTTATACGTAATTTATCAACCTCGTCCACTAAATTCTATTTGAGCCTCGGTAAACCTCGGCTCAAATCGAATTTAGTGAACTCGGTTGATAAATTCCGTATAAAATAGAAACTCATGTGAGATCCTCTATATATGAGACCAGGATAAGTAAGAATAAGATCGACTGGCTTTTACATGCAATGGAACAAATGATCAGTGATATATTTTGGTAACGATATCAGTGAAATAATTAGCGTTAAAGATGCATTATCAGAATCAATGCTCCCAAATTACAATTTCTTTGGCTTCGGTGGGGGGAGGGGGGGGGGGGGGTAATACGGCCAAATTTTTTTGAACAATATGTTGATAAAGAACACATTTTGGGAAATTTGATACCATAGTTGACAATGGTTAGCACTATTTTGTTGCAAGTAATCGATTCTGACAACTAAAGCGCATTTGAAGAAATGTTGTTGTTATTGTATCTTGATGACATGGTCGGATTGAGTATACCTTTAAATGCGTGAAAGTGAAAAGTTAGTACTCGGGCACAATGGCAACTGGAGGAAAGCAGCATTCTACTACCGTAACATCGCTGAAAATTTCCAACAAATCGACCGTACCACTCCATAGAAAATATTGTCTGAACTAAGCTCAATTGTAAATATTTACATAGATTCGGGACGCAACTATCGGCGATAAACAAACGCAAATGATTACACCAACAAGAGCGACTGCATTTAATTAATATATAGAAATGACGGTGCGTGTTATCATTGTAAAAATAACTACTTTGTGCAAGACTAATCTCAATTTCTATTTGATCACCCTACCGGTGTGTTTCATATCATTTTCGGTATCTAAGCATCTCCTATACTACATGTACGGAAAAGAAAGCGGTCAAATTCCGAGATAGCATCTCACTCGATTCTCCGTCACCATCTCCTTTACCCTCCCTCTCACTATCCCCCTCATATCGCTCTTTCCAAATTTCTCTCCCGCTCTCTTTCTCTCTCGAGATTAATTTGAAATTCTCCTAACAATAATAAACAATCGTTACTGACATTCTGTCACATACATGTGTCTATGACAAAGATTTAACCATGTTAGCATTGAGCTGCTGGAGTCTATAGTCTGCCTGGACACATTTCTCAAAATATATGTATGGGGGAATGAAATCAGGTGAAATTCATACCATGCTCTGTAGAGTGTATAACAAAATAAATATAATTAATAAACATAGCATATGAGTGATACATTCAGTAGTGTCTATTATAAATATGTTAATCGGTATGCTATAATTAGTAGTATACGTTATTGGAAAGCTAATTAAAAATAAGTGGCATGGGGCTATATTAAATCCCCATTGGTCAGACGACAGATGGACGAAATGTTTATATATCTATATTTTTCTCTGACAGGGACAGATTTCCGTTCCCATCATTTCTGATTACCATGATAAATATGATTGTCTATAAGCAGCATTGGCTGGTTAAATTGATATCTTGCTGGGGTTTCTCCCTTAGACAAAGTAACTGTTTGTCCAATGAAACAGTACAGATTGAGTTGATTTTATAGAGGAAACATTAATAATCATAATTGTAATACAGACATATGAAATAATATATCGCTAAATCGTAAAACCAATTGACTACTAACAGTGGCCGAGCTATACTGAACTACGTTAAATAATTAATCTTTCAAATGAGATAAAGAAAATTAATTTTGACTGATTGAAGAGATTTAAAATTGGCCTGCCCATTTAAACACAAGAAAGCACAAATCCATATATATATATGTATGTTATACTATATGTATAATAAAATTCAGGTATATCAATTAAAGATCTGAATAACAAAATTAACATAACATTTATTTTGAAGTCAGAACAAAACATCATTTGCATAGTTTATAAAACTCAAAACAAGAAGTATGTGTGTCTGGCGTTGTATATAAGGATTAACTGTCATGTGGACTATTTTTATGGAGATGTAACCGTGAGGTAAGTGGACATAACTTGTGTAAAACCCGAAGGGTTTTACATACAAGTTATGACCACTTACCTCACGGTTACATCTCCATAAAAATAGTCCACATGACAGTTAATCCTTATATTTATATACATTTAGCGAAAAAGCCACTTTTGTAAATGTATTTAAATCGAAAAGTGTATCGTGACAAAAACAGCCCAAAATACCCAATAGCACCCTTGGCAAAAGTTAATACGAACAATTTCTCTTCATATTGAAACCCGATGATGTATTAAGTAAATCCTGCGCGAGTCCAAATGCGCCCAAAACATTACGCGTTCGTCTTTCCAAACCCAATGACGTATCGATGGTGTTATGACCTTGGTGTTATGAGGCGTTGCGCATTCACCGAGAAATAACTGCAACTAGCCACGTGGGCGCTGACCAATCAGAATGCTGGATTTAGTGATGACAACACTTAGTATGTAAATATATTACATTACAACCTAACAAAGCACCTACGGTATCTTCATTATACAACACTCCCAGACATAATTCTCAAAATTATAATCACGATTTGGGTCCCATCTTTTTTGATTTATCTAAAAGTGTCAAATAGTTTTTATGAATTTAAATCAGAGTAGAACTTTTTGTTTTCTGGAGAATATATAGAGCATCGCTTTTATACGCAGGTATAACGGGTATAAACGACACAAAGTGGAGTGAACTCCACCACCCCAGTGGACACTATACATTTGATATTTCTTTCCAGACAGTCATGAAATATTTCGGTATTCAAACAAAACTGTAGTTATTCTTTATACAAGACAAGGCAAGACATGCTCTATTATATTTCACCGAAAAATTTAACTTTTAGCAAGCTAAATAACTGTATATCACCAACACAAACTGCTGGACTGGTCCAAGTCCATTCAGGCGAAGTTAATCGAAATCAAGTACGACTCATTTTACTGCGAACAGAGCGAACAGACAAGATCCACTTATCGATAAAATGTTATCCTATACGACTATCTAAGCCTAATCCATGCATGCTTGTGAATGGTTGCTTGACATTCACTATATCCGATAGTTCTATCTACATAACGATCGTCCACTTCCTAATTTTAGCACACCCGTCATCAGTGGGGAACTCCAGAAGTCTATTTTAGCATACATGCTATTTCGGTGAGGTGATTTGAAAGTCATCTCCACCTCGTTGGAAAAGATCAACATATTTATATAATATTTCACCTCACCCACAAAAGGAACCTTCTGATTGGTCGAGAAATTTGACCTATATTAATAGTGCTGTGCTAAATTTAGCACACTACTACTATACATGTATGTTGTATTTAGCACAATACTATAAAAAACTTACAATGTACTCACGAACTTACGAAGGCATATCAAAATGAAATTTTAGTTGAACTCACCATGCAGTACAGTTTCGGGGTTGTTTTTTTTGCATATAAATTAAAACTTAAATACAACTCGTTTTGTTTTATTGGACATTCTTGCGACAATTATGTTTCTCTTAAACTGTTATATAAATATTGCTTGCTTGGAGATGACTATGCCACATTTAATATTTGTCTCTGAAACACGCAGTCTGATTGGTCGAGAGTTGCTAACATTAGTTTTCGATTCACCAGCAACGGCCGCTGATCGGTTAACAAATTTTGAATGGAGCAACGCGTCATGATGAGTGGAAAATACGTCACCGCGCAACCCGGTGTCGCGTAATCAAGTCGACCGCTCACATACGTGTTCATAGATACCGTTGACAGGAAGTTGTTGTGGTGCTGTTCAGAGTAAACCCATGGAACATACTAAGAGATTTGATCACCGAAAAAGGATATCTAACTTCATGGCATGTAATGTCGATAAGAAGAGCCATCGATAGAGCATGTCAAACTATACATCCATGGTAATTTCAAATAAAAGGTCTGCCGACCACAGTGTCCCCCGAAAACGTGGCAAGTCGATGCCGCTTTGTTAAAGAAATTAAAAAAAATGTAGAAATTTTCTATGTGGAAGGGGGTTAATAACTCTGTAAAAAAATAATGTTTCCGTCATCTATATACGTGTTGCACATCTCCAATATGTGGGTAACAATACTCTGAAGTTTCAGATATCTACGTTCAAAACTGTTGGAGGAGTTGATTACACCATGAAGGTACCCTCATACAGAAAATGATAAAAAATGTTTTTCAAAGTCGAAAGGCCCATAAGTCGAAAAGGGTTAATAACTCCGTAAAAAAAAACAAATGTCTGTCATCTATATACATGTTGCACATCTCCAATATGTGGGTAACAATACTCTGAAGTTTCAAATATCTACGATCAAAACTGTAGGAGGAGTTGATTACACCATGAAGGTACCCTCATACAGAAAATGATAAAAACAAAAATTCAAAGTCGAAAGGCCCATAACTCGGGGAAAAATCATTGGATCAAATTCAAATTCGAACTTGACCTGTATTTTGATATGAACGACCACAAAAAAACAGAATTTCCAATTAAACAATCCAAACTTGAGTTATCATCCGGAAACCAAAGAAAAAACAAGAACAATTAAATTTTCTAAGAATTAAATTTTCTAAGTCGAAAAGCTCATAACTCTGAGAAAAATCATCGGATCAAACTCAAATTCGAGCTTGACCTGTATTTTGATATCAATGACTCACAAAAAAACGGAATTTTCAATTTAACAGTCCAAACTTGAGTTATCATCCGGAAACCAAAGAAAAAAGAAGAAAATTGAATTTTCTAAGTCGAACAAAGTTCGAACTCAACCTGTATCTTGATATGACTGATCCACATAAAAACAGTATTTGCAATTAAATGATCCAAACTTGAGATATCATCCGGAAACCGAAAAAGTGAGAAATTTTCTAAGTAAAAAAAAAGGTGAAAAGGGAAATAACTTCATAAAAGAACATCGGATCAAACCCAGAATTGCAGAGCACCTGTGTTCTTGGTTGAGACACCTGCATACCAATTTTCAATCAAATCGGATGATCATTACTGGAGTTATAACTCCGGACGTACGTGGCTGATTACAAAAGTCCTCCGAAAATTTAGGGGGACAAAAAGGGCCATAGCTCTGGTGAAAATTTGCGGACGGAACCAAAATTCGAACTTCACCTGTATTTTGTGCTAGTAAACCTGCGAACCTAATTTCATTCCATTTAGTTGAGACAATCTAAAGTTATCACCCGGAAACCAAAAACGAGAAAACAGATGGACCGACATACGGACGGACCAATGGCAAACAATACGTCACATTATTTTTTAAACAGGCGTATAAAAAGCGCTTATGGATAACCATAGCGATAATTGTTGGTGTATTAAAATTTGGAGCCGAACTATCGTGTTGGGGAAGGAACTATCGGAAATAGTGAATGTCAATCAACCAATCAGTCACCAGCGTGGACTAGGCTTCAATAGTCACGTGAGATATCATAGACATACTGCACTTCTTCGGTCACTTCCAGCAGCTATCTGACAACAATGTGAATTATAGTTTATAAAGGAAAGACTGCACAATGGGATTAATTTCACTAGGCTATCACAACCTTCGGCAAGCGACTTGCCCGTGCATATCCAACATGTGCATAAAATGTGAATTAGTTGAGTGTTTGCCATCTTGTTTACCATGGCATTTGCCCACATCAGGCAATATTGCATGAAATTTATGTCCCAGAAAACGGGACATAACTTGGTTACAACACCAAGAAGATTTATAAATCTTGTGGCACTAAATATTTCAAGTCTCATTTCAAAGGAGCCTCAACAGGAAGACACAAATGAAGATATGAAACCACTACCTAAGAAATGTGAAGTATTAAACCATCAAACCTTGAATGAACATTTATTGCACCTGAAATGAAAGTGTCAATGACACTGTAGCTCAACTTAGGTAGGGGAATAATTTAATGGTCGACAGTAAATGGAGGAATAGGAAAAGTGCTAATTGAAATGTCTAAGTAAGACTAGATGTACATGTCAATATCAACATTCATAACAGGTTTCATAATGATCGGATCAGGGATGTGGTGATTATGGTGTGCCAAAGGATTTATTGATGCAAAGAGTAAATTCTAAAATGGCCACCGGCAGCCGTGTTTTTTTCCGAATTACCCCAAAATGACTTGTTCCCATCTACAGCCTCTCATAATGATCTGATCAAAGGTATGACCTGTAGCCTATGCCAATGGATTTAGTCATGCAAAGAGTAAAATCCAAGATGGCTGCTGGCGGCCATGTTTTTCGGCTGAACGACCCCAAAATGACTCGTTTCCCATCTACATGTCATTGTTAACATACATGACAAATTTCTTGAAGTTCCGACCAAAGCTACAACCTGTAGCCCGCACCAAAGGATTTATTCATGCAAAGAGTAAAATCCAATATGGCTGCTGGCGGATATGTTTTTTAGCCAAACGACCCCAAAATGACTCGTTCCCATCTACATGTTAATATTAACATCCATGATAAATATCATGATGATCAGACAAACAGTACGACCTGTAGCCAGTGCCAATGGATTGAATTTTGAAATCCAAGATGGCTGCCAGCGGCCATGTTTTTGGCCGTATGACCCCAAAATGACTCGTTCCCATATACACGTCAATATCAATATTCATGACAAATGTCATAAAGGTCAGACCAAAGGTACGACTTGTAACCCGTGCCAAAGGATTTAGTCATGCAAAGAGTAAAATCCAAGATGGCTGCCAGCGGCCATGTTTTTTGGCCGAACGACCCCAAAATAACTCGTTCCCATCTACATGTCAATATTAACATCCATGACAAATTTCATAATGATCAGACGAACAGTACGACCTGTAGCCCGCGCCAATGGATTGAATTTTGAAATCCAAAATGGCCACCAGCGGCCATGTTTTTTGGCCGAATGACCCCAAAATGACTCGTTCCCATCTACATGTCAATGTCAACATTCATGACAAAATTCATAAAGATCAGACCAAAGGTGCGACCTGTAGCCCGCGCCAAAGGATTTAGTCATGCAAAGAGTAAAATCCATGATGGCTGCTGGCGGCCATGTTTTTTGGCCGAACAACCCCAAAATCACTCGTTCCCATCTACATGTCATTGTTAACATCCATGACAAATTTCATGAAGTTCCGATCAAAACTACGACCTGCAGCCTGCGCCAAATGATTTAGTCATGCAAAGAGTAAAATCCAAGATGGCTGCTGACGGCCATATTTTTTGGCCGAACGACCCCAAAATGACTCGTTCCCATCTACATGTCAATATTAACATCCAGGACAAATTTCATGATGATCAAACGAACAGTACGACCTGTAGCCGGCGCCAATGGATTGAATTTTGAAATCCAAGATGGCCACCAGCGGCCATGTTTTTGGGCCGAATGACCCCAAAATGACTCGTTCCCATCTACATATCAATGTCAACATTCATGCAAAATTTCATAAAGATCAGACCAAAGGTACGACCTGTAGCCCGCGCCAAAGGAAATTGTTGACGGACACACGCACACACGGACGCCAAGCATTGGCAATAGCTCAAACTTACAAAAGTAAGTTGAGCTAAAAATGACTCGTTCCCATCTACATGTCATTGTTAACATCCATGACAAATTTTATGATGATCTGACCAAAGGTACGACCTGTAGCCCGTGCTAAAGGATTTAGTCATGCAAAGAGTAAAATCCAAGACGGCTGCTGGCGGCCATGTTTTTTGGCCGAATGACCCCAAAATGACTCGTTCCAATCTACATGTCATTGTTAACATCCATGTCAAATTTTATGATGATCAGACTAAAGGTATGACCTGTAGCCCGTGCTAAAGGATTTAGTCATACAAATAGTAAAATCCAAGATGGCTGCTGGCGGCCATGTTTTTGGGCCGAATGACCTCAAAATGACTCGTTCCCATTTACATGTCAATATTAACATCCATGACAAATTTCATGATGATCAGACGAACAATGCGACCTGTGGCCCGTGCTAATGGATTGAATTTTGAAAACAAAGATGGCCACTGGCGGCCATGTTTTTTGTCCACATGACCCCAAAATAACTTGTTCCCATCTACATTCCAATTTCAACAGCCATGACAAATTTCATGATGATCAGACTAAAGGTACGACCTGTAGCCCGTGCCAAAGGATTTAGTCATACAAAGAGTAAAATCCAAGATGGCTGCTGGCGGCCATGTTTTTTGCCCGAATAACCCAAAAATGACTCGTTCCCATCTACATGTCATTGTTAACATCCATGACAAATTTCATGATTATCAGACTAAAGGTACGACCTGTAGCCCGTGCTAAAGGATTTAGTCATACAAAGAGTAAAATCCAAGATGGCTGCTGGCGGCCATGTTTTTTACCCGAATAACCCAAAAATGACTCGTTCCCATCTACATGTCATTGTTAACATCCATGACAAATTTTATGATGATCTGACCAAAGGTACGACCTGTAGCCCGTGCTAAAGGATTTAGTCATGCAAAGAGTAAAATCGAAGATGGCTGCCATGTTTTTTGGCCGAATGACCCCAAAATTACTCGTTCCCATCTACATGTCAATATTAACATCCATGACAAATTTCATGACGATCAGACGAACAGTACAGCCTGTAGCCCGTGCTAATGGATTGAATTTTGAAATCTAAGATGGCCGCTGGTGGCCATGTTTTTTTTCCGAATGACCCCAAAATGAATCATTCCGGTACAAATGTTGATGTCAACAGCTATGACAAATTTCATAATGATCCGATCAAAGGTACGACCTGTAGCCTCTATTGTTGACGCCTTACGCACACACACACGCACACACGGACGACAAAGCCATGGCAATAGCTCAAACTTTACAAAGTAAAGTTGAGCTAAAAATGAAGAAATATAATGTTGATTCTTACTATGGTGTTATTCCTATAGAATATCAAATATGGTCCCATCAATCTTCAAAACCCAAAATTACAAAATCAAAACGTCTATGAAATACCACATTTGGTCTGTATCCCATAAAAACACATACACACCAAAAACCACACCTTACACATGTAATCATCTTATAAGTGCCCCCATGGTAGGGGTGATCTCCTTGGCTTGTGAATATGCAGATACTGTTCAATGTTACAGCTGATGTTAGTGCAGCAATGAGATCAGTCCACCCACCAATGTAAGTGGACTGGAGTGACATACATGCAATAGGACCAAATAGACCAGTCTTAAATTCATGCTTAGTGTATGACCTCCTAATCGTATCATACTTTGTATAAACCATTGGAACACAAATCTGTATATCAGTGTTCGCACTTCCATTTGCCAAATTTGCAATATGCAAAATATAATTCAGATTTGACAGAAATTATTTTCCTTTGGCAAGCGAGTTACATTTACTCAAAAGTAGAAGCTGTTAATTGAGATATTGGTCACATAAACAACCAAATTCACGAACGTCCGATACCAATTCTCTAGTAGCCATGTATGGAGGTTAGGGGAAGTTAACACCTCTATCAACATGTAGCAAATCCAATTGCAGATCACATAGGGCCCGACGAAGCTTCGAGATTCGATTCGATTTCGAATCTTACGTTCCGATTCGATTCGATTGAAAGCGGGCGGGTGATTCGGGATATTTCGAATCGTTATATACAAGTTCTTTATCACTGGGAATAGACTGCATTATCTATAAAAATTATTTATATTATCCCCAATACTTAACACAAGTCTCCTTCCGCGACCATGTGTGACCACCATGGTCCAATGTGTATAGGGTAAGTTGCCCAAAAGCTCACTGCTCGTATATATTGCCCCACCAGTCCCAGTGCTGGTTACTCGTGGAAGGTCGGTGCAACTCGTGCAGCATGCAGGTATAGGTCTGTGATGGTTTGCGTGTTCATCGTGGTTGTACCATAATCGTAACGCACACGGTTTCCTCCACCACATAAAACCAGAAATGTCGCGATACTGAAGTTAGTGAATTTCTTGTGGGACATATTTGTATGTCGGTATCTGACATTCTTACCAGAAAAGCCTATATTGCGTTACTCAGATCAATCAAATAATATCATATTTTTTTTAACTCAAAATTAAAACGATATAAATATATTAAATAAACATTTTGGGCTCCATCATGCCATCTCCAAATCCGACCAACATCTTTATCCGGGAAATGGAATATAATTTGTTAACCATTCAGCTTTCCGACAGACAGGCCCAAGTTGGGATACTATATATAGTTCTCTGTAATCCCGTTTGTGTATGCGCTATTCCCAATTAAGTCACGATGTGCAATTTTGATATCGCGCGTGCCTGCTGTGTGCGACAGGGTGAAGCGTACATGCAGAAGAGTTCCCGTTTGAAATGACTCGAATCAGACTCCATTAACTCCAAAGTTCCAAACTGCTTTCTTTCGCGAACTTCACGCATACTGGCAGTGGCACAAAATATGAAATGGTGTCGTGCCATTCTCATATATTAAACTGTTTTAAACTGTGATTAAATATTGTATTTATATATATCATGTCATAGAAATTAAGTTCAATGAACCTTCTTCGTAATCTGAGTTATCTCACTGACGTTATAAAATCATCTGACATTTGCACCCATTTTTGCTCGTACCTTCCACCGATCGGTACCGCGAATCTACTAAAGTGTTTGAAAAAGATTCGATTCGATTTCGAATCATTATCCTGATTCGATGTTGAAATTGCCGATTCGTCGGGCCCTAAGATCACACAGGTAGAACCATTGAGTATGGTGGTGAAGGTTACACAACTAATTCCCTTCCTTTAGAGATGACGGTAACTTGAAGTGCACCTTCAATGTTATAATGATCGGTGATTGGTTAACTGCTTTACGATAATCCACCAGATAAGTATTATTCTGTGGAGATTGATTCATTGTCCTCTCTTGGCATATCCTGTATTTTCATTGCATATGTGATCTTAAATATCTAAAACAAAGAAATTCTTAAACTAAGCAATTGTCAACAGTTTACTGTTGTCATTAATTTTCTATAAACCCCTTAAATTTCAGCCCTATATTATTTCGCGAAGTTCTGAGAGAATTTAGCAAAAAATACATGTATTTTCATTTGACAAAATCTTTGGTAAAATAAGTTTTTGGGCAGCATGAACCTATCTGAATAATTATATTTAAGTTATTGGGTCAAAAATAATATCTATAACGAACACAATTATGTTTTTCATTTTCAAAACATAAATTTTGTGTCAGCTACCGTATCTCTATAATCTTTATGAAGAATATGAGAGATTAAATTGTAACAAAGATGTATCTCTCATTTTCTTCATATATGAGAACAGGCTTGTATGCATAACATATTCAATTGACTCAATGAAAACAAACTTTCAATTCACTCAGGTTCAGGTAAGTCTCTGAACCCTCTTTGTCGTTTCTTTTAGACGACTGTTTGCATTGTCAACTGTGGAAGACAGAGTATCAAGAGATGACATTTGCTCTGGAAGTTCAGTAGATATCTCCAATGCCATTGATTTCATTCGCTCGAGTGTTTTACTCAATGTATCCATCTCATCTTCTGAAACTCTTTGAGCTTGTAGCTGAGAACCAACATTTTGAGTTGTCCCATGTTTGGTGCTGCCACCTATTGCAGTCTTAGGAAAATTGAGAATGTTGTGTCCAGTGTCAAGAGGACTGATGTCACGAGACGAAGGGTGACTAGCTGAATGTCTCGGAATATTGGATACATGTCCCGTTATGATAGATGTTTTTGGCTCTGGGCTTATTCTTCCTGTCACTGATGCACAGCTTTCTGATCCTGTGAATGTAAAGAAAGATTAAAAACATATTCAAACATAAATTTACCTGTAATTGCCGTGAATCAATGCATTGACTATCTGGGCATACCTCGGGACGTTCACTACCGGCGACAAGATATCTTATCTACGTTTTCGCTCTATTCCTTTCCCGCATTTTGTTCTATCATTTTGAAACAATAGTACCAATGAAAGTGAAATAATTAGCTAATTGACTCAAAACAAAATATATTTACATACTAGTATGACAATGATGCGGTAACAGCCTGCAGTATTACTTCAGTAAAAGTGTTCACAAAGGACAATATGACGACATTCTTCAGATTAAAGGAATGGGCGGCCTTCGTTGTAGGTTAGAAATAACATTATCAAATTATGATAATTTCCTCAAGAATATACTAATAGTATAGCATTTAATGATGATATGAATGCGATATTATTCACATAACACGCTTTGTGTCCGAGAAATACAGGTCGACAGTTGTTTAGTTTCTCGCAAAAAGCACAGTAGATTTTTTATAAGCAGAATCACGATATTGCACCATTTCATTATTTAGATTTGTGCGCTTTATATGTTGGTTGTAAAACCCCTGATTTGGGGCGCCTACAACTTACAACTCACAATACAACTCACACTAATATTCCTTATTTTGTATGTATGACCATATATAGGTTACAAGAAAATACTAACTGGATTGAAAAGTATTCATCTCTTTACAAGAACAATTATATTCTATCTGATCATTTCCCAATCATGATGTAATGTGGGTTAGCTTTATTTTGAACTGACAGTGGGTAGAATGGGTCGATTAAAACAAATTTGGTGTGATTTGAATGCGATTGTTGATTGCGCCAATAATTTTATCAACGCACTCCACAGCACAACGCATTTTCATTGGACGATACGGTAGTTCCAAGTAATTGTCTATAAACAATCGTAAACATAACGTTTTTATGTTTGTTTACATAACAAATGTGACGAGCTGGCCCAGGTTGATTTGTCCACATCATCGCCTCATTCATAAAACTATCCATTGGGAACTGTTCGTTCAACGTACAATGTAGTTTAGTATTTTATTTGTATAATCATATAAATTATATTTTCATCAATGTGTTTACATCAAAATGTAAGTCATATCCCCACTCTCAGAAGATCGATAGTGTTATCCTACTCTCAAGATGTTATCCTACTCACAGCATTGCATCATGACGTAAATTTTTGCGTCATTCTGTATCCTTGCACGTTATTTTAATAAATAGCCGATGATGTTGTAGTTTTAAGAATGAATTGGGTCTAACCGTGTGTTTGATTGTGGTCTGGGTCGTAACAAACTGGTATAGAAAATATAATAAACACAACACTCAACTCTTCTGAGTAGCGTCCGTGTTTTCTCCTCTCGTGAGATGCGAGGATTATTTTCACTTGGCTAGCTAGCGCCTCGTAACAATAATCCTCCGCATCTCACTCGATGGAAAACCCTATACGCTATACTTAGAACAGTTAACTACAATATTGTCTTTTTATTCATGAGTTAATCGATTGCCAGTGACATTTGTTTACAGCTGAGGTCATTGCCCAGAAGCTAAACTTCCAGTTGTGAAGTCTGATTGCGTGTCGTTAGGAACCGTCACTATAAACTCACTGCGTTCCCTCTTATTAGGGGAACACAGTGCATGCCCAGTGAGGGAACACTGTCTCATGGAAAGCAATGCGTGACTTATTTTATTTCTACACTCACCATTGCGGACTCTGGTGATTAGGTAAAATCTGATCCGTACAGCATTCGTCAAGTTGAGCTATTCAACTTTATACATAATGTAGCTCACAAATGAACGCTCATACTGAATCCGTGCCTCCATAAATTTAATGTGTATATATAAGAGTACTAGTAGGATCTTTATGCCCGGCGGGCGGACCTAAAGAATGCCTTATAACTTTGACATTTGTGAACGGATTCAAAAAAAATTTGGTATGTGAGTTGCTCCCAATGACTATTTACTGCCTGTAGAAAATGGGTCACGTCCAAACTTTTTGACAAGAGTTATCCATCTTAGATGGTTTTTAGTCAAGTTTTTCACCGTTAGCGCGATAACTCACGCAAATATTAACCAATTTCAACAATATTTGGTATATGAGACTCTTGCAACAATATCTCGGACGAGTTCGAAAACCAGGTTTGTCCGAATTTTTTCCCGGAGTTATGGGTCTTAGTTTATCTATTTTTAGCAATGTTATCACCGTTAGTACGATAACTCTATGAAATATTAACCGATTTCAACAATATTTGGTATATGAGTCTCCTGCAACAATATCTCGGACGAGTTCGAATACCAGGTTTCTCCGAATTTTTTTCGCGGAGTTATGGGTCTTAGTTTGTCTATTTTTAGCAATGTTATCACCGTTAGCACGATAACTCAATGAAATATTAACCGATTTAAACAATATTTGGTATATGAGTCTCTTGCAACAATATCTCGGACGAGTTCGAAAACCTGGTTTGTCCGAATTTTTTTCTCCGGAGTAATGAGTCTTAGTTTGTCTATTTTAATAACAATTTTATCACCGTTAGTGCGATAACTCAATGAAATATTAACAGATTCAATTTATATTTGGTATATAGGTCTATTGCAATAATATACCATCGTCCGACTTTTTTTTCCCGGAATTGTGCACCTTATTGGCAGAAGTTTGGTTCGACTGCCAAAAAACTCGACAAAAGCATCTTAGATGCGTACCCCTTGTTTTGTGAAAGATCGATATATCAACTATGAATTAAATTGGTTGATGTTTGTTGAAGTTATCATGCTAATGGACATAAAATTGCTATAAATAAAAACCAGTGGCATAACACTGGTTAGAACGTCGGGGTATATCAGTATTTGTAGTGAAAGACTGCGAGGTCTCAAATAAGATCTTCCTGCATGAATATTCTCATCCTTCTGCTACTTATTGTATGTACAAAGAACAACAGCAAAAATTAATTAGCCCACACCCATTTGAGGCCTACAGTCACACGATAAGAAGTTCTCGGGAAATAAGCAGTTAAATCAATTGCACGAATATCTGATATATACAGTTTATCAAAAAAATTGGGATATAATATAAAATAGCATGTTTATGAACGACAAGTTATAACTTAAGCAGACATCATCGACCATTCTTATGTTCTCAATGTCCACATGGGTGAAGCATTTAGCTGAATTGGATCACATTGAATCACGATTCTGTACCCAAATTAAATTTAAAAAATACCCAAATCATAGGCCAGAGCCCTAGAGTCTACTGTCACTAATATTACTCTGAAGTTTTCAACAATAATTCTCTGTTTTTAACTATTAATTATCAAATAAATGAAAAACAACTAATAAACAACAAAATTATTTTATATATTTTATTGTTACAGCCTGAGGAGATTATCATTTTTGGCTAACAGTTGAAAGCATTCCAAAACCTCAGAAACATGAAATTCAAGCAAACTCTAATTTCTTTTTCTCTTTTATTACTCGAAGTGGGAAATTAAATTATAATTATAATTTTAATTAATTAATAATTTTATTACTCGATAAATCAAAATTTTAACTATAAATTGGAGGCGACTAATTAAAGTCCTTCTTGTTAGTGCCTACTGGTGGTAGGGTGCGCGGAGAATGAGGATCCGCGCTATCTCTCTCTTTGTTTGCGAGCTGAGGTGTTGTGCTGAGGTTTAGTGTTCCAGATTTGTGCGTGTGCATTTAGTTCCCCTTTGTAAGTTGTCAACATGGATTACTATAGTGAGGGACACATTGGGTGTGGGGAAGTTGATGTCAACGGGTGTGACACTGGTGAGAGAAATGCTCGTGGCCATATTTAATGTGATTGAGTAATGAGGTAATAAATTCAAAAAGGCGAGGATGATCCTCCAGGGAGGTAATCTCAATCACTTGAATATCCTAAAAATGGTCTAGCGCTTTCGATACAAGTGTATCTTCGTCAGGACCAGGATGGTGTAGATAGATGTGGATTTTGCCTGTCCTTTTATACTCTAGGTTGATTGAGCGTGAATTTGATTGGTCAAAGGGTAGATGTCGGGTGTTTATGGACACAGAAGAGGTCTCAGAGTTGAGTGCGGGTATATTGCGGGTATGTGGTGCCTCGCGATTCCCGATATATATAGTCTATGCGGGTAGTTTGTGCGGGTATATTGTTGCTGCCCAGTCGCTGTAGTTTAGTGCGGTTAGTTGTAGCGGGTATGTTGTATACAAAGCTACTAGTATAATAACGTGATGTGTCCATGAATTAAAGCACAAACGGCGTCGGTATATGATTTATAACACAGGAAGCCAAAATTTTAACTGTTACAGTTAGGTATTTTAACTAGGATAACTTATTTTAACTTGTATAAAATTTATATGATAATGTGTACATGTTTATTTTATACGTGTATATGTATTTGGTCTATATAGTCAGTCAAAACCTCTTTAGAGCTTAATGTTTGTATAATGTAATTACCTCTGACTTTTAAATAAAATTTATCTATCTATCTATATTGAGAGAGTTTTCTAGAATGCAATTTTCCCATTACAACTTGTAGTTCCCCCCTATGTTTTTTTCTACAAACAACTATAAATAATAATGATCATCAAACTCACTTGGAAAGGAAAATCTTTTATCTCTGTCAGATTTATCAGATTTTGGTGAAGAAGTTGGTGGAGTCTCATAGTCGAGCTTTGATTTAACATATTTCTCCAACAAATGCAGACATCCAATTAGATTTGTTGCAAGTATGTCATAACTTAAGTCTGGCTGTCCAATAAGATATTTCGTCACAACTATTTCCCATGGGTTTATAACTCTTATTTTTGAGATATCCAACCACGGAAATAACTGGACAATTTTCTGCTGTGGTGTCAACACGAAAACACCATCGCCAGCAACACGAAGAAGTCCAACATTCTGGCTGTGCGATTTGCCATACTCAAGTTTTGTGTACAAAACCTCAGTCTCATACATCTCAGGCACATCGCTCTCATATATCATAACGGGATCAATCGTGTGATATTGTTTTGGTAAATGCCATCGAAAAAGCCATGACTCCATTCCAGAGACAAGATTGTTCGCAATGTCAAGGTCATGATGAAGATCATGTACTGTTGGAATTGCTCCAGATATTTGTTTCCCTTGACTATGGAGTTGACTAGCTGCAGTTTCCAGAGACTTTTCCGCATCACGTGCAATCTGAATAAGTGCACTTCCAATGATTGACCGTCCAACATTCTCACTATTGGGAGACTCTGATCTTCTCCAATTGTCATCGCTGACGATTCGGTTCCTCCAGAAATGTAAGATGGTGAGATAAATGCAGTCGCGGTTGGGGAGTGAGGAAAACCAATGCTTCACACCAGATTTTGCAAGAATTATTACAGCACCGAAGATGTAGGAAGATTTGGTTTTTTTCATCTCGATAAAATGCTCAAAGTTGATTTTCAGCACATGCCCAAGATCCTTGTTTTCTGTGAAGACGATTCCATGTGGTATTAAACTAAGGCATCCATAAACCCATTTCCTTGGAGTTTCAAGGTAAAGAGAGGCTGTCCACTCTCTTATTGAGTACCCTTCACTCATGCCAGACAATTATCTGCAATGTAAAATAAATTACTTTTCAATATTAGGTCGAAAAATGCCTGTTTCCCCCTAACCCGAACGGAATGCACCACGTTGTCAGTGGACAGATGGTCTGATCCACTCAGCAGTGGACCGATGGTCTGGTCCAGGCTGCATTACTATGGGTTTCTGAAAGCAAAATCTGCATATTGCTATCTATAATTTTAGACAAACTCATAAATATCGAATTACAAAAGAATTTGATCATCACATAAACTGATTGTAGCCTGTATAGGAGTCACGGTCAGCGTCACGTCGTCTTACAATAATTTTCTCTGTTGTCAGATTCACTATAGATATGTGTCATGTATTAATTTGTTAAGAATATGAGTATTCAAACATATCATTTTGACCATTTGGCATTATTACTATTTGGCTACTTCCATCACATTCAGGTTAAAAGAGTCATGTTACTACGAATCGGTGGCTGGTTCAAATGGTGCAAGAACGAATCTATAACTGTCTTAGTTAATGCTACATGGAAGTAAAAGTATCGGTGTAATTGAATAATAGACATTCATCTTTAATAAAGTAGATACAGATACTTAGTGAATGAACATTGAGATCTCAAAAGATGACCAGGCCTGGTATATCTCATTTATAACCGTATGTGGTGAATGATGACCAGGCCTGGTATATCTCATTTATAACCGTATGTGGTGAATGATGACCAGGCCTGGTATATCTCATTTATAACCGTATGTGGTGAATGATGACCAGGCCTGGTATATCTCATTTATAACCGTATGTGGTGAATGATGACCAGGCCTGGTATATCTCATTTATAACCGTATGTGGTGAATGATGACCAGGCCTGGTATATCTCATTTATAACCGTATGTGGTGAATGATGACCAGGCCTGGTATATCTCATTTATAACCGTATGTGGTGAATGATGACCAGGCCTGGTATATCTCATTTATAACCGTATGTGGTGAATGATGACCAGGCCTGGTATATCTCATTTATAACCGTATGTGGTGAATGATGACCAGGCCTGGTATATCTCATTTATAACCGTATGTGCTGAATGATGACCAGGCCTGGTATATCTCATTTATAACCGTATGTGGTGAATGATGACCAGGCCTGGTATATCTCATTTATAACCGTATGTGGTGAATGATGACCAGGCCTGGTATATCTCATTTATAACCGTATGTGGTGAATGATGACCAGGCCTGGTATATCTCATTTATAACCGTATGTGGTGAATGATGACCAGGCCTGCCCCCCGAACAATCAAAGAGAGGGCATATCAATCTCTCGTAAGACCCATCCTAGATTACTGTACATCAATCTGGGACCCACATACAGATAAAGAAATTAAACAAATAGAGGCAGTCCAAAGGAGAGCTGCAAGGTATGTCATGAACAGCTTCCATAACACCTGCTCAGTAACTGATATGCTACAGACCCTAAATTGGCAATCACTACAAGAACGCCGCCTACAAACCAGGCTAACAGTCTTCCATAAAATTGTACACCACCAACTATCTATATACCCAGCTGATATATTAAAATACAAAACTGTCCGTACCAGATACATGTACAACAAGAACAATATAACTAACATTCCACACCCTCAGAGCTAATAAAGATTCCTATTTCTATTCATTCTATCCTCATACCATAGCAGAATTTAACCTGTTACCACCCTCCACAAACATAATTGAAGACAACAAAACATTCAAGTCACAGCTCTCATCATCATTGATGCAGTCCATAATGGCCAAAAGAAAACGTCGCAACAATACTGAGAAATAGACACTGACAGCTGTAAATAATTTTATTCTTTTAATATCATGAAATGACCACCAAAAATAATAATAATATAATATATCGACCACCAAAATTTAGGCGCTCAAAAATCAATGTTACCACCATCACATCTTTCGACTCAAACTAACACCATTGAGTCCTACGTACATTGTCTTGGAATTTAAACTCTCCTCCAGGCGGCTCATAATGGTCAGTAAATGACAGCGAGCTGTCACACAAAGAAGGACGACCAGGGGTCCAGCGCATGCATTGCAACAAATGTGCGGTTGGGCTGTGCCCATCTGGTCGTCCTTAATAAAATTAGTTAAGTGTTATCATGTTATAGAAACCGAGCGTTTTGACTTGAATCGAACATAAAGTCCATCAAGTCAGGTGTGACTACCATGGATATGGCGTCATATATGACGTACACAGCCCCAAACTTGGGAGTTAATCTCGGACTCGTAGGAGGACAATGACAACAAGTTAAGGGGATGGCAAAGTTTGGTCAAGATGGCCACCGCGGATTGCACCCTCCCTCCAGATGATCAATAATTACTCACCGGCCATAGAATGGATCAACTTCATATTTTTCACACATAATAATCAATAATAAACAAAGATCTTGTCATTAGTAGAGAAATTTTAGCTGTTAGAATTTACTCGCGGTAGAGTGACATAAAATCATGTCCCCAAACGGCGTTTCTCCAGTTCCAATGGTTAACTTTTTGCACAAACTGAACAGTCAAAATGGTCCTATAAGAATCTGGCTAGAGACAAGGAGACATCATTTTGAGGAAAAACAAGAACTTTCCCAAATACCCTGCCTGTGAAAATAGTACTGTCATCCTGAATAATGGCAAAATGTCCTCCATTTGCATTGTTTACATTCTTAGGAACTATTTTTCTTGGTATGGGAGACCATAATATCCTAACATTATTTTGCGATAGCCGATACACATGCCATGGGGTCGGGGCGGCCATGATTACAAACAAACCCATCCGTCAATACTAGAATACGATTACGAATGGAAATCGATCAGTATAGACAATCGCCCATGGGATCAAGCTTTTGATTATGCCCATCAATATATATGGGTTATAAGCTATATGATTGTACCTGATAACCGACAATTTCTCGATTAATTTACATTCAAATGTTATTAAACGTATTTTTCTCCACAATGTTTTCTCCCAGTGCACCAAAATAGAATTGACCGGAAGTGAACTCGCACAAGGAGTCCGTCGTAAAATATGACATATTTCGTCGGAATACGGTACTTTCCTATTCATAAATATGTTTTTATATAGGCTATTTGATTTTAGAATAATACAATATTCTGAAACATGTAAGTTTTCTATTTAAGTGATTTGCTTATAATACGACATCTTGTAATCTCGCTTTCGACTATAGACTGGTAATTCTAAAAATAAAATATCAACATTTCCATCTGAAAACAGCACAAAACTTCATAAATCGTGGGTAATCAAGCAACTAAATTAATTCCAACAACTTAAATCACAGTCCTAGGAATCACTGTCCATGTAATATTAAATTTGATTAAAATATAACAAATAGATCTAGATACATTACCTCTACTATACAGATAACAGGTACAGTTGGGCAACTTCAGATTTTGTTATTATGTAAACCATCATCTCATTGGCTAGAGACCACCCCCTGTGCTCTATCACTAAAACGAACAATTGGATTTTTCATTCGAAAAAATTGCATTTATCTCCCCACAATTGACATGTGACAATTAAGTTAATTGTTCTTAATGCGCTCGTTGGGTCATATCAACTCTACCTGGTCTGAGTTGTACATAAATCGTGATTTTCCATCCAAATATCAGCATAAATTCACATTTATGGAATTGGTGAAAATCATTTTTTGCTGACGCGGTAGTGTCTCTCTTCAGTTCCTTATTGACAGTTCCTTAAAGCAAATTCGCAACATTTGACTAAAATACGAAACGGATCCCGGACATCTAATGTTGAAATGGTGATATCGGGTTGATGAATATAAATAAATTGCTGAACTTACATTCAACTTTATTTTCAAATGGGGCGGAAGGGCGAGTATTTTATTAGTTTTATTTATATTATTCTTCCAAACATAAATTTCGGGCATAAGAGAGAAATTTACATAAAAGATATGCAAATAAAAAATCATTTAGGAGCCTGGAGGGTACTAAAATAGGTCGGCATGGTATGTTAATCTCGATTTTTTTGATTTGCCTTATTCGTGTCTTCTTTCTTTTTTTAGTACACCCCGGTATGAAAGTTGTTCATTGACCCTATGATTACACAAGCGTGCATTAACACTAATTACCTCATTCCACGTGACATGATTGACCATTTGGGCGCGTGTTTCTTCGCCACATCACCATTTCCATTTCTCTCTGATATGCTCTCAAGTTGAAATGAATCTCAACAAACAACAGGCGTATTGTTTACACCAAGTTCTAAATGGGCATAACATAATTATTACCGTCCAATGTGGGACAGGAAAGACGTTTTTGCTTAGGTAAGTTAAAATTTGCTTATTTATTATTACATCGCTCTTTACTATCGCAAAACTAGTTGGTCGGTAATAGGGTAGGATGCAGACAGGTCGCGTGTGTGCCTGTGGCGTATGCACAACGCGTAGAACACCCTGCTTTCCCGTGCGGTACATAATGAGAGTAGTTTATTTCGCGCCTGAGATGGTCGAACAGATCGAGACCGTCACCACAACTTTGGAGTTTGTAATGATACCGGGAAGATTTGAAAGGGCTGTTGGCCCTCCCATACTACCCACTTTTGAATGCCTTATATAATTCCGATGAAGAGCGCTTGTATTGTTTGTGAGATTGATACATATATACCCATGCACAGTATGTGTTAGCCTATACTGCACATGAGACGGATGCCACCAAAGCAAGAAGCAATGCCCCACGTCCATTTAGAACCACGACCGGCGGATAAAACCTTGATTAATCCGTATGAGTTTTGTCCGTTGGTATATATATTGTTTCCAGTTGTGAAGAGAGAAGAGAGTAGGATTGGTCGAAAAGATCGAGAGATCTTCTCCTTCACCCCACGGTTGTTGTTTGAGGATATTGAACATAGAAAACATCATGTCTGAACACAGCAAAAGTTGAGTTGAATTGGTTGCTGTATGGGGAAGAGCCAACGAGCTTTAATATTTTATATTTTATATGTCTATATTTTAATATCCTTTCTGTTTATGGGAGGCTTCTGACTATTTTAGCAGCATACCGGGAAAGTCATCCGTGCTTTAATGCCTCCTATCTATAGACTGGACATGCACATTGTTCGCGAGTACAATTTGGCACCTATGGTCAACACATCGCGGGGAGGGGCACACAGAGCCAAATTCACGGCCAATATTTCGCGCGTTGATATAAACAATATAATAATTAATATAACATTCATGATGAAAACTTCACCAGTGAATAAAGAACAGTGCAGCACACGAGGAGCGAACACGAATCGAATGACAAAGGAGATGTTGGCCCTATATGGTCGTCGCATATGATTTTAATTCAACGAACATGATCACGGGTAAAATTAAGTTGAGTAATATTCCACGCGTGCACACGTGTATTAATGTTCTCAATCAAGAGAACTGGAAGGCGGTGGCACCATAATCCGTACTATTCCAATTATCTGAATGAGAATTGAGCATTGTAGCCATTAATCCGGTAATCAAAGCCGATTTCGTACTCAGAGCACTGGCTGCATGTCACACGTGTTTTAACAAATACCGGTTGCGAATAAGAAATTTGCTATTAGAGAATGGACGTGTTTTTCCCAAACCGTAAAGAATTCCACCGAGTTTGCACCTGAAAGAATATTCGAGTAACTAACAGCTATTTTCTCTTAAGTTGGGAAAGATACTAACAATCTGAATACACCATCGTTTCAAGAAGAAAAATACGTAATATGATGATATAAACTCAGAATTCGCGAATGTTTGTGTGGCATAAAAATGTGTACTCTGTATTTTCTTGCAAATCATCTGCCAATGAAAATGCAGTATACAAACTTTTTACTTTCCAAACTGTACCGGTACTTAATATAACTATAATAACTAAATATAAAATATTGATTTAATGTTATTAAATAATATTTTATTCAACTAACAGTGATTCCTAGGGACTGTGCTTAAATAAACTGAAAGCATCGATTTCATATCATAAACTTGCCCGATTGCAGGATCGAATTGCTTTTCTGGTCGATTTTCATGTACCTGCTGCGAATTAAAAAATGACAACATCATGAACATGTGTTTACAATAGAAATATCATATGGCGACTGGCTCCCAAGAAAAACTGACACGTTTTAGCGGACGTTTTTCAAACGATACAGTGAACATTAATCTAAAGCATAGCTCCTTGGCTCTTAACGGTATGTCACTTATCATAATGGGCTGCCTAATGATACTGTTGAAGTTATAGTTTTTCACATTTGAATACCAAAACAATGCCATAATATTGCAGATATACTCTGTTTCAAAGTCATTTTTCTGGTACAAAAAGCTTTTTAGCTCACATCTATTCGTGGCACCTCATTTAACGATATATGCTCTATATATTATCTCTATGTTGTTATATCTATTTCTGTCTGCTTTTATGTGAAAAATACCAATTTTGTCAGCCCGTTTCCAGACATTTTTTATGAAACAGACTTTGCCATCCCCTTAACAACCGGTGCGTATAAAAGCCGAACACAACCGAACATAACCGAACATAACCGAACACAAGTCCAAATAATGGGAAATATAATGAATAAAATTCATAGGCGTGTGTATTCATGTTCACACTATTACTATACGAAGTTTGGTGGAGTTCGGGCCAATAATAAGTGTTTTATTCGATATTTTGTAAAACGCGTTTAGTGTTCGGCATAGAAAAGCCAAACACAAGCTTCTCTCGTGGACTGTAGTCTATAAAGGCTGTCTAGCTAGGTGATAATTAATATCAGATATATGGTCACTAAGCCGAAAGGCTTTAATTGTTGTTGGTGGCGGTCTCTCACCTATTGTAGTTCAGTGTTTTGACAGTTAGTTGCAATCAGTATTTGATGGCGCCTACTATTATAGAAACAACATGCTTTTGGTGGGCCCCGCCATGAAAGACAACGTACGATTGTAAAAACAATAGTTGAGTGACAAGAAGGTGAGTTCATGGTGCAATATCCGAGAAGTTCTATAGGGGCCTATAAGAATGTGGTATGATATTATTTGGCAAATCACAATCTCAGCAGTATTTGGCATTCTGATCACAGGTCTGAAAATTCTACAATGTCTAATTCCAAATTGATTTACCCACGTGGTGTTTGTTCCCAGGAATGTCACGAGATACGCAGCATCGGCTGCGATATGTGTGACCGATGGTTTCATGTAGAGTGCCAGCAATTGAAAATCAGTGACTTTTTACTAAGTCATCGCTTCGTGACCAATTTAATTTCTGCCAGAATCTTCGGCAAATTTCGACTGACGGACGTTTGACGATACCGAAAACCGCGGCTATTGCCAAGAAGCCATGTCAGTCTTGTCAGACTAAAAGAGTAAAGGCATGCAAAACTAGATCAATCAACCCTAGCAAGCGTCAAAAGGTATCTTGGCGCAAAAATAATTATTCCTTTCATATCACATTCCTGTCATATCAGACACATTTTTGAAAACGATCTTAAATTCCTACATATCAGACTTTTAAAAAGATACAATACAAAACGCTCTTTATTCGTATTCAGACAATTCATTTCAATTCAATCGGTATTCGATGCATGTGTTTCTACGATAAGTTGATCACTGGCTTTATATCGGCTTCCACCATACAGCATGATATATACACAAAAGTTAGGCACGCATCAGAGCCATTTCCATCCACTGACTTAAGGACAGAATTTGCCCACCTCTAATATCGGGTATTCTTGAATGTCATGCATTGCATATAAGTATATATAGTATATTGTATAGTATATTGTATAGTACTTTGAACATATACTATGATTGACATCAATTCCACCATAATTCCTTGCACCATCACCAAGAGATGTTATGCATGTCGCCAACAAGAACACTATTATATATAGTTTTATAATGTTTACTTATGATTGCAATGAACTATTTGTTTTGTGGTTAGTATTATATTCTCCGAACCATTTCCGCATGAGTATCTTAACTCAACAACCGATTTACTACTTCTTAGAAGTCCGGTGCGTGCTGATATGTTCGCATTTGTCCAGTATGGTCCATCTAAACTACCACATTGTACGAAATGACTTGTAATAATAACGGGGGGGGGGGGGGGGGGGGGGGGGGGGGGGTAACATTTTAGTGAGAATGCAGACGAAATGGACAACAAAACACGTTTTTTTCTCGCGAATAAAGCCTGCCAAATCCCTTCTGGCAGATATTAATTATCACCTATCAGCGGATAAACTAATCCATGAGACAGAAGATTGTGTTCGGCTTTTCTATGCCGAACACAAACGCGTTATACAAAACGCCCAACAAAACACTCATTATTGAACCAAACTGCACCAAACATCGTATACCGGTATAGTAATAGTATGAACGTGAATACATATGCCATGAACTTTACAAGGTGGTCTTATATTTAGTAGACTGTATATAGAGTCATATATCTCAAACGCCAGCTAACGCCACATCTATGCATATCTATGTGTTAATTAATTACCGGTGACTGAGTGTCGAACATAAACTTGTGTTCGGCTTTTCTATGCCGAACACTAAACGCGTTTTACAAAATATCGACTAAAACACTTATTATTGGCACGAACTCCACCAAAGTTCGTATAGTAATAGTGTGAACATGAATACATATGCCTATGAACTTTATTCGTGAAATTTCCCATTATTTGGACTTGTGTTCGGTTATGTTCGGCTTTTATGAGCTCCCTTAACAACAACAATTATTAATAAGTTCCAGAGAGAAGACAAGTCAACGTCAGTGGTTTTTGGTGTTGACCTGGTACTTTATATTGCCAGTTTTAGTTTATAACTGATTTTGATTTGATTATGGTTGCGTAACGAGCTGATAATTATCTGAAATAACTTGCCAAATTTCACTACCAAATTTCACTTCCGTGATCTTATAAATCGAACTTCCGGTTTGGAAAATTAAAAGTACAGACCTCAGAGAGACCTTAATGAAGTGAAACGAAAACATTTTACTCTAAACTGTATCTCAGCTTATTGATTTAGAAAAGATTGCTATTAAAATTGAAAATACATATATTGAATGCTTGGTGCATGCAATTATAGTGAAACAATCCGCTACTAATTTTTATTTGACGTATTTTCGGACCAAACGGCTGCCCATAGAATATCTCTCACAGATGACCAAGATTTGACTTCGCTAATTCAAAGGTCCAACTCACTTAAAGACTGGTGCACCTTTTTTTTTTTTTATAAATAAAGTTTATTTGTGCATAAATGTCATAATTAAACCCCTTGATATTGTCTGTATTGTGTTTTTACACAATTTAAAGTGGAATCGAATAGGTATATGTTGTACATATGCATATAATAGACAATCTATATGTTGATGACCAACGGGTGCATATTTAGACAGAGTATTCTACCCTGTTCTATTCTGCTACATATAGTAAACTTCTTGATTATACATGACTTCGTCTCAGGGACGTGGCTAGAGGGTCTACATTGTGGGGTATTCACATTGGGGGATTTCAGCTGCACCCCCTTAAATCCGACCGAACACAAGTTTTGCATAATTCCATCTGCACCCCCTTGCACCTCAATGCTCAGGACTAATAGCCTATATATTCATAAACCATGGTTCTATATACCCGGTATGAGAACATTCAGATATTTGAATATGAAAATTGCATAAATCCTAACATCTACGTGGTCCTACTCCAGACAAATGCACACGGCTGCGGACAAGAGACCGCGACTCACGACTGTGAGGAAATTTTGAAAACTAAACAAGAAAATCGCAAAATCCTATCATCTAGACTGGCCTCAAGCTTTCCTAGAGTTGGCAATTTCAAACCTCATACTCACCCTTTAAATTGGAAAATCCTCCAACTGATTAACATTTCATTCCACAATTTTCACCAAATGTAGTAAAATACTGTTTTCTTAAACTAATTAGCAGTTTTTTTATTTGCCACGGGGGAGGGACCATGAAAATTTTGAAATCTGAACAAGAAAACCGCAAAATCCTAGCATCTAGACTATAGCCTCAAGCTTTCCTAGAGTTGTAAATTTCAAAACTGATTTCCAACTGATGACAATTCCAATGACAATGTGGACCAAATGCAGGACAATATTGTTTACATAACTTAACTAGTAGTTTTTGATTTGCGGTGAGGGAGGGACCAGGACACAAGCTTTCCAAGTGTTGGAAATTTCCAACCTGACACCCCCCCCCCCCCCCTAAGGATGGAAAATGTCCATCTGATGGCCATTTCAGTCCAAATTTTTTACCGAAAATATGCAAATATTTTCAAAAAACAATAAATCCCCCCAATGTATTGTTTGAAAATAAAACAACAAGAACAGTTTCATCCTATTGTTGGTGTGAAATTTCCAACTAATGTTATGTCAGGTACGAAATTTCCAACTGTTGAAAATTTTGACCAACCCCCCTGTCGCCACGTCCCTGCTTCATACTACTATGACATATAAGCAGTTGAAGATTTAGATATCAGTACTAGCTGAAACAGGCTCCCTTTATATTCAGCGTCGGAGGGGCCTGATGCGGCCCCTTTGTGCGTTAGGGGCATGCGGCCCCTGTGCTCTCCGTGTATATTTTGACCTTAGACAGAGGTGATCTCTTTAATTGTGCGCATCGCGCACATTTTGATCATTTAATGATACATAATCCGATTAAACGCCCTCAATTACTATTTATTTGGATTAGGGGGTAAAAATATATTTAATTCGAGTCGAGGAACCCACCTATATATATCAAAGGTCATATTTATTAGATATCGAATTTTGAAATCTATTATTTTTCACCATCGAGACTTATTGGTGACCCAGTAGTAAGTCGACGAGCCGACGGTTTCGGACCATATTGCGGATGAAGATGGATAACTCTAAGAGAGACATTGTGTTGATGATAATAAGGCCAAATTTCGTCGAACAACATATTGATAAATAACACGTTTCGGGCAATTTTATACTATAGTTGACTGTGGTTAACATTATTTTTTGGGCAATTAAATGATCATGATAGCTGGAGGGCATTTAAAAAAAATTGTTGTTGTTGTTGGAATCTGATCATATGGGGACCATCATATCGGATTTAGTATATAAATATCTATATAGTTATATCACATCAGATTATATAATGCTCATTATATTTTAACAGGATATGATACATTTTAAGTTTTATATTTATAATGATAATATATTTTAAGGCTAAATATTTTTGCAGTTAATTATAAATTAATCCCTAAAAAATTATGCTATTGTCCACAATTATGCATGATGTTATGCCGTACGGTTCCAATGACAATGTACAAGACTTGAGACCATTGTTTAATCTGAGGCAATTAATTAAAGGACCTCAATATTGCAACAAAATAATATATTGACGCTGCTACCATAAAGGTGCTATATACAGGCTGCTGAACAATAGAACAGTCTCAGTGTTTGCAAATAATTAGGAAAAACCACCAGGAACAGTGCCCGGTGGAAATACTGGGCTCCGGACCACCAACCTAACTGTGTATGGACATTTTCGTCAGACACCACCCACCCCCCCCCCCCCCCCCCTTGCTCCTGGTCAGATAAAGATCCATGGCATGCTCTACATAATATTATGGTACCTTAAATTTGTATACTTTGATGTGCACTCGTGTGCATGAAACTGAAGGTATATATATTATAATATTGACCGCATATAGTACATCATTCGTCATCCGTCACAATGAAACCTGAGCAGATTGACGAGTACAACAGAGTCTAATCCAAGAACTCTATAGAACTGAGTCATAAGTCTGCCACAATGCAAGGTGTTTATTTTGAGAAAATGCTAAACGAATCAAATCGATATGTTTGGTAGGTCGTCCAGGACAACACCCGCGCGACTGATAAAATAGAATGGCCTCAATTTCCGTCCAACAAGAAGCCCATTAGTGAAGTTCCTGTCTTTGACCATTCCATATCTCTTAAAGCGTTAGAGAAGCTCCGTTAAAATTTGTTGTTTTGTTGATTATACGACAACAATTGTAAAATGAGTGAGTGGTCGACTGGATTATTTGGTTGTTTCGGCAACTGCACAGTTTGTATTTTCACATACATTGTACCATGCGTAACAGCAGGGAAGAATGCCGAGACTGTGGGAGAGTCATGCATTAAATGTGGAATTTGTAGCATTCTTGGACCTTTCGGGATATATTCCAGAGCTGTAATCCGGGGAAAGATTCGAGAGCAGAAAGGAATTGAGGTAAATGCTTATAACGGTTGCAAAAATGCAACCCATATATATATATAGTGGGTTTTTTTCAAATTGTCCTTATCGTGATCACCGGCATTTAAGAAATTCGAATGATTATATGCAGAACCATTATCTTCTGTATACAGCAATAAATTAAACTTAAAACTATACACACATAATAATTATGAATAATGATAGCTCTTTTTTTTGCATTCCGGGTGTCAAACCATGTCCGATAAATGCTTGAAATACCTTATACTGACTTTCTATACCTAAAATCATATTGAAGTGATGTAAATTACCTCTTCGGAGACTATGGTGCTTTTTCCCCAACATGTCGTCAGGCAATATCGAATGTTCGGACCGGGAAACTGATAACCTCGGAGTTGCAGCAAATCGTAAGAAATAAAAACAACCTTTACTGCACCATAATATATATCTACACGTTCCGTTGAAAATCTATATATGTATGTATAAAATATAATCAAAATATTTTTTTAAGTCAACGTAACCAATGCCGACTACATCGAATGTTTGAACTTTATTGAAGCGGGACGAAGTCTAATTTACTACATATATTATACGAAAAACAAAAATAAAGTCTTTTGAATGATTTAAAAAAAGAACACGAGGGACCACTTCGTTCGTGCACTTATCGATGGAACCATCTTGTATCTTGTTGGGGGGGATATCTATCAATAATTAAAAAAAAACATTTTGTGAACAATTCTATGTTGTCCAGCTAGGGGTCCCAAAGAAATTGTGTGTCAGTAACGTTAAATACGACGTGTCCGACTACTTTGACCTATAGTGATTCAGACAACATTCGTAACGGGTAAATGGCGGCAAACTATGGTGAGGGTTTTTTTTTCTTCTGGTTTTACGGGTTTCACACCACGTCCGTCTGATGTATAAATAACCCTATAAACACTCGTATATATATGACAGCGGGTAAACCTGGAATTGGATATGGACAACTCTCACCTCAAATGTTGAATGTTTCAGAAAAGATAGAAAGATGGTTGACTTCTCAAACATTTATATACGGAGAGCTGGGAATCCTACCAATCGTGACGAAAATCAAGGCAAAACCCCTAATATACTGGAGCAAGATAATAACTATATGGAAAGCACCAGTCTCCTCCATATCCTTTACACTATTCTCACAGAATCAAGTGCGAAGGAATCGGTATAAATTATATAGCATGGCTAAAATTTGTCCGAACGGAACTAAATAACCTGGGTATAAGTAATGTCAAAAAATTGTCTTGTGCTGTAAAACAGAAACTCATGGATGCATACATAACCGAATGGTACGTATAGTCTTCTTTGGATACACCAAACAAATTTGCGTTTAATACCGAACTTCGGTAGACCGAAATATATTATATGACAACAGCGCCTTATTGACCACTCCTAAGATTCAGAACTATAAACAATAAATTGCCAATGGAAACTGGTTCGTGGATAAATACCCAGTATTCCGATAGGAAATGCACCTTATGTATGGAAGCGCTATGAGACGAATACCACACCATTCTTATGTGCCCGCAGTTAAGATATCTGAGATTGAAATATATAAAACCGAACTACTAGTCGACCTAACGTATAGTAAAATTTCATGACCCTTTTAACTATAACGGTACGAAAGCTATGAAAAAACTATCAATATTTATCAAAAAGGCCCAGCGTGAGATAAACCACTCCTGATGCTTAACAGTGTGTTACCCCCCCCCCCCCCACACACACACACCCTCCATTCCACCCCAAACGAAATCTACACACATGTCATGGCTGCCAATATACCACAACCTTGCTTATGAATAAAGAAATATTCCGTTTAATTCCCAATATATTCACATATTCATTCATGAATTGCACGCACTAACACCTTTCTTCTCAATATGTATTGTTATAGTATTACGATGAGAGTATATAATAAATTGAATTGAATTGAGTGAAAAAGTATAACAACATTTCGGACGCATGCAGGGTCGTGACTATATAGAAGGTGTCCGGTGGTGGGGCGGTGCACACCTTTAATTTTCCAACCGGAACCAGACCAAACTCCCAGTTTGGATTTGATTCGCACAACACCCGCCTCGAGTTGGTACTTTACAGCTGCTATACCTCTAGCTTTTCACCTGTTTGAAATTCTAACCCAACACGGCTTAGGTTTGGAACATATCCGACTTATGGCCATTTAGACCTTAATTAGACAAAAAGTTTAAAATATCAGACTGATCGCCCAAAAAAACAACATATTTAACACTAATTACTGTTGTGAAATAACACAATGAGAACAATAATGCAGCCTATAATGTTTTATCAGGTAATTATATGAAATTTCCAACCGACCCGCCGATGTGTCCCTATATATATATTCGTACGAAAATTATATGATATTATATCAAACTGTTAACCTCTTCGCTGCTATGAAGTCCGTAATTATTACGGACGTAAGTGTTATAAAATTATGATTTAAGATGCCTCAAGTACTCTGTTAATTGTATTATTGGTTAAATTTCCAATTGTGATACACTTACGGTAGAGTTGTACATTCTGCAGCCTTCGGCGTTTATTAAAGTGATATTTTTGTTTTCACAAATATGTGATGCATATATACATTTTAACTTCTGTTACTTCAATTGTCTCCCCTGTTGTGTATGAATTGTCCCATCTGTTGCCACTCTTCCTGTCATTTCAACAATATCTTAAATTGGATTCAACCGTTTTCTATAGGATTTTGGAGTTCTCAGCTTAATTATTCGACACCCCTGTTCTGTGATCAAACAGAAATACCTATTTTCTTGGTCGATAAAACCCGACCCCTATAATTATAGAAGTTGGAAATTTTACCATTTCATGAATACACTAGCATAACCCCCTATATATTTTCGTGTATTGCAGTCAACAATTTTAACCAAATGTAGTAAAATAGCAGTTTTTTATTGGCCACGGGGGGGGGGGGGGCAGGACACACCGAGCCTACCATGGTTCGGCCCGGTTTGCGAAAAATTGAAATCTGAACAAGAAAATCGCAAAATCCTAACATCTAGACTAGCCTCAAGCATTCATAGAGTTGGAAATTTCAAACCTGACTTAGGTTGGAAAATTTCCAACTGATGACAATCCCAGTGACAATTTTGACCAAATGTAGGACAATATTGTTTTCTTAAATTAACTAGCAGTTTTTGACTGGCCACGGGGGAGGGACCAGGATACAAGCTTTCCAAGTGTTGGAAATTTCCAACCTGACACCCCTTAAGGTTGGAAAATTTCCAACTGATGGCCATTTCAGTCCAAATATTTTACAAAAAGAAGGAAAATATGCAAATATTGGTCCAAAAAACAATAAATTGTTTAAAAATCAAACTACAAGAACATTTTCAACCTATTGTTGGTGTGAAATTTCCAACTAGTGTTGTGTCAGGTATGAAATTTCCAACTGTTGATAATTTTGACCAAAGTTGGGGGGGGGGGGGGGTGAGACACCCCCAAACCCCCTGTGACCACGTCTCTGTGCACAACTATTAGTGTCTATCAGCACTGTACTTGATTGAGATCAAGATGGCACCTGACTTTGTTCTCGTTATCGCAAACCCCCAACTAGGGAAAACGAGCAAAAATGTACTCATTGTGGAAATATTTTTTCCAGTGACTTTTGAATATATAGCAATCGGTCATTTAAAAAAAATGCCCACATAGAACTGAGCAGTAATTAAGAGCAGACCAAACAAATGATAGGTTTTAATACATTTGAGAGGTTAAAGCGATTACTTTTGTTTTGGCTCTCTGTGTACCAGGAATTGCGGGTGATTTATATAGATACCTGCATGGTCAGCGGGGGATTTATATAGATACCGGGTGAGCGGGGAATTTATATTATAGATGCCTGGTCAGCGGGGGATTTGTATATATACCTGCATGGTCAGCGGGGGGTGGGGGGGGGGTATATATATACCTGCATGGTCAGCGGGGGATTTATACAGATAACTGCATGGTCAGCGGGGAATTTATAGAAGCCATGCAATGGTCAGCGGGGGTTTATATAGATACCTGCATGGTCAGCGGGGGATTTATACAGATATAACTGCATGGTCAGCGGGGAATTTACACAGATACCATGCAATGGTCAGCGGGGGATTTATATAGATACCTGGTCAGCGGGGGATTTATACAGATAACTGCATGGTCAGCGGGGAATTTACATAGATGCCATGCAATTTATTGTATATAAAATATTGTATATATGTTTTGCATGTTACTCATTAATTTGGGTCTTCGCAATAAAGAATTAATTCATTCAATGATCAGCGGGGGATTTGGCTATTGACTATGAGCTAGAACTCATCTCAACCCAATTTTTCATTTATTCAATCTTGATACCTGAAATAAAGTGATAATTTACAGAGTTTTGATATCATACACATACAGAAATTGGGTTTATAATTTCCAACGAATTGATCATTCTTAAATATTGTGTCACATTAATCTCGTTTACTAAATTTCAAAAAGAAGATCCAGACAGATTTTGAGAAAATCCAGTTTGTACTAATACGCTATCGGAATATTTCTAAATCCTCGCGAATCAGTATAGACTATAATAGAGTTATATCCTGTACTGTTGTTATTATTATTATTGTTGTTATAATAAAAATCAATTTTAATTTGAAATTTGACACTATTATGTGGGGGGGGGGGGGGTAAACGGAAGAACACGGCAACTATATATTCTGCGGATGGTGAAGTGAACAGGCAGCCGGCTTTGATACATGCATGTACATCGATTGTGAGGACATTTATCGTCGTAAATTGCCTATTTATTTGGAAACGCGTAAAATTAAAAAAATATCTGGTGTTTTTGAGTAGATATATAGAACTGACATTATGTCATTCGTGAACGAGACAAATGTTTATTTTCGCTCGCGGGAAGCCACTCGCGAAAATAAACGTTTGTCTCACTCGCTCATTTTCTGTATCCACTCAAAGCACTATATATATCCTATACATGTACATATAATTAATGCACGAGCTTCAATGCTTCATGCATCTCGTGTTAAATAAAACCCAACTGGTTTGTTCTACCTCGACCTTCTATATATCAGAGTGGGCACTGTATACTGTGCTTTATACCACAAGTCGACATTCGTATTCTGGAATGGTCATGTCTCCCAATGTGTGCACAACGAACTCCCACGGGGATCTCTATTCAAGAAATAGTTCACTTCTAACACCCGCCCACAATAATAATCATCTGCATATATAGTGCTTATAAACCCCTTGTCAGAAAAGGTATAGCATGTTAATTTGCATACCAGTTGTATATATCACATTAAAACATAAAGCGTCATAATAATAGAGTAACTGTTCCTTTGCACCGAACGATATTTACTTTGTAATTCGCGAGCCTATATTTTATTATATGTTTGCGTATATATATATATCGAAGTTTAATGTCGAACAAATATGTGCTGGACAGCTATATATGCCTGGACAATTGTGACCGGGACAAAATCCACGTGCAATTTCCACATACACGAGTCGTGTCAAGGTGTGTGATTTTGCTGTCAGCCAAGGACTATTTTCCCCCAGAAAACGTTCGTAAACATCTCATTTATCGATATTTATCGGAATATTTCATCTGTATCAATGTAATTTCTTCTTATATATATACTAGCTGATGTGCCCGACTTCGTCCGGGCTATTTAGGGATTTCATTCTGATCGCCTCCGTCTGGGCAGAATATACAGCGTCTGGACAAACTATTGTTCAATCGGTCCAGAAACATGCCTATATGACCGTATATGAGCGCGGTCAATGTCAAGGACACGGTCGCACATGAAATTGGACCCGCCCATATTGTTCCCGATATCAAAGTAGGCATACATACAAAATCCGAGTCGGTAGGTCGAGCAGTTTTCGGTCTATAACACACATACATACAGACATGCGGACAGACATACAGACAGACATACATACAGACAGAAGAAGTTTCAAAATATATAATAGATGATAATATATAATAGATAACCCTGATTTAAATTTATCGCAGCAATTGCGAAACATACATGCATCGGTGCAACGCGGGCAGCGCACTGTGGTAAGTGTGGACCGGGTCATTGATTTTTAGTTTCATTTAAATTTCATTTGGGATTTGTTTTAGCAAACGGTAGTTCATATCCCTACTATTAGTACATCTGTATGCATTGGTTCTTCGTGCGGTCGATGAATGTACAGTCGACCAGCCACGTACGTGTGTCCCGATTACCTGTATGTCACAGCCGATAACAAGTGTGCTCTGTTTATGGATGTTTATAGTAACCGTTGTCCTTTATTGTATCAGTGCCTATTCATTTGCGAGTTTTATCGACGTTTTAAACGTTTCTGTTCAATCATTTATGGCATGTTTTATAAATATTCTCATGGAACCGGTTACATTTAGATATCGATTGAAGCAATATAGTACCGCGTTGTTAACAAACGTCTTGTTAAAACAGTTGAGATGCTCAGATTGGTGAATCTTATAATCTTGATACTATTATCCAGTTGTCAGACAGCTATTTCCAAAACGAAGTCCATGCACATTCCATAGCGGTTTCTATATAGGCGCCAATGCTGCACGTATACCACACTATATATAGTCAATATTGAATAAAGCCCATTTCGTGCGTAACAATGCACTTTCGTTGTGTTTCCGGAGTTGATCAACAAATTACAGTTCAACTGCCATCGGACAATATATCTCCCGCCGCATCGTATAGAATAGTATAGTCTGCTGCTGCTTGAGTATTGGAAGGCTCGTCTCTGCATGGATATCATACCAATAACACACACAAAGCTTAATTTGTTTTTGCCCTACCTCGAGGTACCCACAGTCGTTCGCCCCTTTCTGCAAATTTGGCAATTTCTCCAGCCCGTTATTTTGGACTTTTCCTTCCCAAATTTGGAAATATCAGCAATATTATTTGAGGGAATAAATCAGGTCCTGTTTAATCTATACTTAAAATACTAACATGTTGTAACATCACATGCAATTAATACTCCATTACTCCGCTGGCAAAATTGCCAGGCAAACTTTCATCTATAGTCTATATATAGGAAACTCTAGTCAAGTGTTTTATTCTCATTATATTCTATTTCTTCCATATTTTTATTGTGTAAAATATTATTATTGCATGGATTGGAAACAAGAGTTATGCTTATTTATTTTTCAGGGAAGTTTTGGTATGGACTGCGTGATGCACATCTTCTGCGCCATCTGTGCCCTGGTTCAGGAAGCCACGGTAAGTAAAATAAAAAATAATAATTAATGCTCGTGTTTTTCGATTTCATAACGAACCCAATAATTTACAAACATAAAAATAAACGTCACATTTATTTGAACGTCATCCATCCAAACGTATTGTATATTTGTTTTTGAAAACATCAGTTAATGAGAAATCATTATACTTTAGTTTAAATCAATCGTTTCAACAAAATATTTAATACCGTTCACGGGTCAGTAGTCTGATGTCAAAGACAATCAATGGGAAAGAACTGTCTCGTATCAATAGACAAAACACAATTTGATATATGTCACGCAACTTTTAATAGACGTCGCGCAATTTAATAAAGGTCGCTATATATTTGTGAAGTAATGGGGAAATAAATCTATCGCGGAAATTATGATACTTTGTACAATTTTAACATTAATCACCTGTCTAATAATACTGCTTATTATAAGTAACGTTTAGCTGTTTGGAAATGACTTAGAGCAGCGTGAATTCCGTTACTTATTCCTTATTCCTTATTCAAAAAAATTGGGACAATGTGGGAAATCACTACAACGTCTTTTGTAAAGCGAGATGAAATTTTGGATGAAAAACAAATCCAGGTCAAAAGTTCCAAAATGCCTCGGAAATAGGTAAAGTCCGAAAATAAACGGAAATTGTCCGAATCGGGGTAATAAATGGTCGAAAAACATTTGGGTCGAGTCCAAAAAAGTCGGTCGAATTCCAGTTTTCGCTCTGCTCGGTCATGAAAATTTCTGAAAATATAGCAAAATGTCCCATATTCATAAATGGCCACCTGGGCCGAACTTTTTAGCAGCATTTTGTTTTGGGGTCGAGACCGAAAAAGTCGGTCTAATAGAAATTCCCGCTCTGCTCAGTCAGGAGAATTTGGAAAAATTTGGGAAATGACCATGGCAACGTTAGTAAGGTGAGACGAAACTTCCTGTGAAAAAGAAATCCGACACAAAAAGTTTTCGGCTCAAAATGTTTGGCCTATTTATGAATATTGGACATTTTGCCACATTTTCCCAACATTTTCCGACCCAGCAGAGCGAAAACTGAAATTCGACCCACTTTTTGGGACTCAACCCAAAAATCTTTCGGCCCAATATTTTTGGCCGTGGCCATTTATGACCCCGAATTTGTTTCGGACAATTTCCGTTTATTTTCGGACGTTGCCTATTTTAGATGCTATTTTGAACTTTTGATGCAGATTTTGTTTACACCCAAAATTTCATCTCGCCTTACTAAAGACGTTGTCATTGTGATTTCATCACCATCATCATCGCCGTCGTCGTCGACGTCATCATCATTATCATCATAATCATTGTCGTCGTCGTCATCGCCACCGTCATTGACACGAACATCTTCGTTGTCATCGTCATAATCTTCTTCATCATCTTCAATATCATCTTCATCATCATCATTATCATCATTATCATCATTATCATTATCATCATTATCATCATCATCATCATCATTATCATCATCATTATCATCATCATCGTCATCATTATCATCATTATCGTCATCATTATCGTAATCAACATCATCATCTTCATCATCATCATTATCATCATCATCGTCATCATTATCGTAATCAACATCATCATCATCATCGTCATCATTATCATCATCATCGTCATCATTATCGTAATCAACATCATCATCATCATCATCATCATCATTATCATCATCATCAATTATACGTTATCATCGCTTGTAATAGGGACGCGGCGACAGGGGGTTGACACTGTCGGGTCTGTTTGAAAATTCGATGTGCATGCTCTCAAACTGGTCACACGTATAGGGACGTCGCGGCATGGGTTGGTTGTACGTACTTCTACGGCATGGGTCATATTCGGGTCTATTTATAAAGTCACTTGTATGTTCCAAAGCAGGTCACAGAGATCTGTCAGATGGGGTTGCGTGTGGCCCGGATACTTATATTGCATGGGACACTATCGGGTCCATTTGAATAGTTCATGTGTATGTTCTCATGGCTGGTATCTTAACTGAATGCCCCTTGAACCAGACCGAAATTTCCAAGTTTCGTTACCACCCCTCCCCTCGGGTTGAAATCTTCCAACATATACAGCACGTTTTAATTGTTGGACATTTTCGACCGGTTAAAACCACCTCTGGACGTTCTACATATCACATCTTTCATCCGATTAATCTGATTTATTGTTTAAAAAACATGACCGCTATCTTGGATTTCTACATTTGATTTACATTTGATTTCATTGAAACTACATCAGTCATTTATGAGCTAATTATTGTTGGAATATTTACAGGCATTATGGGAGCTATCGCATTTGAATGTTTTCGATCAAAAATATTGCCACGAGCAGCCATCCTTGACTTTGTATCATTAATTCCTTTGGCGCTATCTACAATCAAAATCTTTCATTAGATAAAAACAATTTCAACTACCCTTATCATCCATGTTTATCTCACACTCAACACTAAATAACCCAACACAAATTGAATATCATAATTATATTCAAATTATAGTCCAGTGCATTTATGAAAAAAAAGTGCCAAACCTCAAACTAATTGCAACACATTGTTTCTTATCAGGAATAAGTATATTAACCCATTATAAACAACATACTAAAAATAAAAAAGGATCAAGAAAGCGAAATTGATAAAATTTCTTAAATAAATTTGTCAAAATATGGTAAAATACTCAATTGATGCCTATTCAAGGATGTTATAAAAAACTCCTTTTCACAAGTCCTTCCATTTATATATCCATTTTGTAGAATACACAATTCTGAATACAGATTACAGAGAGGTAACATTTTCCAATACGTTGAGTATTTTTCGAGTTATGTGCCTCCAAAATTGGGAGTTCATCTAATTGCAGAGCCACAATTTCTAAGAATTAGCTAAAATCCATAGTTTATAGTTTAGTATTTTAAAAACTAGAAAAAAAACATGAAAGGTTATAGTGCTGTTGTATTAATTTCCTCACTAGATTGTGCACAAAATTGATTACTGTATGCATCTATGATCGAGAAGACAAAACTATTCTTAAACAAAATGAGTGTTCCATTGTATAGGCAAATTTTCCTTGTTACACATAACTGGTATGATGAAAATACCATATATGAAGTCATACAACTCAAAAATTGATATCCATATGCCCTGTATATCTAAAAAATACTAGGTTAAATACACTGTTGGAATTACTAAACACAATTGTGCCAAAAACAACTTATGGCCATATGAATCCTTTTTCCAAAAACTGCCATGTTGGACTGTTTTGTTTTGGTTTTGAACGTTCCTCATAAAACACTTATGTTGGGAAAATAGGATTACATTGATTAAGCCAATCAACTGTTACTGGATTTCACATTATTTTTCAAGAAACTGAATCCAAATTTGAACGTTGATAATGGGGTAGGTGTAATCAAAAAAGTCTATGCCCTTGTCACCATATTCTAGTCATTGCAGACACAAGTTGTACTATATTATTCCAGTTTGTGAAGATTATTGTTGCATAAAAGAACATTTAGTACTTTAGTGGAGGTATATTTAGAATTTCATGGGCATGTTATATAGAAAATCCCTATATAATAATTCGCCATGTGAACATCAGAACAGTAAGCAGTAAACTCTGTATAAAAGAATAATGTTTGTAGGAGCTGGTGATAGTAAAGTTTTATGCATCAAGATCCATGTTTTCTGAGATTTTGTCAATATGGTGTCGCCTACCACATTTTTTCGATATTCAAATTTGGAGACAGTTTCCAGAAAAATGAGTGAAATCTAGTGACATTCATTGACATATCCCATGTAATGGTATTATTTAAACACTAAATTATTTTAGGAGAAAAGTTCAAATAATTTTACACATTAAACGAACATTGTTTTTACTAATTATGCACAAAAACTTTTAAAAATGGACAAAACACCCCATAATAGCATTTTTAGAAAAGGGATAATACTAAGGATTCATTGGGCCATACGTTGATGTTCTGCACGGTGTTTTTTTGGACATTCCTTCACAGTGTATTTAACCATGTATACTTAAGTTATTAAGAGAAATACAGGGAATGTGGATTTATATTTATTGAGTTGTATTACCTCAACAGGCAAATTTGGCTAAGTCCATGCAATGGAAGACATATTTTGTTTAAGAATATTATTGTCTTCTAAATCATAGATGCATAAAGAAATCATTTTGTTTTGTGCATAATCTTGAGAAGACATTAATATAACAAAAAGAAATCCCTTCATTTTTCTTTAGTTTTCAAAATACAAGACCATAACAATGGATTTTAGCTCATTTTGAGAAATTGAGGCTCTGAAATTAGTTAAACTCCCAATATTGGAGGCACATAACTCGAAAAATACTGAACGTATTTGGGAAAGTTTTTGCTATTCTGTATTCAGGATTGTGTACTCTACAATATGGATATGGAATGGAAGGCCTTGTGAACTCATATTTTTTATAAACAATCTTGAAAAGCCATAAATTGAGTGTATTACAAATTTTGACAAATTTATTTCACCAAATTTCATTAATTTCGCCTTTCTTGATTCTTTTTTATTTTAGTATGTTGTTTGTGATGGGTTAATGTACTTACCCCCCCCCCCCCCCGAGAGATTAAATATTGTAAAATAGTTCATGGGTGATCAGATGCATGCATCTTATTCGTTCTAAGAGTAATATACACGTATGTTCAATCATGTGTTTTTGGTTTTACAGGAGACAAGTAGTTGGGGTATGGCGATGGATGGAGATAGTGGTAGTAGACATATGGTCAGAGAATGAAGACTGTGGCCATAGGAACCACACATTGCTGAATTAAACAACTGTGATACCTACATTATGTCATCAACCCTTTACTGTTAAACCAGGATGACACTGCAAAATCAACATGCAACAATCTGTCTGAAGCGATTGATTAATTCGTCCATCTGGTTGACAGTTTCTAATTTGTTTTATATGGAGGCATGTCTACAAGAAGCCGCCGTGCTATTTATGTCTTCAACCTACGATATAACTCACTTATCAATAGTATCTCAAGCTGTTCCACAATCTCTACATGTGCTGAAACTTTGTGTTTACATATAGGTTTGCAGGAAATTCTATCATTTGTTTATTAGTGAAGGATCGCTTTACACACGTGCGATATAAGTGACAGTATGCATATATGGCCAGAACCACCCCGGTAACCGCAGCGGGTTATAGGAATCAGGGAGCTAAATGTGTTCTTGAGTCGGGGAGCGAGTACACCGTGGAATTACTAAAGGTGAAGGTAACTGCAGAATGACCTTCACCTGATAGATGCGACACGTTATTAAAGGGTGACATCGCGTTTATTTGATTTGTACATAATATCTAAATAATTTAAACTGGTGAATGATTGGGGGAATGGATTTTTGTGAGCGAGAAATTTATTTAACTAGCTGCTGTAGTTCTGGGGTTTTCCAGATCAAATTTGGCTGTGAGATAGCCCTGTCGTAGACTTGTGGATTTATTTTAAGAAGTAAACACATGGCCTATGACTTTTCTTGCATTTTCGTGATCAACTGGTGTCAATATAGCTGGTTAAACATCACTGGTATGGCCTGCAGGCTTCAATTCAGTGAATTTGGCCGAAACGTTAACACTGTCGCCTATGGGAAACCATTTAGTTCAGTGATTCCTATAGCGTTAATCTGGCCATAGCGGAACAGGAAATGGATCGGTAATGCTCTACCATTATTATATTTATACTCTGGACTACAGAATCACATGAAATGTGTGAAATTGACGGTTTCGTGGTTCAAATTAATTTCTTTTGAATATTATGGGCATGCGCGGTGTTGCACTGAAGCTGGAAATATCATGGGCGATGGAAATAAATTGTTCGATGCCTGTGCTAATTCTTTTCGATTTTGTTGTTGTTAATACCAAGACAGTGTGAAAACATGCCTATATATTTTTTGGCTGATCCGCTATATAACCCGCTCCGGTTACTGGCGATGAGTACATGCTATTCATTGAACTGGACTTTGTGTTCCAGGTGTGAGGATTACGGTCGTATGTTTCCCAACGTCGTTTGGGCTTTGGTCCCCTTGTTGTCTGCAGTGTTATAGGGAGGTAAAGTGACCAATTTTGAATGGGGATTTCCTTGCAAATGTGCGGGACAAAAGTTACAGAGTTGCACATACTTCTGAGTGTGACTTGATGTGGTATTGGAAACAACAGGTATTTATCTGGCGGGTCCGATGGAACTTGTTCCATTATAGTGTTGGTGTATTTATTTTTGAATTTTACATTGATTTTTCAAATGTAGGTCAAGTGATGTATTCCAGAAAAAAATCTCAAATATATATTTATTGCAAAATTTTATAATTTACCAGATAAATACCTGTTGTTTCCAATACCACATCAAGTCACACTCAGAAGTATGTGCAACTCTGTAACTTTTGCTCCACAGATTTGCATGGAAATCCCCATTCAAAATTGTTTACATGACCTCCCCCTTAAAATAACTGTTATACTAGATTGTTTTTCGCTCAACAAACCATTCTCAATATACATTGAAACAACTCAGCTGTATTTGAGGGATATCAATCTTAAATGCCGAATGTTAGTAGCCAAACACTGTCGAATCATGTTGTTACCGACTAATTAATTGGATCTCGGCTTATTAATTTATCAACTGATGGTTTTTGGGGCTATAATTGATGAATAATAAATAATTTTTAAAAGTTAAGTTAATCGGGCACTGTTGTTGTAATGGTATGAATTCGAATAACTTTCTCAAAGGATAAGCATTCTTAGGTCATATATGGGTCGTCTTCTACCAGAACTGTGAATCGAATTACATTGTTTATGACTAACTTGAATGCTCAGAAATCTACCAATAGACAATATGGCTTCGTTTTTCTCTCTCTAGCTTATTCTTCGAGTAGAAATATAGTAGGCAGACTCAGACATGATTATTTCTATCATGTCCTTGTGTTATTCCCAAAGTGCATTATGTAATATGTTATATTCGTGTATTTATATTCTATTTCTGTAAACCCACCACAATACAGTTTATATTAAATTTTAATTAAAAAAAACGCAAGTTGTAACGCATTTACCAACTGATATTACAAACCCGAGGATACTACCCCATGCAGTCTATCAATTTATGCATGTTCCTTTTCACGTTGAATAAATCTTTACACCTGGCTGCTAATTGCGCGAATCCTGTTTACATGCCAAATTGATATTTGTTTGGTATTATGCTTAAGTGTTATGGTTTAATTACGATTAAGCGTGCAAGTTCAATTTACTATCTATAGTAAACGTTTGGATAAAATTGTGTCATCTAGATTGGTTCCTTCTGACTTGTATGCCCTTGGAGAATGACTTTGTGATCATATATATGTTGTTTGCAAGACTCAAAGATTGCGATCATGTCAGAGATTAATAACATTTCAACCTACATTATAAATAAACTATAGATAAAACTGAACATTGGGTATAAAGGCGTAATAAAGTGGTTTATTTCGAGGGTAAGATTCTGGTGAAATCTATAGTTGAAATGCAATTTGCTGTGATTAATGGTACTAACATGATATAATTCTCGGTTGTGGTTGCCTGGTAGGCTTAGTACGCTCGGAATAAAACTGACCCACGGATATGATAAGAAATTCTAAAAAAATATATATTAATCGATAGAAACTTTGAGGTGTACTCGATTCAAATCTATTCTGGAATACCCCCGAAACTGTGTAAAACTTTCTGGGAAGATATAGACCATCTTTAAAGGTACACACTCCAATTCGATGGTCCCCATATCATCATATTCCAACAACAACAACAACATTTATTGAAATGCCGCATCAGTTATCATAATCGATAGATTGCCAAAATATAATGCAAACCAGTGTCAACTATATAAAGTATAAAATTGTCAAAATATTGTTATATATCAACATTTGGTTCAACACAATTTGGTATCGAAAGTATGCCGGTCGGCATTCGTCGAATATTTGCCAGGCCGCCAATTATACCAGTTGGTGAAAAATAACAGATTTCAAAAATCGATATCTGAGCTTTGGTGGGTGGGTACATCGACTTCAATCACACATTTGTTACCCTCGAAACGAAAGAAATAGTAATTTAGGAGCATTTAATCGGATTATCCATCTTTAAGCATAATTGATAACAATTGAGAATGAATTACTCGTAATGAGTAAACTGAATTAGGTTGCACTTAAGCGTATTAGAATGAATGTCATCTTGTCTATAAATATGAACATATCAAAACGCTTTTGACGCTATCAATTAACGTTTGATGTCGAACACCTATTTTCGCACTAAAACAAAGCACGCTTGCATTAAAATGCATTTTTTTTAAACTTCGGATTAATTTTCTTTCACTTAAAGCTCGCTGAATATGGAAATCAATATCATTCAGTTGATATATAGTACTGTCTCCAGGGATAAAACCTGATTGGTAATTTGTAATCAAATTGTACTTCGTCAGATATTCACTGTTGGTCATGATTATTTCTTTAAAATGATTCACTCAATGGAATAGTTTTTAAAAAATACCTCACCCAGTCATCTCAACTATATATAGCCATTTTTTCTAATCTTCCTTGATCTGTCAAAACTCCAGTCGTGGTGAAAGGGGAGTAATTGAGTTACCACCTACAGGACATGGCGACAGGGGATTGAGGGTCTCTAACTTGACTTTGGTCAAAATATTAAAGAGTTGGTAATTTCATTCCTAGGTTGAAATCGTTTTCATTGTTTGATTTCCGACAAGTAATTAGTATAACAGTAATTAGTATAACAGTAATTAGTATAACAGTAATTAGTATAACAGTAATTAGTATAACAGTTGTTCTTTTTAAAACCGACAGAAACATATTTATCACATAATTTGGCCATAAAAGCAGTTTCATAATTATCGGTAATAGACACGTTTAATATCAGCGCGTGCGATGACGTCACGGCGTTCTTCAAATAACTTGCGATCGCTGTAGTTTATGATTGTTGTTTTCGATGAATATTGCGCGTTGCTTCGGGTTTATTTGATCATGTGATAAAAGGTATCTCACACTCGTCCTATTTTATACGTAATTTATCAACCTCGTCCTCTAAATTCTATTTGAGCCTCGGTAAACCTCGGCTCAAATCGAATTTAGTGAACTCGGTTGATAAATTCCGTATAAACTAGACACTCATGTGAGATCCTCTATTTGTCTAATTTTTTGTCAAAATTCTGGTCTGAAATGGCCATCATTGGAAATTTTCCAAACTTATGGGGGTGTCAGGTTGGAAGACCAGAGAGGGCGCTCGGCTTCAGCAAACATTGCCATTTCTTCCTCATTCCCAGTTATATTGCTAATTGTAGACATTCTATATATAGAAGAAGTTTAGGTGAGTATATCTCTCTAGGTTTTAAGTTGAATATTTTTTTTAAGGTGAATATATTTATCTAGGTTTTTAAGGTGAGTATATTTATCTAGGGTTTTAAGGTGAGTATATTTATCTATGTTTTTAAGGTGAGTATATTTATCTAGGTTTTAAGGTGAGTATATTTATCTAGGTTTTTAAGGTGAGTATATTTATCTAGGGTTTTAAGGTGAGTATATTTATCTAGGTTTTTAAGGTGAGTATATTATCTAGGTTTTTAAGGTGAGTATATTTATTTAGGTTTTTAAGGTGAGTATATTTCTCTGGGTTTTACAAGACGGCCACTCTTTGTTTTGTTAACATTTATGTGGATACCACCCCTTCATCAGAATCATGCATATCATCAGACACAGAGTCGTCATTCACATGATCATACAAAGAAGTAGCAGACATTTGTGATGGAAAAACCCAGTTATCAAGGACATTCTGACCCAAATATGGCTTCAGATTGTCTATGTGTACTGATTTTGTCAAGCATTTGGGGGACTTCTGAATAATAAATGTGAAAGGTGCGTGTTTGCCAACAATGAGGTATGGTCCGGTCCACCCACAACCCAACTTTTGTTTAGCCACTGGAGAATACCAATACCATGCCCAATCACCTATATATAAATTCCTAACTTTATAATTTTTATCATAATATTTCTTCTGCCTTGTAGTGGCAACATCCAAGTGATTAAATGCAAAATCAAAATTACTATGACAACTAGCCCTTATCCATTCCACGTATTATATTGGACATGTGATGACTGGAGTTTTATCTTTTGGTGAGCCTACCATAATGTCAATAGGAAAATTTATCTCCCTCCCCAGCATTAACAAGTTTGGGGTACAGTGTGTACTGGCATGTTCAGTGGCACGGTATGCTATCATAAGATACGGTAGTTGCTCATCCCAATTATTTTGGTTTTCATTAACAAAACTTGCTAACATCTGAAGTAAGGTTCTATTAAACCTCTCTATCATGCCATATGCCTGTGGTCTATATGGGGTTGTTCTACTTTTTTCAATACACATTAAATTGCATAATTCGGAAAATAGTTTGGATTCAAACTCCCTACCCTGATCAGTGTGGATACGCTGTGGACATCCACACCTAGTTATGATTTGTGTCATTAGTAACTCAGCTATCGTTTGCACAGTATGATTCTTAACTCCAAAGGCCTCTTTCCAATTTGTAAAATAATCCCCTATGACGACTATATTCTCATTATTATGATTTGATATTTTCAAGGGACCTAGAACATCTATTGCTAAACATTCCATGGGTTTAAAGTTATTGACATGCTGCATTGGGTACCTTCCTTTCCCAGGCCCTGGTTTCCGTTGTGCACATTCATCACATTGATTACACCAACGTTGTATATCTGCAGTTATACCTGGCCAATAAAAACGACGTTTTATAGCTTCAAGCGTTCGATCACGTCCAAAATGACCTGCTATTCTATCGCAATGTAATTTTTTAAAATTACCTCCCTTATTTCTTTTGGAGCTTCTAATTGGTTATGTGTATTGTTTAATATTGTCACTTCCCTATATAAGACACTCTCGGACAAGAATAAGCTGGCCCATTGAGTGCAATAAACATTGATATCAGGAGTGTGTTTTATAATATCGTTTTGAGATGGCCTTTCATCTGACCTAGATTTTGCCTCAACAATGTACAAAATATCAGGATCCCATGATTGCATAACAATGAGATCTGCCACCCCCCAGGAATGCATCCAATTAACCATACTCTCCAACATGGAAGCACTAATTGAATGTACATCTGAAGCTTGATGAGTGGAGGTTGAATCAGTGTCACTAAGATCTCTTGAACCAGTTCCGACCTCATCACCTTCTAGTATTGTACCAACTCTACTGCTGTTAGGACAACTCGACCTCCTAATTTCACAAGATGGGCAATTCATACACACACCAGAACAAAGTTTCCACGGGATCCTGGAAAGAGCATCGGCATTTAGATGTTTGGGCCCAGGTCTATGTTTCATGTCATAATCATAGAGATCAGTAATGCTGATCCATCGAGCAATCATTCCCTCTGGTTCACGAAAGTTCTTCAACCATAATAATGATGCATGATCCATTCTAATGACAAATTTACGACCAAGTAAATAATGTTTAAACTGCTTCAAAAAGACAATAACTGCCAACAACTCCCTCTTAGTAGTACAATATTGTTGTTGTGATGGACTCAGTGTTCTGCTTGCAAATGAAATGACCTTTTCCTCCCCATTCTGTATTTGTGATAAAACAGCTCCAATACCTATCCCACTAGCATCTGTGTCGATTATGAATTAATCATTTTGAGTGGGTAGGGTCCATAGATTAGGTGATAACATACACTGTTTCAACTTGATAAAAGAATCCTCACATTAAGATGACCATTCAAACTTAACCTTCGTTTTAGTCGGGTTTTTTTTCAAATCTCGACTTATAGTTTGATGAGGGACGGTGGGCGGGCGGGCGGCGGATGGGCGTGCGGGCGACGTGTTTTGCTTATAACGTTTATTGACGGATTAAAAAAAAATTATCCGATTTGATTGAAATTTGGTATATAGCTGTCTCCCAAGAATATCTCGGATGTGTTCGAAAACCGGCCTGGTCCGATAAAATTTTATAGAGTTATGGCCCTTAATTAGTCATTTTTCACGAATTTTCAGCTCGTTAGCGCGATAACTTCAACAAACGTTATCCGATTTGATTGAAATTTGGTATATAGGTGTCTCCCTCGGATGAATTCGAAAACCGGCCTGGTCCGATAAAATTTGATAGAGTTATGGCCCTTAATTAGTCATTTTTCACGAATTTTCAGCTCGTTAGCGCGATAACTTCAACAAACGTTATCCGATTTGATTGAAATTTGGTATGTAGGTGTCTCCCAAGAATATCTCGGTCAAGTTCAAAAACCGGCCAGGTCCGATAAAATTTGATAGAGTTATGGCCCTTAATTAGTCATTTTTCACGAATTTTCAGCTTGTTAGCGCAATAACTTCAACAAACGTTATCCGATTTGATTGAAATTTGGTATATAGGTGTCTCCCAAGAATATCTCGGATGAGTTCGAAAACCGGCCTGGTCCGATAAAATTTGATAGAGTTATGGCCCTTAATTAGTCATTTTTCACGAATTTTCAGCTCGTTAGCGCGATAACTTCAACAAACGTTATCCGATTTGATTGAAATTTGGTATGTAGGTGTCTCCCAAGAATATATCGGACGAGTTCGAAAACCGGCCTGGTCCGATAAAATTTGATAGAGTTATGGCCCTTAATTAGTCATTTTTCACGAAATTTCAGCTCGTTAGCGCGATAACTTCAACACACGTTATCCGATTTGATTGAAATTTGGTTTATATGTGTCTCCCAAGAATATCTCGGTCTAGTTCAAAAACCGGCCAGGTCCGATAAAATTTGATAGAGTTATGGCCCTTAATTAGTCATTTTTTCAAAAATTTTCAGCTTGTTAGCGCGATAATTTAACAAACATCACCCTATTTGATTGAAATTTTGATATATAGGTGTCTCCCAAGAATACCTCGGACGAGTTAGAAAAACGGCCCGGTCCGATAAAATTTGATAGAGTTATGGTCCTTAAGTAGTCATTTTGTACGAATTTTGAACTCGTTAGCGCGATAACTTCAACAAACGTCATCCGATTCAACTAAAATTTGGAATATAAGTGTCTTCCAATAATATCCTGGACGAGTTCGAAAACCAGCCTGGCCCAATAAAATTTGATAGAGTTATGGCCCTTAATTAGTCATTTTTCGTGAAATTTTAGCTCGTTAGCGCGATAACTTCAACAAACGTCCTCCGATTTGTTTAAAATTTGGAATAGACATACTTGCCAAGAATATTGCGGACGAGTTCGAAAACCAGCCTGGCCCGATAACATTTGATGGAGTTATGGCCCTTAATTAGTCATTTTTCGATGTTAGCTATTAATTAGTCTACCGATACTGATGCACACCAATTGGCGGTAGCCACCGGCGGTAAGCCACCGAAAACGAGACACAGCATCTCTGATGCCATCTCTTGTTTGAAACTTGAACTAATGGATAACTCAACTCGGCAAAGTGCGGCAGAAACTTTCTATAGTAACTACAAAAGCCTATGAAGCTTCGAGCATGTTTCTTGTTGACAGGTGTGGGCCATTCCTCAATTACTGCCAATTTTCTAGGATCACACTTGAGTCCATCTTTTGAAACTACATGACCTAGAAAGTTTATTTCATTTTGAAATAATGTGCATTTAGAAGATTTCAACTTCAAAAGAGTCTGATCAAATATATGTAAGACTAAAGCCAAATTCGCCAGAGCAACCTCAAAATCCGATCCAAACACAAAAATGTCATCAAGATAGCACAGGCATTTTTTCCATTGCAAACATTGCAGAACTCTCTCCACCAGGCGCTCAAATGTCGCAGGGGCATTTGCTAAACCAAACGGCATAACTCTAAACTGATGAAGACTTCTGTGACTAGAGAAAGCTGTCTTGTCACGGTCTGATGATTCCATTGGAGTTTCCCAATATCCACTTGCCATGTCTAGTGTGCAATACCATTTTTGATCAGCTAAATTATCCAAGGTGTCATCGATTCGTGGTAATGGATATGCATCCTTTCTTACTTTAGAATTGAGTTTCCGAAAATCAATACAAAAGCGTGGGGTGTCATCTTTTTTAAGAACAATGCATATAGGTAATGACCATGCACTGTTACTGGGTTCAATAACATTCATTGCCAACATTTTATCTATTTCCTCGTTGACAACTTGTTTTTGAGCAATTGGAATTCTCCTGTGTCAATTATATGAGTGGTTAATGGGGTTCTACCAAGGGGTCCATCTGCGGTACAAAATATATGTTGAAAATGTAAGATAAGGGCTGACAATCTGCACATCTGTGAATCGGATAAATCAGATGAAGCACCATGTATTAAGGGTTGTAAATGTTCAGGTAACTGAGAACTATCTACTTCATGTAATAATATAGAGATATCTACATCCTCATGTAGCACAAAATCAACCCCATAAGCTTCACCAATTCTCTCACCTACTTTAACTTCAATAGGCCTGTCCTTAACATTTTTAGCAGATATAAGAATGGTGTTATTGGAGGTATCAACTGCAGTTTTAGCAACAATAATACCTTTGTCTGAGAGAAAATTAGATGGTTCTATGATAGCATTAGTGTTGCATACAAGAATTTCTGAATTTGTTGGGATAATTGCAGACATGACAAGATTAACATGCGAGCTATCATAAGAGGCATGATGATATAAGTCGATCAGTGTGGTGTGGTGTTTCAGTGACTTACCAGCAACATCCACAATCATTTGGTTTTTAACCAGAAAATCTAATCCCAATATACCAGAAAATCCACACAATTGTGAGATGATGAAATCTTGTTGTACTACAAGACTAGAGAGTGAAATATTTAGGCTTGTTACTCCTTGAACTTTTATGGGACTGCCTTCTGCTGTATATAACTTAGTTGGTACAGTTCTAATTTTGGAAGGCTCCAATTTAATTTTCGTAGTTTTTGAATGGTCTAAGATGGAAACTGGTGAACCAGTGTCTACTAATAATACATGTCTATTGTGGGACTAATTATTTCATCCTCACAAAACAACATTGCTTCACTAGACGATTCAACAGATTCAACTACATAATCATGTTTAATTATATCAGTTACTTCACTGTCCAACTTATTATCTGAGCTTGACTCAGAGTTAACAAAAACTGAGGCACAACTGTTAATTTTGAAGAGATCCATTTGAGAATGAGAATCTTTTATTTGCATAGTATTAGCTATAAACTGATTGTTAGCATCAAAATTTGAAAAAAAAATTCGTCAGTGTACTTCATCCCATGAACAGAGTTATCACAAAAATATGCATTTAGTGGATTGATGCATGAACTAGGTGGCGGCCCACACTGAGATTGCATATCATGACTATGGTTTAATGGACTGTTTGTTGTAGATGCTAATGCTAGATTTATAGGATATTCTATTGTTTGTTCTTGTCGATTTTGAGGTATCTAGGCTGAACCCAAGACCACTGACTCAGCCGATTCTAGTTTCCCTGATTTTATTTAAATGCTTTTGACCTACATTTATTTTCATGGTGACCTACTTTATGACAGAAATTGCAAACAATGGGAGGGGTGGAATATTGCGGTTCATTGTTGCAACTTGATCTTCCAGAAATCTCAATCTGTTAACGAACTCATGGTTGTTATTTTCCTCTAATGGTTTCAAACGGTCGACAGGGCCTTCAATAGCTTCAAACTCGGCAGCTAATGCTATGACTTGTTGTAAAGATTGGGGATGTCCATATTGTACATGGTGTTTTATTCGAGAATTATCTAACCCCCCAAACAAACTGTTCAATAATGAATGGCTCTGGATTTATCACTTGTGGAAATGACTTCTTCCTCAAGCTGAGTAACTGGTGACCAAATTCCCTTATATTTTGTCCAGGGTGCCTCTTAAATTGACAAAAGAGTGCCTTGTTTGCAGAAATTTGTTCCTTGGGATTAAATCTGCACAAAAGGGCATCTTTTAATAGATGATAGTCAGATTTTTCCTCAGAGGTTAAACCACCTAATGAACCCTTTTCAGCACCCCTTAAATTTATAACTAAATGAGCACACTTTTCAGCATTAGTCCACCTATGTATTGTAGAAACAATTTCAAAATGAACCAGATAATCTTCTAGATCCCAAATTGAATTATCAAACTTCTCAGGTTCTACAGTTTAGTGCAATGTAAATCGATTTACTACATGTGGGTTATCCCATGTGGCATGAGTTAAGTTTTGTTGAGTTGGAAAACTACTACCAGGCCACAGCTGCCTGACATTAGATTTAGATCTATCCAATTGAGCAGCACCCCTACATGAATTTGAGGGCACCGAGTGCATACCATTAACCCCTGGACTAACACCAAACTGCATTTGATGTGCATGGACATTTTTATTGTCTACCCCAAGTCTATGTGTCGAATTCTGGGAGATATTCAAATTAACCATATGATCAACAGGATGTGTCCTGTTTACTGATACCCCCCCCCCCCCCTAGTATCAATTCTAAGTGGAACAGTGTTTGAATTGTTCCTCAAAATTGATCTAGGTGTATTAACTTACATTCCACTAGGAGTTCCCACATCTGGAGATAATAATGTCTGTGTTCTAGGAACAAATGTTGAAGCTGGGATATGCCCAGTGTCAGGTAATGTATCCATAAAGACTGAATTACCACTGTACTGTGGTTGAGAGAATTCAGCAGCATGTGTTTGATTTTGAAACAAGGAGCGTTCACTGTCGGTAAACTCTCTATTTGTAGTGTAATCACGTGGTGAGATAGTTTCAGAGAAAGCACCATTCACATTATTTTTAATATAAGAATGTCACCTCAATGAAGGATCATCACTGTACTGTGATGAAGCATGACTAAATGGAACCCGCCGACAATCAGTGTACTCTGATGGAGGATATGAATGTCCAGTGGCAAGCTTGCTGTTTTTAAACACTTTCTTTTGGACCGACATGACTCACCCCCAAAAATGTCAGATACCAGACAAAAAATGGAAAATATAATGATATCAGAAAAAAATATTCCTGTATTCAAGAAAAAGCACCAAAATCCTGCTCACGGCACCAAAATGTTACAGGAGGGGGTCCCAGAGATAAATCTCTAACCCAGGTCGAAATCTTTTGGTGTCTCTCACTGAATACAACTGGGAAAATTCATTATTTATTAATCAATCAACGAATGTAAATATATGTGATAATGTGGATATGCAAATTTATAGCAACAAAGATAGATAAGTAATAGTCTCACTCAATGAAATATCCTAAAAAGGCTAACTGAAGTTAATCTAAACTTTCAAAATTACTCCGAGAAATATTCAAATTGAGAGAGAACTAAATTATCTTGTAAAGAAATACTATGTATTTCAAGTTAAATAAGACATTACTCCATTTAAAGTTCAAACGAAATTGAATATAAAGTTCAAATGAAATTGGACATAACTCTATTTAAGGTTTCAAGTGGAATGAGACATAACTCTATTTAAGGTTCCAAGTGGAATGAGACATAACTCTATTTAAGGTTCCAAGTGGAATGAGACATAACTCTATTTCAACTATCAAAATATTCTAAGAATTCAGAAAATTAAGTTGTTTATTTATTTAAAATTCATCAAGTTCCATTATAAATTTTGCCTTGTACCAGCTCACACTTTGGCTTGGTGAATCATATCATCCAATTCATGTTTTCAAGTACGCTAAACGACTAAAAAACCAGGCCGTATATACCTGACGGAGGGGTTACAGCAATAGACCCTTCTGAATAACTCTCCCGTGACGCTAATTAAATGGAGACAAAAGATTAACTATATATAATTATTAGAGGTAAGTTGAGATTTGTAAATGAATGTCACTTCTGTAACTAGAACTGCAGTGGACGAAAGCAAATCGGCCACAATATTGTAGAGAATATTGAATCGAATATTAGACTCTATACAGATGACAGATCGTTATTTATAAGTTATACCTGTTGAAGATGACCTAATGGCGGCCAGAATGTTAAACCGAGATGTACAGCGAATAGGTCACTGGGCAAATAAATGGCAGGTAAAATTTAATCCATCTAAAACAGAATCATTAACAGTAGGTAATAAAGACCTGGTTATAAATTACCCTTTATATCTACATGACAAGGAAATTAAAGAAGTTGATAATCATACGCATTTGGGTTTGATGTTTCATTATTCTGGCTGTTGGGATTTTCATGTAAACAATCTTTTTGATAAAATATGCCCAATGAGTAATTGTCTTCGAAGCTTAAAATACAAACTAACCAGACATGCACTGGATACCTTGTATGGGTCCTTTATTCTGCCAATTTTTGACTATGATGATGTGAATTGGGATAAATGTTCTCAAGGCCTAATTACTAATCTTGAAACATTGCAGCTAGATGCCCTGAGGACCATCAGTGGCATCATTAGAGGGACAAGTCATACTCTTATATACACGGAAACTGGTTATATTCCTTTAAAAGATAGGCGTAATAAAAGAAAAACTATTATATTTCACAAGGCTGTTTATCGTAAAAGCCCTACATATATATCAATTCAAATCCCAAGGCTAGTATAAGAAATTAGTAGATATCCCATGCGCAGTGGTGATAATATATCTAGATATGAGCATGTGACTAATCCCTTAAATTCCTACTTAAAATCATTCTTCCCATCTAGTATAGAATTCATTATGGAATAGGTTAGATCCATCGATACGCTCATGTCTCTCGATATCCAAATTGATAAATGAACTCAGCAAAATGGAGAATAGACATCCGATATACTTTACAGTAGGTGAAAGATCAAACCAAATCATTCATTCTAAAATTAGAAATGCTTGTAGTGAATTAAATGCACAAAAACTATCTTTCTTACTGATGATCCTAGTTGTAGATGTGGAAATAGGTATGAAGATGTTGAGCATTACTTTTTTTTACTGTCCTTTACATAGTCAACAAAGAGAAGCTTTATTTAAAAGATTACATGAATTGTTTGTGAACATAACCATTGAAATTCTTCTGTTTGGTGATCCTGCACTGGGTCAAAAGATAAATTGTGACATTTGTAAGATAGTCCATGAATATTTCAAATCCACCAATAGATTCAATACCAGACAATGAGTTCATACTCATATGAATTAATGTTACATTTTTTTCTCCGAGTCCATCTTACTGTTCAAATCCCCCACACCACCTGAAACATCCCTTATTCAGATGACCTATACAGGCAGGCCTCTGTAACCCTGATTGTCGGTGTCTGCACTATTGCACTTTTGTGTTGGTCACGATATGTTATGTTTTGTTATTTTCTGTTGATGGGCGGATCCGGGCTTATATAGGCTTGCCTGTTGCCTGGACCTGGACCTGGTGCTATGGCATTATACATCTTGCACAATAAACCATTTAAATCATACTTCTTAATACTTATGCGAAGTCTTTTTGGAAGAAGTACTCGCTTCCAACAGGTCACCAATTATCTGCTTGTAATCCTCTTTGGGAATCAACACACATTTGTTGGTAGCATAGCTCTCGTAGAGCTTTTGGTTGAAATTATTTGTTATCGCTAGTTCATCCATTGTAAACATATGAAGCAAACCTACATCATGTTTGGTTTATATGCTAGAACAGAATTATGACTGAAGCCACTATACTAATTACACATGCAGGATTTTGCTCAAGTGTCAAGAAGCCACTATTCCTTGTCAACACAAACCCATTGCGGTGGAGGGAAACAATTTCCTATTGTGAAAACAAAGTGATGGCCATGCCACAGCCAATTAAGCAATAGAGTAGCCAGAGCATCTGAGTTTTATTAGTCTACAATGAATTATACAGTTAATATGTCTAACGAAACACTCCTAATTTCAGTTATTATGTATAATAACTGAAAATTTCAGCTATTATATATATTAACTGAGTGAATCAGGTATTACACATAATAACTGATAATACATATTAACTGTAACATATATATGTTCGTTGCGCTCATGCAGAGACGTGGCGATAGTGGGGTTGGGGGTGTCTCACTCCCAACTTTGGTCAAAATTTTCAACAGTTGGATATTTCATACCGGCCAAAACATTAGTTGGAAATTTCACACCAACAATAGGTTGAAAATGTTCTTGTAATTTGATTACATCTGTGAATCGGATAATTCAGATGAAGCACCATGTATTAAGGGTTGTAAATGTTCAGGTAACTGAGAACTATCTACTTCATGTAATAATATAGAGATATCTACATCCTCATGTAGCACAAAATCAACCCCATAAGCTTCACCAATTCTCTCACCTACTTTAACTTCAATAGGCCTGTCCTTAACATTTTTAGCATATATAAGAATGGTGTTATTGGAGGTATCAACTGCAGTTTTAGCAACCATAATACCTTTGTCTGAGAGAAAATTAGATGGTTCTATGATAGCATTTAATAGTGTTGCATACAAGAATTTCTGAATTTGTTGGGATAATTGCAGACATGACAAGATTAACATGCGAGCGATCATAAGAGGCATGATGATATAAGTCGATCAGTGTGGTGTGGTGTTTCAGTGACTTACCAGCAACATCCACAATCATTTGGTTTTTAACCAGAAAATCTAATCCCAATATACCAGAAAATCCACACAATTGTGAGATGATGAAATCTTGTTGTACTACAAGACTAGAGAGTGAAATATTTAGGCTTGTTACTCCTTGAACTTTTATGGGACTGCCTTCTGCTGTATATAACTTAGTTGGTACAGTTCTAATTTTGGAAGGCTCCAATTTAATTTTCGTAGTTTTTGAATGGTCTAAGATGGAAACTGGTGAACCAGTGTCTACTAATAATACATGTCTATTGTGGGACTAATTATTTCATCCTCACAAAACAACATTGCTTCACTAGACGATTCAACAGATTCAACTACATAATCATGTTTAATTATATCAGTTACTTCACTGTCCAACTTATTATCTGAGCTTGACTCAGAGTTAACAAAAACTGAGGCACAACTGTTAATTTTGAAGAGATCCATTTGAGAATGAGAATCTTTTATTTGCATAGTATTAGCTATAAACTGATTGTTAGCATCAAAATTTGAAAACAAATTTCGTCAGTGTACTTCATCCCATGAACAGAGTTATCACAAAAATATGCATTTAGTGGATTGATGCATGAACTAGGTGGCGGCCCACACTGAGATTGCATATCATGACTATGGTTTAATGGACTGTTTGTTGTAGATGCTAATGCTAGATTTATAGGATATTCTATTGTTTGTTCTTGTCGATTTTGAGGTATCTAGGCTGAACCCAAGACCACTGACTCAGCCGATTCTAGTTTCCCTGATTTTATTTAAATGCCTTTGACCTACATTTATTTTCATGGTGACCTACTTTATGACAGAAATTGCAAACAATGGGAGGGGTGGAATATTGCGGTTCATTGTTGCAACTTGATCTTCCAGAAATCTCAATCTGTTAACGAACTCATGGTTGTTATTTTCCTCTAATGGTTTCAAACGGTCGACATGGCCTTCAATAGCTTCAAACTCGGCAGCTAATGCTATGACTTGTTGTAAAGATTGGGGATGTCCATATTGTACATGGTGTTTTATTCGAGAATTATCTAACCCCCCAAACAAACTGTTCAATAATGAATGGCTCTGGATTTATCACTTGTGGAAATGACTTCTTCCTCAAGCTGAGTAACTGGTGACCAAATTCCCTTATATTTTGTCCAGGGTGCCTCTTAAATTGACAAAAGAGTGCCTTGTTTGCAGAAATTTGTTCCTTGGGATTAAATCTGCACAAAAGGGCATCTTTTAATAGATGATAGTCAGATTTTTCCTCAGAGGTTAAACCACCTAATGAACCCTTTTCAGCACCCCTTAAATTTATAACTAAATGAGCACACTTTTCAGCATTAGTCCACCTATGTATTGTAGAAACAATTTCAAAATGAACCAGATAATCTTCTAGATCCCAAATTGAATTATCAAACTTCTCAGGTTCTACAGTTTAGTGCAATGTAAATCGATTTACTACATGTGGGTTATCCCATGTGGCATGAGTTAAGTTTTGTTGAGTTGGAAAACTACTACCAGGCCACAGCTGCCTGACATTAGATTTAGATCTATCCAATTGAGCAGCACTCCTACATGAATTTGAGGGCACCGAGTGCATACCATTAACCCCTGGACTAACACCAAACTGCATTTGATGTGCAGGGACATTTTTATTGTCTACCCCAAGTCTATGTGTCGAATTCTGGGAGATATTCAAATTAACCATATGATCAACAGGATGTGTCCTGTTTACTGATACCCCCCCTAGTATCAATTCTAAGTGGAACAGTGTTTGAATTGTTCCTCAAAATTGATCTAGGTGTATTAACTTACATTCCACTAGGAGTTCCCACATCTGGAGATAATAATGTCTGTGTTCTAGGAACAAATGTTGAAGCTGGGATATGCCCAGTGTCAGGTAATGTATCCATAAAGACTGAATTACCACTGTACTGTGGTTGAGAGAATTCAGCAGCATGTGTTTGATTTTGAAACAAGGAGCGTTCACTGTCGGTAAACTCTCTATTTGTAGTGTAATCACGTGGTGAGATAGTTTCAGAGAAAGCACCATTCACATTATTTTTAATATAAGAATGTCACCTCAATGAAGGATCATCACTGTACTGTGATGAAGCATGACTAAATGGAACCCGCCGACAATCAGTGTACTCTGATGGAGGATATGAATGTCCAGTGGCAAGCTTGCTGTTTTTAAACACTTTCTTTTGGACCGACATGACTCACCCCCAAAAATGTCAGATACCAGACAAAAAATGGAAAATATAATGATATCAGAAAAAAATATTCCTGTATTCAAGAAAAAGCACCAAAATCCTGCTCACGGCACCAAAATGTTACAGGAGGGGGTCCCAGAGATAAATCTCTAACCCAGGTCGAAATCTTTTGGTGTCTCTCACTGAATACAACTGGGAAAATTCATTATTTATTAATCAATCAACGAATGTAAATATATGTGATAATGTGGATATGCAAATTTATAGCAACAAAGATAGATAAGTAATAGTCTCACTCAATGAAATATCCTAAAAAGGCTAACTGAAGTTAATCTAAACTTTCAAAATTACTCCGAGAAATATTCAAATTGAGAGAGAACTAAATTATCTTGTAAAGAAATACTATGTATTTCAAGTTAAATAAGACATTACTCCATTTAAAGTTCAAACGAAATTGAATATAAAGTTCAAATGAAATTGGACATAACTCTATTTAAGGTTTCAAGTGGAATGAGACATAACTCTATTTAAGGTTCCAAGTGGAATGAGACATAACTCTATTTAAGGTTCCAAGTGGAATGAGACATAACTCTATTTCAACTATCAAAATATTCTAAGAATTCAGAAAATTAAGTTGTTTATTTATTTAAAATTCATCAAGTTCCATTATAAATTTTGCCTTGTACAAGCTCACACTTTGGCTTGGTGAATCATATCATCCAATTCATGTTTTCAAGTACGCTAAACGACTAAAAAACCAGGCCGTATATACCTGACGGAGGGGTTACAGCAATAGACCCTTCTGAATAGCTCTCCCGTGACGCTAATTAAATGGAGACAAAAGATTAACTATATATAATTATTAGAGGTAAGTTGAGATTTGTAAATGAATGTCACTTCTGTAACTAGAACTGCAGTGGACGAAAGCAAATCGGCCACAATATTGTAGAGAATATTGAATCGAATATTAGACTCTATACAGATGACAGATCGTTATTTATAAGTTATAACTGTTGAAGATGACCTAATGGCGGCCAGAATGTTAAACCGATATGTACAGCGAATAGGTCACTGGGCAAATAAATGGCAGGTAAAATTTAATCCATCTAAAACAGAATCATTAACAGTAGGTAATAAAGACCTGGTTATAAATTACCCTGTATATCTACATGACAAGGAAATTAAAGAAGTTGATAATCATACGCATTTGGGTTTGATGTTTCATTATTCTGGCTGTTGGGATTTTCATGTAAACAATCTTTTTGATAAAATATGCCCAATGATTAATTGTCTTCGAAGCTTAAAATACAAACTAACCAGACATGCACTGGATACCTTGTATGGGTCCTTTATTCTGCCAATTTTTGACTATGATGATGTGATTTGGGATAAATGTTCTCAAGGCCTAATTACTAATCTTGAAACATTGCAGCTAGATGCCCTGAGGACCATCAGTGGCATCATTAGAGGGACAAGTCATACTCTTATATACACCGAAACTGGTTATATTCCTTTAAAAGATAGGCGTAATAGAAGAAAAACTATTGTATTTCACAAGGCTGTTTATCGTAAAAGCCCTACATATATATCAATTCAAATCCCAAAGCTAGTATAAGAAATTAGTAGATATCCCATGCGCAGTGGTGATAATATATCTAGATATGAGCATGTGACTAATCCCTTAAATTCCTACTTAAAATCATTCTTCCCATCTAGTATAGAATTCATTATGGAATAGGTTAGATCCATCGATACGCTCATGTCTCTCGATATCCAAATTGATAAATGAACTCAGCAAAATGGACAATAGACATCCGATATACTTTACAGTAGGTGAAAGATCAAACCAAATCATTCATGCTAAAATTAGAAATGCTTGTAGTGAATTAAATGCTCAAAAACTATCTTTCTTACTGATGATCCTAGTTGTAGATGTGGAAATAGGTATGAAGATGTTGAGCATTACTTTTTTTTACTGTCCTTTACATAGTCAACAAAGAGAAGCTTTATTTAAAAGATTACATGAATTGTTTGTGAACATAACCATTGAAATTCTTCTGTTTGGTGATCCTGCACTGGGTCAAAAGATAAATTGTGACATTTGTAAGATAGTCCATGAATATTTCAAATCCACCAATAGATTCAATACCAGACAATGAGTTCATACTCATATGAATTAATGTTACATCTTTTTCTCCGAGTCCACCTTACTGTTCAAATCCCCCACACCACCTGAAACATCCCTTATTCAGATGACCTATACAGGCAGGCCTCTGTAACCCTGATTGTCGGTGTCTGCACTATTGCACTTTTGTGTTGGTCACGATATGTTATGTTTTGTTATTTTCTGTTGATGGGCGGATCCGGGCTTATATAGGCTTGCCTGTTGCCTGGACCTGGACCTGGTGCTATGGCATTATACATCTTGCACAATAAACCATTTAAATCATACTTCTTAATACTTATGCGAAGTCTTTTTGGAAGAAGTACTCGCTTCCAACAGGTCACCAATTATCTGCTCGTAATCCTCTTTGGGAATAAACACACGTTTGTTGGTAGCATAGCTCTCGTAGAGCTTTTGGTTTAAATTATTTGTTATCGCTAGTTCATCCATTGTAAACATATGAAGCAAACCTACATCATGTTTGGTTTATATGCTAGAACAGAATTATGACTGAAGCCACTATACTAATTACACATGCAGGATTTGCTCAAGTGTCAAGAAGCCACTATTCCTTGTCAACACAAACCCATTGCGGTGGAGGGAAACAATTTCCTATTGTGAAAACAAAGTGATGGCCATGCCACAGCCAATTAAGCAATAGAGTAGCCCGAGCATCTGAGTTTTATTAGTCTACAATGAATTATACAGTTAATATGTCTAATGAAACACTCCTAATTTCAGTTATTATGTATAATAACTGAAAATTTCAGCTATTATATATATTAACTGAGTGAATCAGGTATTACACATAATAACTGATAATACATATTAACTGTAACATATATATGTTCGTTGCCCTCATGCAGAGATGTGGCGATAGTGGGGTTGGGGTGTCTCACTCCCAACTTTGGTCAAAATTTTCAACAGTTGGATATTTCATACCGGCCAAAACATTAGTTGGAAATTTCACACCAACAATAGGTTGAAAATGTTCTTGTAATTTAATTTTCAAACAATATATTGGGGGGAATTAATTGTTTTTGGACCAATATTTGCATATTTTCCTATTTTTGGTAAAAATTTTGGACTGAAATGGTCATCCGTTGGAAATTTTCCAACCATAACGGAGGGGTGACAGGTTGGAAATTTCCAACACTTGGAAAGCTTGTGTCCTGGTCCCTCCCCCGTGGCCAGTCAAAACTGCTAGTTAATTTAAGAAAACAATGTGGGGGTGTCAGGTTTGAAATTTCCAACTCTAGGAAGACTTGAGGCTAGTCTAGATGCTAGGATTTTGCGACTTTCTTGTTCAGATTAAAAAAAATTCACACACATGGTCGGCCCGGTGTGTCATTGTCCCTCCCCCGTGGCCAAAACAAAACTGGTAATTAGTGTAACAAAACAATATTTTACTACATTTGGTCAAACTTGTGGACTGATATGGTCATCAGTTGGAGAATTTTCCAACCTGAGGGGGAGTATGAGGTTTGAAATTTCCAACACAAGGAAAGCTAGGATATTATGCCTGAGCACTGAGGTGCAAGGGAGGAGGTGCAAATGGAATTATGCAAAAATTGTGTTTGGTCTGAATGGAATTATGGAAAAAGTGTGTTTGGTCTGATTCTGATTCAAGAGGGGGGGGTGCAGATGGACACCCCAACGGAGACCCTCTAGCCACGTTCCTGCGCTCATGTGACAAACCGACTCGCAGACAATACTTGGCAGACAGTTACACTACATTGTTCTCATTTCATGCATTTCTCATTGAGGATCAATATAACTACATAATATAGGAAAACTAAATTCATGTACAAGGCCACCGGATCGTATTTATTTTAACATAATTTGCGCCTTTTAAAATAGCTAAGGTATATATTACTGTTATGACTTCGGGTTTCCGTTGCTACATTAACACACGCGGACACAGGGGTAGTCTCTAATTATCCACATTAAAACGTAAATCAATCCACATAGACCGTCGTGGTGACACAATCTATATATTTCGCGTACATAAAACGACTTTTTGCTTTGTTTAATTGGCAGATGTCAGGCATGGAGCCACGAAGTTGAACATTATCAGTTTAAATTTACATCAATTTAATGTGGAAAATCGACGAAGATTTTAGAGGGGTGCTTATGTATCTAGTAGTGGACTATATATTGATGATGCATGAGAAGTGCGACATTGTCATATATGCCAGTGTAGAGTACAAACGAGGGATAGGAAGAAGGCCACTGCATCATTCGATGATTGATATATCATCGACATAGTTTAACTTTCTCGCGTTTTGTGGTACTGAGATCTACACGAACCTTTGGTGTAAACAATATTTATTTCTACCCCCAATTAATACATGTATACATGAAATGAGACATTGAACAATATGAGTTAAATTAAATGACAGGTTAGAAGAAAAGGAGGGTGAAGAGGATCTAACAACAAGCGGGTCACCGCTTATTTGAAGTTATCTCCTCCGAAAAGAAAAGCATGCAGAATAGTATGTAGAAGGAGCGTATGGCAAGAGGCTGAGTTAAAGAGAACAGGTTTGGGGGGGGGGTGAAAATAACAAGTTACTAACATTAAGTTGAGGCAGAAGAGATGGAAGGAGTGGGACAGAGGGTGATTTACCACTGCTGTGTGTTTACAAGTATTCTCAAATATATCTATCTTTGTTTTTCATGACTTGTTTACAAGTATTCTCAAATATATCTATCTTTATAGATCTTTATAACTTTGTTTTTCATGATGATTGACACTTAACGCAAATTTAACGGAAATTCACTGAATCGGTCAACTATGCTACTAGATTAAGTGGACGTATTTGGCCAAAGTTTTATTCAGTACTGATATGATTCTGTATCTTATGATAAAAGACTGAAACGTTCACTTCTGGTAATGAAAGTTTGGGTTACTTTAAAGATTTTGTGGTTGGTGCTGAGTGTAAGAGAATTTGAGCCATTTAAGAGTATTACACTGTCTCTGTATTTTGTTTCTAATGGCATAAAGCATTCATCCCTGATTTGGTTGTATAAAGGGCAGACTAAAAGAAAGTGATCTGCGCTTTCTATGTCACCACATGAGCACCTGTTGCTTTCTTTTATGTGATTCTCGTGGAGGTCTTTATTAAGACTACTACATTTACACGAACCTTTGTTTGGGCGGTAGCTGAATCACGGGAATACCCCGATCAGAACAAACATTAATTAATTTAGATGAACAAATATACTGTTTAAATTGATTTATGATCTACAATATACACATAATATACACACTTCGAAAAGCTCACACAAATGCAAGACTTTAAGTTCAAATTCAGTCATCACTTTAACACTTTGACATATATAGGCCTACATCGAAGTGTATAATGGGTGTTTTATCATGAGTGTTATCGTATATTGTACCATGGATGTTATCGCCTAATTTATCACGAGTGTTATCGCCTAATTTATCACGAGCGTTTTAAGGTCGCTTATTGTAGCATGAGTGTTAATATCGTCCATTGTATCATGAGTGTTAAAGACCGTATATTGTATCACGAGTGTTAAAGATCGTCTATTTTATCATGAGTGGTGTAGTGTATTGTAGCATGGGTGTTAAATATCGTCTATTGTATCGTTGGTGTTACCGTCTAGTGCATCATTTGTGTTATCGTCTATATATTGCACTATGAGTGTTATCGCCTATTGCAACATGAGTGTTATCGCCTATTGCAACATGAGTGTTATCGCGTTTATATCACGAGTTTTAAAGATCGTATATTGTGTCATGCGTGTTAAAGATCGTCTATAATTGTATCACGAGTGGTATCGCCTATTGCATCATGAGTGTTAAAGGTCATCTATTGTATCATGCATAAAGATCGCATATATCATGCGTACTATCGCCTATTGTATCGTGGATGTTATCGCCTATTGATCATGATTGTTAGAGATCGTTTATTGTATCGTAAGAAGCAGTACTAATTCGACACTCAATAAATGTATATTAGACAAAACATTGAACATTAATTTACGATTTAGATACAAATTTAGATTATAAGATGACTGGGTGTTAAAGATCGTCTATTAAATCACAAGTGTTACCGTATATTGTATCATGTGTTACAGCTCGCCTATTGTATCATGGGTATTAAAGATCGCCTATGGTGTCATGTGAGTTAAAGATCGCCTATTATATCATTAGTTTTATCGCATATTGTACCATGCGTGCTAAATATCGTCTGTTGTAACGTAAGTGTGTCGGTGTTTGCAAGTTTGTGTTGGTCACGTTATGTGATGTTTTGTTATTTGATGTTGATGGGTCCGAGATTATATAGGCTTGTTTGTTGCCTGGACCTGGTGTTTATATACATCTTGCACAATAAACCATTTAAAAGAAAAGTGTTAAAGATCGTCTATTGTATCATATGTGTTATCGTCTACTGTATCATGGTTGTGATCGCCTATTGTACCAATGGTGTTATCGCCTATCGTACCATGCGTGTTAAATATAGCCTATTGCATCATGAGTGTTAATGATCGTCTATTGTATCATTAGTGTTAAAGATCGTAAATTGTATCGCGAGTGTTATTATATACAAGACAGTCAATGACTGTGGGTCGCTCACCAGACCGTAAAGACGGAGAAGACTGGGACTCTGAAGACTACCATAGTCAGTAATTGTCAAATCACTTTAAAACAAGCAGTTCTAAACTGGGCACATGTAGAGGGTCTTTGTTGAATGGTGGGAGGGGATATAGAGGTGTCCACCTTGAAATTTCTAACTGCACATCCACCCCTTCCCCAATAGATCATTGCCAATTTCATCACAACTGGACCAAACTAAATTACAACTGGTACTTCAAGATCTCCAACTGTTGGAAATTTATCAAACCTTACTGATAATACCAGTATTTATTATATGCTTCCCCATTAAATAGTGGGAAATTGCCGTGGCGTAGAGCGTTATATCCATCGCCTGGACCGACTCGATGGATAACACTGACCGACTCGATGGATAACACAATAGTATTACTTATTCGTAGATTACTTCCGGTTTATAGCGGCGAATCACATTAAGTTTCAAAGCGTATCAATAACAGCCAGACTATTTTTTTAATTATTGATTTTTACGGTAGCGAAAGAGTTTTTCCCCCTGGATTGTTCTTCTGTTCTAATTAATACTATACGTAATAGTAAATTTAAATTGAAGGTACTTTAGGTATTCATGCAAACAATCTCCGTCTGCATCATAATAAATAGAAAATTTTCACAATTTACGAAGATATGGACTCTACATTTGATAATTTGCAATTAGATCAAGAACTTGAAGAAGTAACTTGGGATAAAGTTTGAGCAAATTTAGAAGAATGGAATAGTGAATTTGAAGATACTACTGGTACTGGTAGTAGTAGTAGTACTGCCAATTTGCATGTAGATATCCATCCTCCATTGACATTTTGCAGTGACATTCCAACTCCAAGCACTTATGCTACTGCCATTGCTACAGTCAGCACCACAGAAACTAGTTCAGAACCCTCTGTTAGTAGGAACTGTGGTCGATTTAAGCACCTCTCTGATGATGATGTTAACCAATTTAATTCTGAGCAGTGCAATAAAAACACCAAGAGGAAGACTGACTACGACACGAGACTTTTCTGTGAGTTTCTCCTCACCATGAATGAACAGCGTCAGCCAGAGTTCATACCACCTGACAAACTGTGCGGATATATTTCCAATTTTCTGCTGTCCGTGAGAAAGAAAGATGGGTCGGAATATGAGCCAATCTCGCTGCGATTTACGATTGAATTCGTATCCGATTTCAATAATCGATGACCATCAGTTTGCTAAATGCAGAGAAACACTCAAAAGTAAGCAAAAACAGCTGAAGGCGATGGGCAAAGGTAACAAAGTGCATGCAGCTGACCCTATTTCTTCAGAAGATTTGGATAAGCTGTATGAAGCTCAAGTTCTCGGACCATTTACACCGAAATCACTAATGAACTCAATGTGGATGATATGTTCATTGCACTTTGGAATGAGGACTGGCATTGAAACACACTCACTCAGATGGGGCGATGTTGAACTTCGCGAGGATGGCAATGGTGAGGAATATATCGTTTATTCTCAAGAGAGGCAAACTAAAACTAGAACAGGTGAGAATCCACGTGACATTCGAAAAACAAAGCCCAGGGCCTACTCTATTGCTGATCCAACGAAGGACCCTGTCGCTCTTTATAAGTTGTTTGCTGATAACAGACCGGGGGAAACCAAAGATCCTGACAGTCCTTTTTTCTTGGCTCTGAATCACCAAGGGTGGAGTAAGGGGAAACCATGGTATAAAAGAAATGCGTTGGGCCTAAATTACATATATGCCATCATGAAGAACATGCTCGACGATGCAAATCTGACAACAGATACACGTTTGACACCACACAGCGTTCGTAAACATCTTGTGCAGACGCTGAACGACAAAGGTGTTCCAGCTCATCAAATCATTCAGATTTCCGGACACCGTAACGTCAACAGTTTGCTGAACTACTCGAAAATAAATCCCGTACAAAGTAAACAGATATCATCACTATTATCACATTCAGCTTCCACCGACAGCATGGGCAGGAATGAATCTGTACATGTATATGACATTTCTGAAACGGAGCAAGTAGATAGGTCTACAGTGATAGATATTCCAGCCAATCCAGGCCAAAATTCTACGCCAGTGAGTGTGCCTGATAATCGGAGCCCTACAGTCATTGATATTCCGCATACAATTTCTACGCCAGTGTCAGTGAATGTGCCTAATCGGAGTTCTATCGACAGTGGTTCATCGGGTATGTTATCGTCAATTTTCGCTGGGAACACTTTTCATGCACCCATCAATGTGTACTTACAGAGTTCACAGAACCTGAAAGTCATGATGAATGAAATGAATCTGAACACTAGTCCTGTTTCGGCCAAGCAGTATAAGCGAATTCGAAGGATTTATGACTCAGACAGTGATTGAATTGATTTGTTTTAAAATGTTGTATTTTATCGATAACAAATAATTTAATACACAAAGCTACTCGCGAGCAAAGTTCTAAAATATTTGATAGAATCATGGAGCTGGAAGAAGATAACGATTTGAAACTTCCGACTTTCGTGAACTTTAATTTCAATAATTTTAGTTATTTGACTGTTTAATGTTACTAGTTTGAATTAGTTTAGCTGGCCTATCATTCGCCATATGCGTATTGTATGATAACAGTCAACCAACCTATTTACTTGTTACACATTTCGTCAAAATCCAACACGATTTCTCCAACTCGAAAAAGTTTAATTCCTAAAACGGAAGTTATTTGTTAGCGATAAAAACACAATGCCAATGGCCGATCGATAGCTTCAAGCTTTTGAGCCATGTGCTTTCTCGCTAAATAAAGACTTAAAATGTTCATAAACTGTTATTTAATTGTTATAATGTTAACTTAACTTGTTTTATTATATTTTCTTATCATTAAATTATGTATACATTAATTTTCTCACATCATTTCAGAATAAAACAATGGGGACTATTTTTTATGGCGGATATGCTCGATATTTGTCATTCAGTGGTGAACAAATCAATTGATGGAATGTAAACAAAATGCAAATGTCGAAGCTTTGTAACAGTTTGTAGTGAACTGTGGGACAAACTAGCAGTTTTGGGGCCGTTTATAACGTAGCGCATATAATAAAAAGAAAACCTACGGGTTTTGGTTGAATACCCGAATTATCTCATTCGTGGGTGCAAGGAAGTACAGAATTTCCACTCGCGGCTTGCAGCCGCTCGTGGAAATTCGTACTTCCTTGCACCCACTCATGAGATAATTCGGGTATTCAACCAAAACCCGTAGGTATTCTCTATTTATTATATACTTGCCCATTAATTATAAGGTTTTAGCAGTGAGATATAAGTGATATCCCACTCTAGAGTGATATCCCATAAATGAGTGATATCAACATGAAATATTCTGATGTATTGACATTCATCGGGGGCCATAGGCAAGTAACTAAAGTATCTAATGAACAGAATATCCACACTGTTTCAGTGGATATGGGTTAAATCTCATTCGTGATGACAAAACATTTGAATTTCCACTCGTGGCTAAAGCCACTCGTGGAAATTCAATTTGTTGTCATTACTCATGAGATATAACCCATATCCACTGAACACGTGTGGATATCCTCTATATATCAACATTATTACATATAATACAGGGGGGAGAATTTTTTTTTCGTGACACGTAGGCTTGGGTGGTGGGTGTCAAAATAAGCCCAAAGCAATTTTTTCCGTGACAATTTTTTTTTTTTCCTCACACCTTTTATTGGATTTTTACTAGTTTGTACTGGTTTGTAACACTAAGAAATCAATAATAAGGAACTGCAACAACACTAGGGCCATTGGGTGTTGGTTTGTGCCTCTTTATGACAAGGTAAAGTATTCTTAATGCAGCTGAATCGCCCATGCAGTATTCTATGTAATTAACATCAAATGAGGATAACTTTAAAGAAATGAATGTAATGCCAAATCTGGTCAAACATGGACATTAAACACTGATGTATACACTGATATATAAAGAAAAAAACATGTAACATACCTAGACTTGTGAGTGGATAACACAATTATCTCATATGTGACAAAAGAGATAGAAAATGGTAATAATTCACAATCTCATGAATGAGTTAATACAGGTTTCTACTAAAAGTGTAGGTTTTTTTTAATTATATGCTTTACTCTCACATGCTACACTTGAGCAGTCCAATAGAAATAATGCCTTTTCTGAACTCATACAAGATTCCTGAGTTCATACAAGATAAACTGTGAACGTTATAAAATTCCTAACCAATCCTGACCAATCTGAATCTATTGGAATCAATCATAACATTAACTTTCTTTGATTTCCCATTGGTGCTCCTGTGTGCTCTAGTGTATTGCTATATGTACGATAAACATGTTTTAGTAATGTCTAATGACTCTGGGTGGCACGTAGCATATAATAATTTAACCTATCTGATATAATACAATCACCTATCTGGTGTTAAACAATATCACCTATCTGGTGTAAAACAAAATCACCTATCTGGTGTTGAGCAATATCACCTAACTGTTGTATAGACATAATATTTTTATAAATTTCCATAACAAAGTAACAAAACACAAAAACTAAAAAGGTCTCTAAAAAGGACTACCACACATATGTGACACTAAAACAGTGACTATTAATTATGATTAACCATGCGCGCTGTGTCAGTGACCGGTTATCCACTCAGCAATTAAGCTGCTTAATAGGTTTTGTGACGAGAAGGAAATTGAATGCAATCTGGACACAATACAATGACTTCAGTTTAGCAATAAAATGTTCGATGGTATATAAATGTTAGAACGATAGTTTGTCTATAAATGTTCGATATAATATAATGATTAGAGCATATCTTGTCGTTGACTACGCGAATGTAGCGGTCAGTCGGAATGGTGTAGTTCACTCGCCTTCGGCTCATGAACTACACCCTTCCCACTGGCCACTACATTCGCATAGTCAACTACAAGCCATGCTCTATTCATATACTAAGCTTTAAAATAAATTGACTGCAGAGCTGTGGAAATATGATATTTAACAAAAACGATAAATGATGCCATATATTGGGAGGCCGTCAAAAACTGCAGTGTGGTCTTCTAGGTCAGAGTCTGTCTGACTGAACTGCCATGTTATCTACAACATTCACATCTGTAAGTGTTTGACTCATGTTTCTAGGGACAAAATCCACTGCAGTCAAGAATGTACTGCTAGAGACCAGTCCTGCTGTTCATTACTAGATTCACTGAATCTCAATGTAGGAGGTTTGGTCCTGGGTTTCTCTGTATGTTTGTGTTTTGCGTTCCACAAAGGGGTGGGTGTCAAAACATGGCTGGAAAATAAATAATGAAATGGAAATAAAATTGGGGTCGGGGTCGTGGTGGGTCCAAAAAGTGGTCATTGGCAAAAAAGTAGCATACATGTCTGGAAATTTTTCCAGAACCCCCCCCCCCTGTATAATACAGGAATCTACATACCAGTACCAAACATGAATTCATAGAATAGACAGGGTGAGTGCAGGGGTGTTGAATCTCCTATTTATGCCCCTAGGTGAACCAAATGTAAATCCCAATCTATGAGATCCATTGATATATTAATCTCAAATGGTATATTACAGAAGTTGAAGTGAGTTCATTTTCATTAAAATAAGTTGCAAATTTAAGAGAAGGTTTATCAACATGGCACCTCTGATATTTGTTCCTTGAAATCATCAGCATAATACAGACACATCATTATCAGATGAAAAGAAGTCAATAGACTATATAAACACAATATAACACTTGCTTGTACAACTGCATAGAACACAGCACATGGTAATTACATTTCAATTTAAATTGAAATGTACTACACAAATAAACATCTGTGATTTGTTTATCAAAGGCTGTCGGATAAGATAAGATCTCATTTCATACACAGGAGACAGAGAGAATGGCACGCAGACAAGCTTTATATTGTTAGTGAAAGAGATGACTTCTCAAATAATATTGTGGCATCGGAATGTGAAAGAACAGCATTTGTAACAGGGGTACACATACTTACTTCGAACCCTCAATTGGCAAGGGTAACAATCTGTCTGTTCATGATTTTTCTCCCAGACATCTATACCGATTTCAACTAAATTTTGTGGGATGAGTCGATGTACCGTGGCGGATGTTATAATGTGGTTAGTTTTTCAAAATTAAATTAAAAACATTTTATGAAAACAAAAATTAAAAAAGATTTGTTTTAATGTTTTTTCCCCGTTAAATTGAGCAAGGGGTTAAATCTGGGAAAAAACAGTTCTGTTTTGGAGTTATGTCCCCTGGCTCGCCCACAATTGACACAGTGACCTCATTTGAAAGGTCATCTGAACCCTAGTCACACAAGGACCCTTCATACCAAATATGAACCCATTCGACCCGATGGTGCATGAGAAGAAGTCGTTTTAAGAATTACTATGGAGGGAAAGTTATGGCCGTGGCTTCACAGCTATTTGACCCAGTGATCTCATTTGAACAAATCTGAATTTGAGTCACCTACGGAACATCCACTCCAAATATGAACCCATTCGGTCATATGGATCTAGAGAAGATGTTCAAAGAATTGTTGACAGATGGATGGACGGACAGACAGACAGATGAACAGGCGACGGACGAGGAGTGGTGACTATAGCTTCGTCTCAGGTGAGCTAAAAATTACATCTCAATGAACAAATCTGTAACCCCCCCCCCCCCCCACAACCAACCCTGTGTGGACATCCCTGTGATAATAGGACATGTGTGATTTACTCGGATGCCTGACTGCATTAGCCTAACAATTTCCATGACCTTGAAAGGCAGTGCATTCTCTTATATATGGGAGGCTCCCTACGGGAGACTCGCATATATAAGAGAATTCATTGGCACAGGGTCCTTATTGCTGCACCAGCACAGCTCTTGTCATGAAATGGTTAATACTAATACTAAAATAAACTTTAAACTGCCAAACAGGTAATTTGTATCTGAGATTGCATTAAATATATGGGATTCAATTGCATTAATGCAACTCACTATCAGCTCTATAGCTGTCTGGGAGAGATGTGGAAACTGAGATAATTAGTTTATAATGAATGAACAAACAGCCACACAGAGCAGAGCAAGGCCAGTGTATTGTATATAATATAATTATTGTCTACAGCTGTAGTCAAAAGTAGGATTTTAATGGGGTGAAATAGGCAGGGATCGGGTATGGTACAGTATGGCGTGGCAGCGACAGGTGGTGGGGTGGGTGGGTTCATAGGGGGTTGTGGTGTGTATAAAAAAATAAAAGGTTAAAATGCAAAAATATTATTTTTATTTATTTATTATTTTTTTCTTTTCCATTTTAATTTTCGTTTTGAATATGTTTCTTTCTTTTTTTTACTTGAGCAAGAATTTCAATTAAATTTTTTATTAATTTTTTTTTTTAGAGTCATTTTTGTGTGGCATGTAGAAGCTCTGCCCCTATTTGACCCAGTTACCCCCATTTGGACAAATTTGAACTCCAGTCTCCCAAGGACCCTCCGTACCAAATATAAGCTAAAATGGTTAATGAGAAGAAGTCTTTCTAAGAATTACTATGGATGAATACAGTTATGACCCTGATTTCGCAACTAATCGACCTGGTGACCTCATTTGAACAAATCTGAATGTGAGTCGCCTAGGGAACATCCACACCAGATATGAACCCATTCGGTCTCATAGTTCTGGAAAAGAAGTCGTTCTAAGAATTACTATGGAGTAAAAGAGTTATGGCCCTGGTTTCGCAACTAATTGACCGGTAACCTCATTTGAACAAATGTGAATGTGATTCACCTAGGGAACATCCACACCAAATATGAACCCATTCGGTATTACGGTTCTGGAGGAGAAGATGATTCTTGACGAACGGACGGATGGACGACGGACGAGGGGTGGTGACTATAGCTCCACCGGAGCTAATAGAAGCGTATATAATAATTATATTTACGATTTCCGTAGTTGATTTGAACACATCGCTTAACTTCAGAGTATCGATGGATCACATACAAATGTTCGCAGATGTGTTTGTTGACTGCAATCATGGACACAGCCTGCATCGATTTTCTTGAGAAATCACCGTTTGTCTGCATTCCGCGGTGTATATCCACTATTTAGTCTGCCGAACAGATACGATCAAGTTTATTTTGTTGGAACAGAGACAAATTCGTTCACCAAACAACTTCAACAGAGACGATCATTGGAATATTTGCTACGCTGACCGGGGGGGGGGCGTCGCGAAAAAATACATGATGCAAGGTAATTTGTTTCTGAGCCCGACCCTTTCGCAGATTTTTTCAATTCCATCGTGGGGGGGGGGGGGTCTGCAAATGTTTTCCGAACACTTGGCGGGGGTGGTGGGTGGTTCAGCAGTCCGGCTTATACAATATTTCTTGTCCCCCTAAATATTTTCCATGAGTCATTTTCTTCCAAATGTGACAAAAAGTTTAAGAATGCTTCTATTGTGTATTAGGTATGAACTGAACTCTTGGTAAGGAGTTTGAGTTCACCATCAGTTAATAATGAGGGATGACACAAATGGTGATAAAAACGTTTTCATCAAGAATCTATCGATGCACTTGACATGGAAAGGCTCAAATTTAAATAGATCTTTTAAACTTAATTATCATATAATCAACCTGATATAAATGAAAACATAACACAACAATAGATTCTTCAAATAAATGTAAACTCTTCAAATAAAAATAGACTAACAGAAATAAACATAAAGGTGTTAAAACAAACTTTGATCGATTTCAACGATATTTGATATATGAGTCTAGGATCACCTCTAGATGTGAGCTGTCAAATTTGAACGATTTTCGATGAAAAACATGGCCACCGGCAGCCATCTTGGATTTGAATTTTTTATGGGTAAAAAAAGAAGGGCTAATATAACATCTATAAAGCCTGTCACCACTATCATTGTGTAAGCTGTTCTATTTATGTTGTTGCAAATATCTGCGACATATCAAAATAATATAGTTACTTAATAGTGGAAAAGGTTAAGACATAAATCTCCTATCTTGGCCCTGTTTGATCCATTTCAAGTCCAAGCATAAACAATACAGTCAATGACTGTGTGGTCGCTCACCAGACTGCAAAGACCGATAAGACTGGGACTCTGGAGACCACAACAGTCATAATCACTTTAAAAGAAGTAGATCTAAACAGGCTATGTGGCTAGAGAGACTTCATGTAGATTGGTGAAAATCCACCTTGAAATTACCAACTGTACACTACTGATCACCCCTCCCCCTCGATCCTCCAGCTGAACAAGTCCCATCCCAACCGGGCTCCAGACTCCCAAGTCTTAGGTTGGAATTTCACAACCGACACCTCAAACTTTTTCAATTGATGGAAATTTCCAATCTCACAAGCGGCTTTTTCTAAAACCATATAGTAACATATAGTTATGTCCCTGGTCCCACCCTATTTAACCTGGTGACCCCATCTGAATAAATTTGAATCCCAGACACCAAAGAACCCTTCATACATATCATAAATATCAGTAAAATAGACCTGGTGGTCCTTGTGAAGGAAGCATATTAAGAGGGAAACTGTCCTTCGCTTGGCCCCTATTTGACCAGGTGACCCCATTTTAAAAAATCTGAATTGCAGTCAAGGAAGAACATTCCATGCTAAATAAGCCAACTAGTTCTTGCAAACATATTTTAAGAATTACTATGTAGTGAAATTGTTAAGTCTCTGGCTCTGCCCTTATTTGACTTTTTTGTCACATTTTCACAAATCTGTCACCCAAGGTAATTTCATACCAAATATAAGCAACATAGGCCATTTGATTCTTGCATAGAAGACATATCATGAATTAGTATGGAGAGAAAGAGTAATGTAGCTAGCCTTGCACCTACTTGACCTGGTGACCCTGATTGAACAAATCTGAATTACAATCACCAAAGGAGCAAGCCTGCAAATAGTGTGTCTGTTCCTACATTGTACGTGCCTGGCCTCAAGCAAAACAATGTATTATACAATCAAGCCTTGAAATATTGTGATAGTGTGTCTGTCATTTGCAGAATGAGGTCCCCATATGGTGAATTTAGTGACGCTATCCCACACAGCGGGCTAGAATAACTAAATTCACATCTGGGGACCTCATTCTGCTAAGGCCCTCAACTGCTATGGCATACCTAGGATAAGATTTAAGTTCCCCAGTTGAAGTTGGTGATGTTCACCCATTGGGCACCTCAATTATGAATTTTATCTTCTGCAAATTAGGGGATACAGAAACTTCCTAGAAGGGAAATGTAACTAAAAACAGTGTTAATTTGATACTATAGATACTTCCCAGAAGATGAGGCCTAAGCAGAATGAGGTCTTCAGAGGGTGAATTTGGTGATGCTAGCCCGCTGTGCGGGATAGCATCACTAAATTCACCCTCTGGGGACCTCATTCTGCAAATGACAGGCACGCTATTTGCCCTGTTGAAAGATTTGAACAATACATGATAGATTGTTTTGTTGTAATTGGGAATTAATTACTTCTAGCAGATCTCCAGGGAATGTTTATAAAAATGTCAGATTTCACTTGACATGTGTAGGCATACCCCGCATACAGTTAGAGCCAAAGTAAATGCTTCTTATTAATGATTCTCTGTCAAGAATTTTAGTAAATTTTATTTTTGGGACCAGGATGGCAGAAGCAGTGAACTTGAGTGAAGCGCCAGGGGGCACAACCTTCAGAAATGTAATGGCATTAGTTTTTCAATTTTCAAAAAATGTTAAACAATATATATATATAATTGACCATGGAGTTAAATACATTTTTTTTAATATTTTAATAAAAAAAAACAATTCCACATTTTTTTTTAAATATTCTTTTATTTTTTAATATATCATTTCTTTTCTTTTCTTATCTTTTTTGGTTAAGAGCTTAATCTAAAAAAAAATTTTAGTTATGTCCCTGGTCCCGCCCACATTTGACCCGCCCACATTTGACCCAGTGACGTCATTTGAACAAATCTGAACCCCAGTCACCCAAGGATCCTTCATACCAAATATGAAGCCATTTGGCCTGATGGTATTTGAGAAAATGTTACTATGGAGGGAAATAGTTATGGCCCTGACTTCGCAGCTATTTCACCCAGTGACCTCATATGAACAAATCTGAATGTGAGTCACCTAGGGAACATCCACACCAAATATGAACCCGTTCGGTCTTATGGTTCCGAAGAAGATGTTTAAAGAATTGTTGACGGACGGACGGACGGCTATACGCACGACAGGGTACTTGTTAGGTGCGATATTTTGTTTGCATGACTTGTGGGGTGCAAACAAGTAACGTACGGAAAATCCAATTTTAAAGAGCGGCCCCAAACCTCCCCCAAACACACCCACCATAAGAGCGACCCCAAACCTCCCCCAAACCCACCCACCCTAAAGTGGAATTCGTATCTATGCTCTGTGAAACTTATGTTTATTCGAATGTCAGATAACATCAAATCTGACATAGCAATTGGTCAGGTTATTAATTGTGGGCATTGTTCTCAAATCAGGGGGGGGGGGTACAGTATAACTTTGACAAGGATTTGCGGTGTGGTAGGAGGATGGAGAAGGGTAGGGAGGATGGGAGGGTAGGAGATACAGGGGTAGGTAGAAGGTGGGACTACCCCGTGGGAGGGTCACTTGGAAAGTGTGCCACCAGCTCCGGTTCTTTTTAATGTAAAGATATTTTTATTTCCAAATCCAAACAAATAACATAATATAGAAATGACATAAATATACAAAATATAAGAGTTAATTATGGAAATGAGGATCAGACAACAAGCCCGAGGGCTTGTGTGAAGTCTTCTCCTCTTTGGCGACATGTCCCGTCCCCAATAAGAGAGGGATGGGTATCAATCAGACGGGATGGGATTGAAATAATGGTTTAGGAGAAGTGGAAATATATAACTAAATTTGAGTTAGGGATGGAAAAAGGGAGGAGATGGTGTTAGGGATGGCATGATGCAGGGAAAGAAGAGAGATGGAGATAGAGACAGACAGAGAGAGAGAGAGAGAGGGGGGTGAAAAAGTAGAAGACAGGAGGGGGCAGATTAATCGTGAGATGATGACAGTGGTGGGGAGTTTTCAATGATTGAGTTGTTGCGTGGTTAAAATTATGCTCGTCTATAGTAAGATGCATGCGTCAGGCGCCATGGGGGGGGGGGGGGTCAATCACATTGGTTGTTAACTGGTTCCATCCGTCAAAAAGTAATTAAACAAACACACACGGCTACGAGTGTTCATAATCAAAATATGTCGTGGACTATAATATCTTCCGTGAGAACAAGCACGTATTCAGCAGTACTAACCCGAAACGGGACAATTCCTATTCCAAGGGTGTTCACTGTGAATTTCAGAGCATTCTTCATGTGGAATAATTTCAAGTAATATACAAAATACTCGTTATCGTTATTGTTATCTGGTTCTTTTTGACAGATCGGTCACATTTTTACAATACGAATACCTGCCATCTAAGGCCCCTTCATACCTGTCAGATTAATTAGCTTGGTGGTTCCTGAGATGTTTAAATGAGTCTGATTAAGATTTTTTGTTTTAATTAATTTGTTTTGTTTTGTAAAATTGAACAAGGAGTTCAATCTAAAAAAAAATCCTTTAAAATAAAACGGATCAAAGCCATATTCTGAATTTTGGGCTGAAAAACTCACATACCAAATTTGGTTTCGGTCAGATAACAAATGTTTGAGTTATCGCAACATGCGTGAATGTTGATTTGAAATTGACCCATAACTCCGTAAACAAAATCGGATCAAACCCATATTCCGTCTGCGTTCTGCATTTTTTAATAAAATAACAAAACTGGTTCCGATCGAATAGAACATGTTTGAGTTATCGCACCATGCGTAAAGTGTCTACGGACGGACAGACAGACGGACGGACGGACATACAGATTGAACAAAATCGGCAAAAAGATATTTTCAGGTTTGGACCATTTTTTCATGTAAAATAGAACTAACTTTGGCATCTAAGGTGCTTATTATTATTGACCTTAAATGTGTCACACTGAGGTGTTTTAGACCAAATTACATAAGATGTTTTGCAAAATGGCAACCAAATTTGGTAAAAAGTTGATTTGTCACATATATTCCGAACATTATTCTCTGTTGTGATAATTAAATGTTATATTCTTGTTGTCCCAGTACCATGTTTTTGACACGGAACTGAGAGGGATAATATTATGTGGCAACTCTGGCCCATTGGCATCAATATTGATTTGCTTATAAACTATTGTCAGGAAAACCGTTTTCTTCATATTGCATATATAGAACGCCATTAGGGTGGGTAATACTCTGGCAAGACATATCCCTGAGTTATTGTGTAAAGCGATAGTCACCAAAAGGTACACCGGTACGTACAACCCGCCCATGACCATACAGTCACTCCATATATACATGAACACCACACAAATGACCATGTGCCACTCGCTGTATACACATACACCTCACCCATTACCTTACATCCACACTTTGCACTTTGGTGTACATATACACCCAACACATGACCATATATATACAGCCGTGAGTAACCATGCAGGCACATCAGGCATACTCCTTCACCTCACCCGTGCAATACTGTCACGACCTGTATACATATTCACTTCATTCAAAAACATAGAGTAACCTAATCTCCTCACCATTGGCCATACAGTCACTCCATATATATATATATACTAGAGGATGGACCCGGCGATGCTCGGGGAAAATAGAAATTTTAACAAATAAAGATAGGCTACTTCATGTAAGAAGACACAAATTATTTTGGGCGTTACATTTTATAAAGGTACATACATATACATTTGACAGAAGGTGAACTCCTGTGGTGTTATTAAAACACACGTTATTCATTTGAGTAATGATAATTCGAATAAAAGTTGACGAAAATGTCAAAAACACTATTACTCTGCTGCCCTGGGGTTTCCCGCTGTCTGGTCGCCCGATTCCGCCTCGCATTTTGTGAAATGCGAGCGCATTTTGTGAAATGCGAGCCAAGTTTGAATTTTTTTTCGGCGGCATTACTAAATAGACGAAAAAGTGCTAGAGCAATTAATTATGTCGGCTAATGTGTTGCTGAAAGAATTGACTTATGCGCGGAAGCGGCGTAATTGCCCTTTGTTCTGAACGTTTAACTATGACGTCACGATAATAATGAATACATGGTTACGGATTAAAATGATCCCGTAACATGAAAACGCGACGTCTGGCGCAAACAGTACCCAGCCCATGTCCTTCCCGGGTCAAGTTACGCCTAGATACCAAATTTCGAGGCGATCGGTCGAGAAACCACAAAGTGTATAGGGAACACACACACACACACACACACACACACACAGACATTCGCATTTATATATTAAGATATCCAAAACATCTACAAAACATACTTAAATCAACAAATGGGACGCGAAAGTAACATCGGCTTCTATAAGGCATGCGATGACGTTTCACGTAACTATTCGTTGTTTGCCCGCGTAAAGAAATAGTCCCAGATAAATAAAGACTCTTTGATGCATATTTAATGACATAACTTTTGAAACTCTTCATTCGTGAGAGTTTGTTGAAAAATATTGGAAGCCATAGTATTTTGAGACGTAGCGTTCGGAATGTTAACAGACGACAAACCGGAAGTCAAAGGTCGCCTGGCAATACCCATAACCATATAACCACTCCCTTTTATCCATACACCACATCGATTACCATACAGCTAACACATGTATATATATATATATATATCTTAATATAAAGCATGCAACAAGCGGGGACTTCTTGAAGACGATGTACATTGGAAAGCAGCTCTGAGTGAAGCAACCATCACAAGGTCGCCATTCCATATCAGAAATCTGTTTGCTATAATGCTGCATTTTTGCACATTAACTGACCCTATGGATTTGTGGATAGCTCACAGAGAGCCAATGACTGAGGACGTTCTCCATAGGGCCAAACAATTTCACCCGGTCTGCACCTACTCCGATGCCATGTTCAATGAAGCATTGATACAAATAGAGAACAAGGTTCTGGAACTTGGCGGGAAACATATGGATGAGTATGGGTTACCAGGTACCATAAGAACAGACATTGACCCCCTAGGAGGCGACATTTTGAGAGAAACGTCATACAACAAGGAGAACTTGGCCATTTTACTCCAAGAAAATATCCCTAAACTCAACACACAACAGCAACACGTATTTCATAATGTGATAGGTCGTGTAAATGACAACATTGGTGGGCTGGTATTTTTGGATGCACCAGGTGGTACTGGAAAAACATTCTTGGTCAATCTCCTGCTTGCCCAAATTAGAAACGATGGTGGAATAGCACTTGCTGTTGCGTCATCCGGAATAGCAGCGACGCTATTGAATGGTGGGAGGACAGCTCACTCAACATTTAAGCTAAGTCTTAATAAAGAAAACCCAAAGTGCAGTATCGCAAAGGGAACCAGTAAAGCACAGCTGCTCTGGGAATGTAAGCTAATTGTGTGGGATGAGTGTACTATGTCTCACAAAACAGACTTTGAATCTGTAGACAAATTACTAAAAGATATCAGAGGAAACAATGCACCAATGGGCGGAGTAACCATTCTAATGGCTGGTGACTTCCGCCAAATTTTGCCAGTCATCCCAAGAGGCACCAAGGCAGATGAACTTAATGCTAGCATCAAAGCTGCATATTATTGGAAAGGTGTTCACACACTTAAATTGAAGACTAACATGAGATTGAATAGAAATGCTGCTGAATTTGCGATGACACTCTTGCAGATTGGGAGTGGAGAATTGCAGGAAGATTCAGACGGCTTGGTGCCTTTACCATGCGGACAGAATACTGATAGCATTGCAATGTTACAGGAAAGGGTATTCCCCGGAGTAAAGGATAATTATCGCCATTTGAATTGGCTTAGCGAACGAGCAATTCTTGCACCTAAGAATGTGGACGTCGACCAAATCAACATTCAAATGCTTCGTCTAATTCCTGGAGATGTTCACATATACACATCTGTCGACACAATGCCTGATATTACTGAATTGGTGCAATACCCAACAGAATATCTTAACTCCTTGCAACCATGTGGATTTCCCCCACATATATTGACTGTCAAGGTAGGTGCATCCATAATACTTTTGAGGAACATGGACCCACCAAAGCTTTGCAACGGTACACGTCTAACAGTAAAGTCTATGCAACCAAATCTCCTGGAGGCCATCATAATGTCAAGTACTTATGCAGGCGAAGAAGTTCTAATACCAAGAATTCCCTTGATACCAACAGACACGCCTGTAGCATTCAAACGGATCCAGTTCCCAGTTAAACTGAGCTTCGCAATGACCATCAATAAGGCCCAGGGTCAAACACTTAAAGTTGCTGGTCTTCACCTCGAAACACCCTGCTTCGCACGTGGCCAGTTTTATGTTGGATGTTCGAGAACTGGCTCCGAAGAAGGTCTTTTCTTCTATGCTCCAAATTCCAGAACCAGAAACGTTGTGTACAAAGAAGCCTTGCTGTCATAGAACAACAGGCAAATAAATTAAGATTTATGTGCTAAGTATGAGTTGTTTTCAACGCCCCAGAATTAATACAAGAAAACCATAGTCAGAAATGGTAACGCCACCAAGATCGTATTATTAGCCATAAATATAAATAATAATACAATTATTCTATAAACTAGCTTTCAAATTTTATGCGGGAAATTTGCGTACTTCCATATTTCAAGTTTTCCCGTTTCTCGTGTCATACATTACTTTCATCAAACTGTCTTCTTTATTACACAAGCTGATAGGCCCGACTTCACCCGGGCTGTTTCCCATCTGCTTTCCGGTGAAAGGTGCGATTTGACCTTCAATTGACTATTTCGAAAGTCATGGTCAGGTCAGGGTCATGATTTGTCCAGTCCAAAACACCCCCACCCGTAGAAAAGTACCCCTAGGTATCAAATTTCGTCGAAATCCGTCCGTTTTACCCAACTTGACCTTTAATGAACAATTTTGAAGGTCAAGGTAAGGTCAGAGTCATGATTTGACCCGTCCAAAACACTCCCCCGACAAAAGTACCCATAGGTATCAAATTTCGTCGAAATCTATCCGTTTTATCCGAGTTGACCTTTGATTGGCCATATTGAAGGTCAAGGTCAGGCCGAGGTCACGATTTGACCCGTTCAAAACTCTCCTCGGACCAAAGTATCCCTAGGTATCAAATTTCGCCGAAATTTGTCCGTTTTACCCAAATTGACCTTGCATTGACAGTTTTAAAGGTCAAGGTCAGGTCGGGGTCACGATTTGACCCGTCCAAAACACTTCCCGGACACAAATACCCATAAGTATCAAATTACGTTGAAATCTATGGAAAGCCGAGGAGGACATGTTGGTTGCTAATTGCTAGATATACGACGCGGTATTTTGAAGGTGTTTCAAACTAGGAGATAGAAGTATTCTGCCTTTCAAATGGTGATGAATTATAGTAGTTTATTCAAATTTTATGGCATAAATTGTTATTAAAACCGTATATACTATAAAAAATTAATGACTCGAAAATTAAGTGGGCCTTTAAACAAAGTCACAATTGCATTTAGGCGCATCTCATACTCGTCCATTCAGCGATATTCTACTGCGCAGTTTGTTATAGCCTCCAGTATTCATTGAGCGTTATACCCCCAACTGTTATAATTCGCCTTTAGCAGGCGTACTCTTGCCTCAGATTATTGAGATATTAGGTCACACATAATCACATTAAATCGCATCGTAACATAGCAATTGTGTGGGCTGCTTGGCGTGAATATGTAATGAGAAATAAGGTCATACGTAATGACATTAAACTCAAGAAAACCCTCGAAAACAAAACAAAATCACATTTAATGTTTTACGTTATTTCCTTCATAAAAAGAATCTTCGTGATAATGAACCCTCTCGTTACTTTAGAATATAGAATTAACCTTAAAATAAAAAAAATCTTTGGAACACAGAACCTTCGGAATAACGAACCTTCGGATTGGTGAACCTTCGGAATAGCGAACATTCAGAGAAATTTCGGAATAGTGGACCTTCGGGATAGTGAACCTTCGGAATAGAGACATGCCCCCCAATATTCATATTATATGCCCAGAGTTCAAAGGTATGGACCCATAAAATTCTAAACTTGGCCCTTAAAATATTGAACTCCAAATTGGAGCCCACACAGAACACCACTTAAGTCAACTGAACCTATGTCATGTCCCAATGCGGGAGGGTCCATATATACCACAACATTCATAGTATATGCCAAGAATTCAACGGTATGGGCCCACGTAATGACATTAAATCTCAAGAAAACCAGCGAAAACAAAACAAAATCACATTTAATGTTCTAAGTTAAGTTATTTCCTCCTGTATCTGTATCGGTGTGCGCGCATGATCAGTTCGGATGTGAGCGCACACTCCATATAAAGAATCTTTGTGAAAATGAACCCTCTCAAATTAGTCTCAATACTTTAAAATATAGAATTAACCTAAAAATAACAAAAACCTTCGGAATAGAGAACCTTCGGAATAGCGGACCTTCGGGATAGCAAACCTTCATAATAGAAGCATGTCCCCACAATTACACCGGTGACGTAAACACATGTGCCAATCTTAGTCGTACTGTCGTAATTATCGGTACGATGAAACGGTGACGGAATCTGACGAGGTTTGCCGAATGTACAATCACCCAGTGAATTATCGATCGACCATTGAATATGAAATACAGCCACGCTAGAAACACCACGTGGTGGCGTAATGAGCAGAATAGATGGTGATTAAATATAGCGTATAGTCTTCTTCTTAATATATAAATGCGAATGTGTGTGCATATCTGACCGCTATACACTTTATGGTTTCTCGACAAATCGCTCATTGATTCATTTACAAGGATGTTCAGATAACAATTTCAACCAACGGTTATTCGAACTTATTATTTGATCATCGTTACCATGCAATGAATCAATGAGAATCCAATTTATAAAATTCAGTATTTTTTCTCTCTCAGGCGCCTGCGCAAATTAACAGAACATTCTTGCAAATGAACAATGGAATATTCGAATGTGTAACTTTAGTACGCAATGTGAGATTCCATTCATGATAAAAAGGGTTAAACTCATTAATCAGAAATAGTATTGTCATGCTTTTGTCTGCGACATATCAATGAGGCGTAACTCTGTCAAGTTGGCCTTCGTTAATTCAATTCAATTTAATAATTCATTTGGAAAACTGAGTTTTGTTTCAAAACATACATCGTCAGAATATGTTAATGTTTAATCACGAATATATAATATCACATATCATTTATCAGATGAAAAGCAAAATGCAGTCTTCATTTATCATTAAGATCACTGCAAATTTACCGGAGCATCTTCATCGGTCGTACCCGTGTCCTGTGATGGCTCCACATAACTCTCTAGAACATCCGTGTCGTGTGACGGCTCAACAGAACTCTGCAGACAATCCTGATATGAATTGATGTCAAAATCGAACGGTTCAGAGAAAGATAGTTCCATGTCCAGTTTACATATTTTCTCATCTTTTTGCTTGAGCAAATGCGACATCTCATATTGCTGTTTCATAGACTCTGCATAATACCTTTTTAATTGTTTATATTCTTTCCTCATAGTAACAATTTTATTCTCCAAAGCTTTAGCGTTCTCATCCATCTTATTGGTTGATTCCATCGCATACTGCAGGGCCTGATCAGGGGTGCATCTTCCTGCGTTGAGTCGGGCAAACAGTCCCACTATAGCGAGGGACTGTGAATTGATAGCTTTCGAATAATCTTCTTCTGAATTCATTTCTGCAAGACAAGACAAGGTGCAAATCAATGTGCAATTAACAATTAGTGAGTGGTGCTTAGTTTTGACTATACGGAACAAAACATCATGAAACAGGTATTAACATACATGAGTGCATATTTAACTAAGGGGTCAGATCTCAACATACATGGGGGTTGGCATTGATCCGAAATATATGGGGTGTTGATTAAATTTCAATTTTTACCGGGAGTTAGATTTTCAAAGGGGGTGGGTACTTTAACCTTCATTACAAACTTTTGAACATCATGACACAGAAATTAACATGCCTGAGTGCGGATTTAACTAAGGGGTCACATCGCAACATACATGGGGGTTGGCATTGATCCGCACTACATGGGGTTTGTGTTAGATTTTCAACCGGGAGTTAGATTTCAAAGGGGTTGGGTACTTTAACATTCATTACAAAACGATGACTTCGACGAAAACCACCATACATATGTCAATAACCAAGTCGAAGAACTATCGCAACTTCTCGAAACATCAGACCTTGATACCGAACTATGCTATGAAATTTCTTTAGAAGAGCTTAAAAACGTACTGAAATCCGCCAAAAAAGGCAAAGCTCCCGGATTCGATTCATTGTGTTATGAGCACATTGTACATGGTGGTGATTTCCTCCAGCTCTCAATAGTTAGGCTCCTGTCGAAAATGCTAAAATTCAATCACGTACCCGCACAAGCAAAAGTCGGCATGATAATTCCTCTATATAAAGGAGGAAACAAACCCCAAAATCAGTTTGACAGTTACCGCGCCATCACATTGCTTCCTATCCTATACAAGATATTTGAGAAAATAATTCTCGTGCGCCTTGAAACCAATACCCCCCCCCCCAACTCATGAAAGTGCACCCTCTTCAACATGGTTTCCAAAAAGGAATTAGCTGTTTAAACTCCTCATTTATAATACATGCATGAATCAATATCGTTCACAGCCGAAAATCATAGTACCTTATTTGCATGTTTCTTAGATGTCCATAAAGCCTTTGATACGGTTTGGACTAACGGACTTCTTCTCAAACTATATCAGCGTGGCTTCCAAGGGAAAATTTGGCACATCATCAACTCCCTCTTATGTGGATTAAAGTGCTCTGTCCGGTTCAATGGCTGTGTTTCTCGCCTTTTCGAAATACAACCGGGAACCAGACAGGGCATTGTCTTGTCCCCTCTGTTCTACATGATATTCATAGACGACATTTTACACACTCTTGAACAGAGCAAACATGGCTTGCGCTTTGGCCCCTCATCTTGTACCTCACCAACCCAAGCAGATGACATGACTCTACTGACTTTAACCGCTCCGGGTCTACAACTATTGTGTAACATATGTAGTACATTCAGCCAAAAATGGAGATTCAAATATAACCAAGACAAATGTAAAATAATAGTGTTCAATGAGCGCACATCCGTTAAAACATCTCGAAGTACAAAGTCGTGGCTTATAAATGGAAAACCTATCCATGAGTCGAACCAAGTTACTCATCTTGGTATTCCCCTCAATAACAAGGATCAGATGAACAACCTCACTAATCACATTTGTCAGAAACTTAGAGCATCATATTTCATGCTGAGCAATGCGGGTATGTATGCTGGGGGAATAACTCCACTTAGTTCAAACATGTTATATAACACAATTGTCTTACCAAGAGGCCTATATGGGAGCGAATTTCTTTGCGGCATATCCACAACGAACGAAAATTCATTGGAAAAAACCCATCGATTTTGCCTAAAACAAATTCAAGGGCTCCCATATAGGACCCGAACTGATGTTGTATTGGGCCTCCTAGGCACATTCCCCATTACGGCCCTCATTGACAAACGCAAACTCGTACTACTCGGAAGTCTTTGTAGAACATCCCTGATCAAATCTTCAAAAGAAATTTCCATGTGTCGTTTAGACACCGCCATCAGAGGGGACGCTTTAAGCGAGCATTCATTTATATCAGATATAATTTTAATCTTAGAGAAATACAATCTCAAATCACATTTAATTGCCTTCGTTGAAAAAGAGAATTTCCCATCGAAGGAAGCATGGAAGCAGCTAGTCTGCCAGGCAGTATCACACTTCCAGGAAGCGGCATGGAAAGCGCGTCTTCATAGAGAAAGTTCACTTCAACACTTTTCAGATAGCTACAGCTCACTGGCTGTTTCGCCGTTATGGTTCACATGTAGAGCTTATCCACAATACAAAGTTCAATTCCTTGAAATAGCGAAGCTCTTAGCCAAATCCGTGATTCCCGAAAACGGAAAGTGTTTGCTCTGTAATAAACAATACAGCAACAAAGTTGAACACAGCATCATTGTCTGTCCAGAAATATCTGCAGCAAGGAATGACATGTGGTTCACACTTCTTGAACGTTTTGACATCCCTTGCTTCATAGAAATCGACAAGCTCACCACGTACGAACAGATGATGATACTTCTGTCATGCATCCCACCACATGTTCGGGAAAAAATAACAGATATTAACAAATTTATTATATTTATAACAAGGAGTATGCTCCGCATGTGGAACGATTATCACGAGCTGCTCCGGGCATCTGATGATATCATACCTATTATTCCATGATTGTATTATAGCAATGTAGTGCAAATAATGCATGCACCCGTCCGAGTATCCCAACTACAATATATTATGGTGCGTATCATCGATTTAGTTTTGTCAATATATCATCTTATTGCATCTTATCCCAATATTCCGAAACCCCATACTCTCGCGCTAAACAGGTACATCGTTTATACACTTGTGCCTGAATTCTCACAATATATTATTGCATAATTGATAAAATTAAAACCGTAGATATAATTATCATGAATGTCCTTCTGTGATTGACTTACTGTACATACTCACATGATGTATTCTTTCTTGTATTATTGTTCATTTGTATCGTTATTTGTATACATTTATTCTAAGCTCTCCGTTACATGGAGGAAATAAAGGATTATATATATATAATACTAACCTTAAATGTTCGAATTTAACTTGAATAACTTGAAGCGTTCACTTCACATATTGACAGTATTCCGTTGTCACAAAAATGAAACGTCTCGTCAACACGTCACTCGAAAACCCACCAGACCGTAATCGATACTCACGGAGGAACCGATCCCGGGAAAACGAGGATATCCCCGGAAAACAAGGATGGCCAACGCGGCAACAAGTAAAATTTGTGTTTTCCGTGGCGGTAAAATTGAGTTTTCGCCGCCAAAGTCCGTTTCTTAGGACAATGGAAGGATACGTATCACCTATCATTGATTTATCCCAGTGAACTGGTTATTGTGAAGGGTGCTGGCAGTGGTTAAATGTCTGAGCAAACGATACACGCTGCTGTAGTGGTGCCACCAACTGGATACCCTTGGCCAAAATACCGGCATTGTTGACAAAACATCCATCATTTTTTTCAAAAATATACACTTATCGATGGGTGCGATTGAGCCGATTCGAAGCCAAACATCTCCCAAGCATTTCCAAAATTTTTCGATGCAAATGTCCCATAAATAAGCATTTTATTGAGCATAACGTGAAGGTGGTGCAACGATTATTTGACAACGCGGGTGACGAGAAAGTGCCAACGCGGAACACAAGATACGAATGTATTCAAATATGATGTTCGAAAATAGGTTTGTGCAGCTATGTGGTACATATATCACTATTGTTGTTGATATATATGCCGTAAGATGCAAATCAAGTATCATAGGATTATTCAGCTATGGAAATGGAGTGACAATCAAATGTTATTTATTTAATTATTTCCACTCAAGTTTTAGATATATGAATAACATAACCGACACAAGCATACAATACTGATGTTCATCCCGTTACAAAGATCACTACATGTATAACACATGATACGTATTATATATATATATTTATGTGCTTTACTTCTTATTTCAGAAAAAGAAAGTTACGTGGAAAGACGTGGGACAGGAGAAAACGAACAAAGATTGTTCATGAACCTGGACCAACAACACCGGGCCAACCAACTACACCGGGCCAACCAGCAACGCCGGCCAACGACTCGCAGGCATGTTCGGGATCACCGCATGGGCCACACAAACACAGACATTTCTCTCAGAGGAGAAAACTTCAGGCGAAACGTTCGCTCAAGTTCAACCGCTTAAGTTCCACCGAAACCAACGACACACACATATCTGACGGTGTTTCGGAAATTCTTAAAAAGGAGCATTGTTTGCAGGAAATATACGACTTCTTCAACATGCTTGAGACGGGGAAATTCCCCAGTGAAAATCTCTCATTTAGACTGTTTATCGAAACTATTGTTACACTCAGATATTTGACTACGACATATAAATGGGAATACACATATATTTTGACAAACACGTTATACAAGCATAACAACCTTGTGACATGACATACATAAATACCATGTACCAGTAGCACACTTGCCTATATTTGTTTTACGAATCACTTCCCGTTTCGTTATATCGTATATACTCTCATGTTTTAAGTGCATTTATATATCCTCCCATATTCAATTAATGTTCTAAACAACTGTATAGTATATACTAAATAAGCATACATTTAAAAATAAATATCACCAGGAGCTTCCAACATATAATGAACATCTGATCTTATCTGATCATTGTATATAAATAAAACATGTTCATACGGTCAAACCAGAAAACAATCAAAATAAAACATAAAATAAACAAATCAATGGCATGGATATATACTAGCAGTGTGTTACATAACCATTTGCAAATGTTGTATTATATGATTATTCGTGACCTTTCCTCGATTGGTGCTTCTTTAGCGTGCCACGATGCCCATACGTGGCCCCGCAGCGATGGCACTGATAGGACTTTGGTGAGATATGCTTACATTCCATGTGGTCTCGTAGGTAACGTTTTGATTTAAATACTGTTGTGCATAACTGACACGCAAACGCTGCATCTGTCATGCATATCGATTCGTGCGAGATGCGATTTCGAATGTATTTAAAACTTTTCTCACATGTTGCACATTTGTACGGTCGCATATCATGGTGCGCGTTTATATGCTCGATGTGGTCCTGTTGGTATAAAAAACCCTTCGAACAAAGTGTGCACACAAACTTAAAGTCTTGTTTATGTAACCGGTAGTGTTTTGTCAATGTTCCTTTTGTTTTGAAAACCTTGTTGCATTTATCGCAATCATGTGTGATTCCCTTGTGGGTTGAATTACTATAATGCTGCTTCAGGTGGAATAGATCGTAGAAGCTTTTCGTGCAACCTTCATGCTCGCATGCCATCATTTTCCCCGAATGCTTTCTCGCGTGTCGATTTAATCGAATCGCCGATTTGAATGATTTCTCACATATACCGCATGTTAATGCACTCTCAATCTCAGGCTCAGACTCAGTGGCTGACTTTTTTGACGACTTTGGTGTTGATGTCATAACAACTTCATCCTCAAACGGAATGGTTTGGTCCAGGAATATTCCCTCGACATCTATCCCGTCTGTGCCTTGAAGTGGAGCGACTCCATCCATATCAGACATAGCACTATTCGACCTCGTTCTGTAAATATTGGTTTGATCCAGAAATATTCCCTCGACATCTATCCCGTCTGTGCCTTGAAGTGGAGCGACTCCATCCATATCGGACATATCGCCACTATTCGATCTCGTTCAGTAAATATAAAAGTATAGTTAAAATATTTAACTTGGTCGCATATATTGGGGTTATTGACAAAGCGTACACGTGTTGTATATACCACATAGCTATATAACTATACTATACATTTCCATAGCTGAATAATCCTATGATACTTGATTTGCATCTTACTGCATATATATCAACAACAATAGTGATATATGTACCACATAGCTGCACAAACCTATTTTCGAACATCATATTTGAATACATTCGTATCTTGTGTTCCGCGTTGGCACTTTCTCGTCACCGGCGTTGTCAAATAATCGTTGCACCACCTTCACGTTTTGCTCAATAAAATGCTTATTTATGGGACAATTGCATCGAAATTTTGTGGAAATGCTTGGGAGATGTTTGGCTTCGAATCGGCTCAATCGCACCCATCGATAAGTGTATATTTTTGAAAAAAATGATGGATGTTTTGTCAACAATGCCGGTATTTTGGCCAAGGGTATCCAGTTGGTGGCACCACTACAGCAGCGTGTATCGTTTGCTCAGACATTTAACCACTGCCAGCACCCTTCACAATAACCAGTTCACTGGGATAAATCAATGATAGGTGATACGTATCCTTCCATTGTCCTAAGAAACGGACTTTGGCGGCGAAAACTCAATTTTACCGCCACGGAAAACACAAATTTTACTTGTTGCCGCGTTGGCCATCCTTGTTTTCCGGGGATATCCTCGTTTTCCCGGGATCGGTTCCTCCGTGTGGTACTATTAAAGGATTATTTAACGGAAGAACGGAATGTTTGAGTTTGACATGACCGAGTAATAGTGTTTTTGACATTTTCTGCAACTTTTATTCGAATTATCGTTAGGGTAATATGGGGCATAATGCGACGCGGGGCATAATGCGACAGACGGTCGTTATCAGGCCATATGATTTTTCCATGACTGAAGTTGAATCGCACATTAATTATTTTAGTAAGACCAATCATAGAAGTGGACATCCCAATTGGACCGACATCATTATGACTGTTTAATCTCACATGCGAAACGCCGGAGTAGGGGTACCCACATTTGGTGACCCCCTTTTTGAATGGTTTATAACTTCCGGTAGGCCGTGTACATGTTAAAACGAGAACATCTTACCACTACCACCAAAGCTACATGCATATTTTGGTAAAGTAAGACAAGTTATATCGTAAGATGATCAGTTTTATGTACATCGGTTATTCACATTCACTCATATTTGGGGGAGAGACAGGTTGTCTGGTTGTGGGGCATAATGCGACACTCGGGTACAACCAGTACGAGAAAAAAATATGATTAGGCATATCGCAAATCAAACCTGGAAAAGTTAATCGTATCGTAACCTTAGTTCAAAAGAAAATAAATAAAAAAACATATTCGATCATTCCCAAACATTAAAACATGATATAGATAAATAATTATTGTTAACCCTATTTTATGGTGATATTTTACCGGCCATGTAAATCAATAAAATGTCTCATTGGTCTGCTGCTATGACTTTAAATAACGCCTATACATTCTTTCAATCCACAAAAGAAAAGAAACTGCAGACCGTCTTGCATTTATTAGGTTCGGTATATGCTGGTGTTGTGATGTCAAATGTGTCGCATTGTACCCCGTGTATGGGGCATAATGCGACGGATTGGGTACGTCGACGGGGAGTAATGCTGTTCAGAAATTGGTGCTTCCCAGGCAAGTGTGAGTATTAATATTTATTGCACACCCAATGGCTTATTTGTGCGAAATACAGCAAAATACAGAAGATTTCAAAACGTTCAATAAACGATTGTGTATTGTTCTTGAACAATACAAACCGATTACGTCAACAACGTCAGTGGCGACGTCAACCGTAGCAGACAATTTCTTCACTAAATGATTAGGTATAGTCTACACTAAGCGCACGTTTGTACAATTAAATAACCAATATAGACCTAAATTTTAGTACAGTACATGAGTACAAGCTACAATCTCCAGGGTATGCAATAAACATAGAACAACACAGTTTTGTGAACATGTTAACGTTATTGCACTCGTTTGTCATGACGAGAGGTAAAACTCGAACCTCCGGTTCTCGTTTTACCATCGCGTCACAACAAACTCGTGCAATAACGTTATCATGTTCACACACTTGTGTCGTTCTATCTATATATAGTGGAAATATTTATCTAACTTTTAGTTTAATAATGTGTGCCCTTCCATCGTTTTTAGTGGCATGGTGTGGTCTAATGTGCTTATGTGTCGCATTATGCCCCACATTACCCTACTCAACTGAATAACCTGTGTTTTAATGACACCATGTGGAGCAGCAGCAGTTCACCTTCTGTCAAATGTATTTTAAAATAAACACGCTGGGTGGATAAGTACGAGGGAGGTTATGGACACCCTCTTATAATGTAGCCTATACCTTTATAAAATGTAACGCCCAAAATAATTTGTGTGTTCTTACATGAAGTATCCTATCTTTATTTTTTTTAAGGACGACCAGCTGGGCGCAGCCCAGCCGCGCATATGTTGCGCAGCAACATATGCGCAGGTCGTCCTTATACTAAGTTCGCTTTCGAACATGGGCGTCGCCATCTTGAAACGTCATTGCAATTAAACATGGGCCGCCATCTTGAAACGTCATTGCAATTAAATTAAAACTACAAAATGTTATTTTTCATATAGCCAACATAACAGTATTCATTGCGTTAAGGCATTACATGCTTTATTCTTTGAACAATAATCATTACTTAAATCATAAATATTGTCGACCGGACTCGGGTTGCTATGCCATTCGGGAAATGGCGGAAATTTATGTAAAACTGCAAATTTTCCTTAAGTAGCCACCTCGCGAAAACAACATAATTCATATCGTAAATATCTTGATCGTTTATTATATAACTAAATAAACTTTTCTTTAGTTTAGTAAATTAGTAGAAGCATGTTCACGTAAACTGTTAGGTTACGTCATATGTGTTGTATCCAAAGCGACGTCATATTGGCACGCGCATTTTCCCGCGAAAGTTATTGACGTTTTGACAGCGACGCGACATAGCACACAAAGCAGGCATAATGTTGGCATGGTTCGCTTTTTAGGTTTGGTTGGGTTGACGTTTCATAGTGCATGGCTCCGAGTCCAAGGGTTGTGGAGGCGAGTACAACTAATATTTCATCCAAATTGAGAATGGGCATATACGTGCCAGTCAAAACATGGCTCCGAGGAGCCACGATCGAAAGGCTGGAAGATACATGTATGAGTACAATATGATAATTATGAGGTAGGCCTACAGACCCAACCCCCTATCACAAGCAACCAACTTCGTGTACGTAATTGGTTATAAGAAATATTTATAGTTAATTAAATCTTGACGTTCATATAAGTAAACACATATTAGTCTGAGTAGTGCAGGTCGTGACTGCACCGCGTCCTTTTTACATGGATTTCAAAGCCATAATTTCTTGTTAAATCTCTATTTTCCCCGAGCATCGCCGGGTCCATCCTCTAGTATATATATATATATAGTAGAAATGAATAATCCATGGTCTGAACAGATTGTTTAGTCTATCTAGGCCTTTCATGCTTCTTGCATTTTTCAATAGACATTGATTAACAACGAGTTATTATGACGTCACTTCTGTTGTGGGTTGTACACGTCACTTCCGGCGTTTAGTTTCGACCGGAAACGTTGTTTAAACAGATCTTCTTGTGCTAGTCTAGCCATAATATTGTCTGTTTTCATTTTGTAGAATGGGAATACCCTGAAGTTGCCATTGTTGCATTCTTCCAAATGCCCACTTAGTGCCATGGTACCGGTATCTGTCGATATTCCTTATTTCTATGCACACGACAAGCCATGGCAGGAACTAGATCAAAGAAGAAGGAATCGTTGAAAATCCTGACAGAAATTTCGGAAAAATTGACGACACTGACAGAGAAAATCGATGGATTTTACACAGTTGTCAACAACATGGAAACACATGCAAGGACAACGGCCGAACAATTGCTGAAGTTTGGAACATTTCCGAACGCAGCAACTTTAACACAGGATGAAACACCTACAATGGGTCAACCACAGGTGATCAACGAATTAAACGAGATCAATCTCGAGCGAGAATGCATTCGAAAGAAGAATATTTTGTTCAAAATATGGAGACGAAATCTTAATAAAAGAAAACAAAATTTCTGGAATGCACTACGATGTGATAAATACACGGAACAATATAATTCCTGGATTTCTCAAGCAAAACCCATCATCCCAAAGAAATTTTTGATGACGGAGATAGAGGGAGAACCAGAAGATGAGAGTAAGCTCCGCTTCGACCTCACAGTTTGTAAATTCAAAACGGAAATCAAGTTAATGGAAAGCAAAAAACATAAATATGAAAAAGTTTACCAACAGGTCGATACTGATATGCAAGAAGAAATATCCCGAATTTCAAATGGACTCATCTCGGAAAAACTAAAAGAGATGTGGGTAAAAGACATATCACAGAATGAAGCTAAATCTGTTGAAATATGGGACAAAAAAGTCAAATTTCTGGAAGAATATGAACAAAATTATGATAAGGAGGTCGCATTCCCAATGAAACAAAAAACGCAAAAAAATCCATCTCAAAAGAAGACTGAGAAAAATCAGACTCAAGAAAAAGGTGGAATTAAAAAGATATTTCCACGAAATCGCCCACGAACACAACGATCAACCTCTCGTAACGGATGGAGAGGCAGATCAAGGAGCAAATCACCACGAATAACTGTTGCCAATCAAAACCGTGGGAGGCCAACAACACGGCGATTTTCTCCAGGGCCAAAACGTGGCGGTCAGATGCTGCGAAATTTGGATTAAGACGCAGGAATCCGAATCAGCACGCCACGTTCAACTTCACAGAAAATCGAGGCCCAAATACGAGACGGGCGTACGGATCACCATCGTCTAATAACGAAGTATCAAATCGTTTTTTAGACAAAGGATTTCCGGAAGTATTCAGAAAAAAACCAAACCAGTGGAATCAAAACCGGAGAAAGTAGATCCCAAAATAATAAATGTTTCCAGTAGAACTTTAAGCAATGTTGAGCAAAAACTACTTGAACGGGGACTTAAATTTACCCCAACTCCAAGTAAAAACACACAAGAATTATCCACAGAGGTTCAACAGTTCGGGAGGAAACTTCGACTTATAGAATACTTCGGAGACAAAGACGGTAACACTGATGAATCTTTAGTCCGGAATAAATCGAAATTTAAACCACCAAAAGGAAGAAATACGCATCTAGACGATTATATAGAAACATTGTCCAAAGTATCACCAACATCGGAATCCAATTCTGCAGTACGAGATAACATTTCTCGACACGGGAAAACTGCTTACTTACTTACTGCCCTCGACGCACTTCGCAAAGACGACACGATCATCATGAATGAGGCGGACAAAGGGGGTGCCCTCGTGATAATGGATAAATCTTTCTATAAAAAACTGGTGGACCAAATGCTCAACGACACAGTTTTCTACAAGGAAATTCCAAATAATGCTGACAAAACTACAATGCAAAAAATAAAGAAACTTATTTCTAAATGTTCAAACTGTACAACATCGAAAGAGAAGGACTATATTACCAATTTCGATTTTAGATGCAGTAACTTCTATGGACTTTCAAAGATTCACAAAAGTGTTCAGACCTCACGATCTCGGCACCCGAGCAGTGAGATATTGGATAGAAAAATATACCGATATACTGGATGAACGATTCGACAGTAATTTCATCGTAGAATGCATCAAAATTATCCTGGAAAACAACACGTTTTTCTTCGATAACAAATACTTCATGCAGATGAAAGGAACTGCCATGGGTACACAATTTGCGCCAACTTATGCAAACTTAGCTATGGGTTTTCTAGAGACTGAGTTATACAAACAGGCGAAAAAACAATTCTCAAACACAATCAGTTCGCACATAGTGAGCAATTGGAAGAGATATGGTAACCAGCAAGCTGCATGCAGAGTTCAGTCTCCATTGAAGGACTTAGCGCTGCCCGTACCTACTCATAATGTGAAGAAATCGCACATTTATTTATTTGAGACTTGTGTTGGTTACGATTCATTCTGCATTATTCTGAGAAACTGAACTGTCCATATTCATTTAAAAATTGTCTAGATCAAGCCAGAATGAATTGTGACAAACACTTCAATAAAAAAATATTTAGATTTTATTAAGAAAATACACATGCCGGCAGCGGTCAGACATAGCGTAGCGAGGGGACTGAACTCTGTCCTGCAGCTTGGTTACCCATAATATGGGTACACATAATAAAAAGTACGAATGCTTCTATAACCATGATACGGAACATAGATCGGATAAGGTGATGAAGATCAGGAAAACGGAGTAAATTGTCATTTGAGGCAGTTTGAAGGGGTTGGTCCCTATTCCTGAATCCGAAAAAATAGGGAGTGGTGTGTACCCAGAGGCCGGGGACAAAATTGCGGTTAGTACGTCCGTAAATTATTTCCTGACCCCTGTTGATAATGTATTATTTCCCAAATCCACTGTAAGGACAATTTATGACTACTAAATGAGTATGAGTGTTCGCGCTTATAAATTGAACCACAATAACCCTGTCACTAACTCGCGGTCATATTGGATCCACCAGATCCGGTTCCGTGGTTTTAGTGCTACATGTCAAAGTTCTGGAGAAGCATTTCCATATATGGAAGTCATTAATGTTCTAAAAGCTCCATATATGGAAATGATACTCCAGAACTTAGACATGTAGCACGGAACCGGGGATGGATGAATCTCTGAAACGGGGCCGGATGAATCCAATATGGCCGCGACTCAGTGATCTCGCTTATAGAGCATTATCAAGAGAGGTGGGCTCCCAGCTTCAACATGTACCCAATAATTGTTCGTTTATAACACGACATCATGGGGCAGGTCCGGCTTCTGACGAGAAAAAAACATGTACTGAAAACAAAATTCAATTCAATCAGTATCACGTACAGTGTTTTGTTGTTGTTTTTGACAACATGCACTGGAAACATTTGTGAACGGCCGGACGCGCATTAATCCATCCATTCACTTTTAAAGGTGCTCAATCCGAACAGAGGGTCCCCATCTCAACAGATTCCAACAACAACAATCCGATCAGAGTGTCCTATATTACTATTTCTTTGGCTTTGGGGGTAAAAAATATTTGATTCGAGTCGAGGAACCCATCAAACAAAGCTCAGAGTTATTAGATATTGATTTGTGAAATTTTTTATTTACTCGAGATGAGTACTAATAATTGCCTTCAACTGTCGTAATCTGCTCGGGATGTGTACACCAAAATCTATTCAAACAGACAAGGATGGATAACTCTAAAATCAAGTGGTAATAATAACGCAATTTTGACTGAGTTCTGGGCCAGAAAGTATTCCCGATAATGAAAAATAATAGATTTCTAAAATCTATATCTAACAAATCTGAGCTTTGATGGGTGACTTCCTCGACTCGAATCAAATATTTTTGACCCCCGAAGCCATTGAAATAGTAATTGAGAGGAGTTTTATCGGATTGAGTACCTTTAAACAATAGTTAACCACTTATCGAGATATGTAAGTCGTCCGCCGTGCTATTCACTGGGTCATTTGATCAACCACTGTAATCGTTTTCAGACAATACATATGACGTCAATTGAGAAATATCTGAAGAATAATTTCGCAACAGTGTTCACATTAGCATCAATAAACTAGTAGTCAGGACAGGTGCATTGTTGTGTTTCATTGTCGCCAGAGCTACACTGTACATTGTTTACATTGTTGCAATACCTTCAAGTTATAGATTTATATGACAATGAAACATGAAGGGACATTAAGACATCATCGTTGGCGTCCAATAGGAATATTCACAGTAAATACATTTGAGATAGGAATTGTCCCGTTTCGGGTTGTTGCTTTTGAATATATTCATAGTCTCAATATTCAGTTATTATGTTCAATGATTCTATATAAACGAAGCTACGATATTCACAGTAAATAGCCTTGAAATAGGAATTGTCCTCCCATTTAGGTTCAGAGCTGTTGAATATGTTCCTGTTCTATGTCTTCAACAGGCTTGGGGCAATTTTACTTGTGAATGTAATTAATTACAATTACAATTACTTCAACATTTTTTCAATTACAATTACAATTCCCATTACATCTATTTCTTAATGTAATTAATTACAATTAGAATTACTTTGAAATGTAATTCAATTACAATTAGATTTCAGTACATAATTGAAGTAAGCACAGTAATGGAGCACATTTAGGCTAAATGATCTAGCACAGAGTCTACAACTTGATGTGTCGATTGCACTTAAGCATCATCAGTTGCTCGAAACGCTCATCCTTAAGGCGACACATGTCCGGACGAAAGATCTTTCCGACTATGCTGAACAGACGCTCTACAGGAGCAGACAAGAAAACCATAGTCAGAAATGGTAACGCCACCAAGATCATATTATTAGCCATACATATAAATTATAATATAATTATAATATAAAATATTATTCATTAGTTAGCGCTAATATAGGCGCTAACTAATGACTTGTTAAATAACATCTAATATATAATTGATAGAACAGACCTCTATTATGATGATCGTGTCGTTATTTGTTTAAGATACGTATCAATTGACATATACGCACCCGTTCCCTCATTAAAATCTATATATATCGCCCATTTTACGGGACCTCCGCGAATTCGGGGACTTCCGCAAAGTGACCTCCACAAATCGGGACCTACTGCAAATCGTCGCACCCAATGCAATTTGTAAACAAATACGATTGACATGCGTTTTAACGAGGTGAGCTTTAATTAAACGAAAGAAGCATTCTACATAAACTATTTGTCATGGACTCAGCCAGTGTGCCATATATATATATGTGTCAACTAAGGTCGCTTTGCGTGGTAAAAGTGAAAAGTGAAAGTGGAAAATCCTATTGAAAATGAAAGTAGCCTACAATTTTGCGATTTCCGCGGCAGATTGCAGTGAATCTATACTATTGGAAGTGAATGTACAATTCCTGGAATTCTATCAGATATCGCGACTCTGCTCGTTTTTGTGATCATAGGTTATATATAGGGCCTATATGACCACGAAAACGAGTCGAGTCGCGATACATCCATCGGTACAAACACATTGTGTATACGGTACAATTTTGACTTGATGACCAGAAAATAAAAGATTATTCCAAGTCTCCAACAGAACAGACATGCGCGCTCCAATTAAAATTACCCATAATTCACTTCACTACACCAAGGGTTCCCAATGGCCGGGTTATACAATATTTTCAGGCTATCAGATTATTTATATTTTCAACAACATATTATTACACCGGTGACTTTAAGTTTACAATTTCAGCCTGTCCTGACTCTATCGATACGATTTATCATATTTTCAAAAACATATTATACACCAGTGGCGTTAACTTTACAATTTCAGCATATATACGTGATTCTATCGGTACGATTGAGTAAGGTAAAAAAAAAAATCTCCAAGAATACATTCGTCCAGTCCACCACACAATATCAAAATCACCGAAACTAGATACACCACCATGTGGCGCAATGAAGCGGGCACGCACAGGTACTTGGCAGCTAATGTACTGAGTCCAGGATAGGTGTTCGTATTACATTTCCATAACTCTAGAACGTTGCTGTCCCTTGGCACACATGGATCTTTGAGATACTGTTGCAGTTCGTCGTTGTCGTGTTGAATTGTCGTTGGTTCATCCATAAAGCTGAAGAGATCGTCGTCGACTTTCAGCTTCTTAGCTGGTTTCTCACTCACCGAGTTTTCAGGTTCTGTCACAATTGTTTTCAGTTCATTGATGATTTCACGCTTCAGCCTATCGGATTCACTATTGGCACAATACTAATTGACGTTATATGCGTTTATCAGACATCCATGTGTGTATAAGACGTTGAGAACCTAAACGGTGTGTTAGATATTTCAATGGATTTTGCGTTCGTGTTTATTTTCCGGTGTATATTAATGAAGTGTTTAGGTTACTGCACCATATGTCCAAATCACAAGTTGCTGTAGCAATTGTCTCAACACCGACTTTAGAAGAACAACGTACACATATGCAATCAGTACAAGTGATTAGATCGCCTGCTGATGGATTATAATACTAACTTAGTGCCCCTATCCAGTACATCATGCATGTGTATTAAGGTCTGCCTGTATATATATAGAGTTCACTAATCTACATAAAATATATGTGCATGCGTTACATCTGATATTTCATATGAGTTAAATATACGTGGAATTAGCATCAATGGATGTAGTTATCTGACGTATCTGATCATGTTCCACAGTGATGGAAAATCTCGGCCTGTTACAGAAACTAAACCTAAACGAGGCGTTTATTCAATGGCCATTAAAATAGCCATATTGGCGTTTAAGAGATATCACGGAAAGGCGATGCTGTAGTTCCAACAACGCTTGTATCGTGTTACTCAGAATATAACCCACTTGATTTCGTCGGTTTACGGCGTGATTTTAAAAAAAGAGGTTCGCGTCCCATGCATTAATGAAGATATCGTTGAATACCTGGGTATATTACCATGTAGGCTATGTATGAGTAGATCAATACCTAAGTAACTTTATCCGAAATTATACTAAATAATAATAATAATAATAATAATAATAATAATAATAAAAATGAGATAAAAGAATGAAAACATGTTGTAACCTATAGGTATATTTCGCTTTGTGTAGATGCGCTTCATTAAATTTTGGTAAGAACATTATATATGATACATTAATTAAAGCGACACACCCCCAAGCCTCAATATATCAAAATATGTCGATACATATCAATGGGTGCTTCGGGAAGTCTTTTTAAGGTGAACGAAATTGTCGTCTCAGAAGAAAAAAAATTGTTTCGCTTCTACGCTCCAGCCATTCTACAGTATGCAAAATTTAAACCATTCATTGTTATTTCTCCCCGAAATGTATAGTAAAATGAAGAGTGTTTGTGTGGAAAGTTCGAAAGAGCAAAGAAATTCCCATTACTTCAGGAAGTCTACTCAGAGAAAGTGGATCGAGTAATATAATAATTCAGCGTTATTATCAATGATAATGATATGTCTATCATAAAGCTACAATATATCAAACACTTCGACAGTTAGAACATATCACACGTTCTCATATGTACTCAGATATAGCAAGTAGCCCTGCTTACGTTATATTATACATCAATTGAATTTGATCTCAATGGCACGGTCAGTCCTTGTGTAATTTGATCATAGGCATATATTGCTAATGATACGAGCGGTGAATACATTATGTAATATGTCCAGGCATCTAACCATCGGTTGTATATGATTACCAGATGTGGTTTATTCAGAGTTTTATAGCCACATCAGGCCATCACGAATTCACATTTCTATAGTACGAAGAACTACCACAGAACTACCACAGATGCAAAACACGGATATGAGATACGTTCTGTTGTTATCAATTTAATTTCAACATTTTATAATTTTACAATATTGCGACACTCTGTATACGTTCAACTAACCGAGTACCGATATATACTATGTACTTTATATAAGTAAAGTAATCATAGCCGTACGGACCATGGGCCGTGGGGACTGCAGCCCCCACAAATGTGTTGAAAGCTACAAATTCGGACAATGTTCGGGCAAATTGGAGATATTTTCTGTAAAATTCGGACAATTTTCTGGCAAATTTAATGATATTTCAGGGTGAAATCGTGGAAATATTTTTCATATTTATGCCCAAATTAAAGATTAAATTTTAGATTAATTTGAATGTATTTTGTTATATTTCTATGTATATACAAGATGTATATACTACAAAAGCTGCGTTACAACCATGAATATATCATGTACACAAATTCGGGCAAAAATCTCTACCTAAATATTCGGGCGCCCGTACGGCTATGAAAGTAATGAAGTAAGACACATGTGGTCACCGATGACTTTATTTGAGTATACACGTTTTATTTGTCCATATTAAATCACTATAACGAGTGTGTTCAGTAATTCCTTTATCACTCTTCGTCGGCATCGATACACGCATGTGTGCATATATATACACAGTATTTCAATTTTATCAACAATTATTTATATCTCTTTTCCAGATATAAGTTCGATCGAACCAGAAAGAATATAAAAAGCTATCGACAGGACACTTCGGAATGGTGCAAAAATCAAACGTGTTGTGACCGCTCTCCCATGCATGACTCGGAAGTGATCGGGAATTTTACAGAAAAATTACCCATAAGCTGTGCATGGTTGTATGACATGTGACGATAAACGCTGAATGTCAAAGGATGTACATATATATGGATAATAATAAATGCAAAAGCTGTACTGGACCACTGGAAGCAAGAACTAATACGAAAGTTTAGCTAAAACGCTACATCTATCTGGAACAGTATTTCGCTGTGCGTTCGTTGTGTCATTCTGTGCGTCTGGACGTTACTGTTTGATAACAGGACGGAAATACACGCATGCAGTAACTACACGAGATTTCTCTACCCCCAAAAACATATGTGAATTTGATACTCACAAAAGTGTTGTGAATGTGAAATTTGGGGACTATACTCTGACACTATATATACATAGTGAGTCGATGTCACACACATGTATTATTCTAAAAAGGAACAAAATTCTCGAACTTAATTCGTTGAAGGAACTGTATAGCAAAACATAGTTTATTCCTCTTTTAGACTCATTATATCGGACTGTTTCTGGATCTTATTTTAAAACATAACATGTTGGAAATTAGAACCCATCTATATCGGTATGTTGTAAATAATCTGGCTTCAATTTTAACCAAAGATTTCATAGTGGGGTCTCCCCATTGTTGAGTGTTTTGCTTATCGCACACTCTTTATGCACTGTACTGTATAATACTATGGCTTTTGTTTACTAACAAGGCATACGATCGTGACAATAATATGCTATCTATGCAATATTTTGGATTTGTATAGGGAACAAAATCTTTTTGTATTTTAATATTCTTTCTGTTTATGGCGGTTTTAACGGATGTGACCTTTTTAACACAATACCCAGCGCGAAGGCCATCCGTATTTTTAATTGAATAACTTATAGTACCATATAAAATGTAAGCCTATTTTCATATGTTTTTGTGTTTAATTTTTCAAGGATATATTCATGTCTCCATATCGAGTTACAACATATTTACAATTTTCATATAAAAATCTATAGTTAGATCATTAGTATGCAGAAATTATAGCAACATATTAAGTATGTTTATAACACAGTCTCTTTCAACGTGTTCATATTTATCATGTGAAACATAACTTTTATACACCAGTACTATGAGCAGTCATGGAAAATAGCACATTTTGACATTACCACAGAGAACTATTGGAAGAACTCAGTTGTATCAGGTGCAAGGCAGGAAACATTTTGGAATTATATATAGATTACTTTGTAGTAATTATTTTTGGACCTTGTCTAGGCAAGCTATTTTTTCGTTGGTTTTAAAGGGGGACTGTACCGGTGTACCCTAAATCTGGCAATTTATAGGATCATCTCCTTTTATACACAACATAACAAATGAACAAATTAGAGCCATGGATGAGCGCAAAATATACTCATGTCTCATGTGCTCTATAACAATGCAAACAACATGGTAATTATAATGAAAATGAGTCATAAATTTCATCGTTCATATAGCATATGAGTGGATTTTGCACTAATCCATGGTTCAAATTCATTCATTTCTTGCACATAATCTGTCGAGTATAAAAGGAGATGGTTCCATAAATGACCGGATTTAGTATACATTACCCCTTTAAGGTCTCCTGAATCCTGAGAAATGTATAAATTTTCCCAACGCATTACTGCTTAGGCCAAACAATAGTGATATTTCAGGCCATCCGCCCCATCTATTGTATTGACCCGGTGAAAAAATAAATACATGCAAAAACCTAATTAAAATTTCTTTTATCATCTCTGATTATATTCTCTGGACCCGAATAAAGGTACATGTAGTTTGGCTCATTTGTGTTCAAATGATCAAATCCCACCATTACAGTGCTTATTTAGCAACCTATGTTTATTACAAGTCCCTTGGAAAAAACAGATGAATATAATCCATATATGAATGTTTAAAAAAACCCAATTATTTACGCCCGCCCCTAATTTCCCCCCGTCTGTTAGCGGAAACATCACTATATTTTAGACCTAATATCAAAATCAGCCTGAAAATATGTATATAACTATTGAACTGTGAGAATGTATGATTTTAATTATGTTTTGTCTGTAGTTGTTACACATATGTAAATTTGACTATCCTGTTATACTGTTAAATATGTTACTTGAATAAACACATTCTATTTTATAAACATAGTTCATCTTATAAACGTGTCCATGTGTGTGTAAAGTGGAACAACCCCATAAACGCCCGGATGTGTTTTTAACCTAAACACATCAACACATCAGCTAAACACATTATTATGTTTATAACCTAAATGGCATGTTATTATAATGCGTTTATTTCCAAAACATTATATGTGTTTAATGACACAAACGTGGTGTTTAGGTAATAAACACATCAATATGTTTAGAAACTAAACGCCATGTTAACACTATGTGTTTATTCCTTAAACACATTAGTTTATTTTCTAAACATATATTTGACATTTATTCATTAAAAACGTGACGTTTAGATAATAAACATTCCATTTAGAAAATAAATGCGTTGACGCGTGTGAAAACTGTAACGGTATTGCGTTTAAGATTGTGTTGAGATCCTAAACACCTATTTTTACAGTGCACCGCGCTTTAAACCTGGGATCTAGTATCGCTGACACTTGGAATTGATGGCTATCCTCATACTGGCTCAGATGTGTTTTGGCTGACACCTTCATTTTAGCAACAATCTTTGAACAGTGCGTTGTGGTTAGCTTATATAGTGTGTGTCTCAAACTGGAACGGCGTAACTACCAGTCACATTGTTCTGTCCTTGAACAAGGTTTGTTCACATGTTCGAATGGCGCAAGTACATCACACAGTTCCTTTAAAATCTTCCGTTCATACGATGTTATAGAATGAAAACTCACTGCACTTACCTTCTCCTCGGGAATTCGCAGAACCGATCGAATCATGATTAGCTTGGAATTCCAGCGTGTTGCATTTGCAGTTTGTAGTCTGGGTTCATCTTCTAGAAATTCAGACGATATCAGCGACTTGCGAACTTGGCTGACTACCTTCGATGTTTTGGCGATGGCATTGTTTATTTGCGCTGTTCCAGCTTTCATTCCGTCCTTCACAACTAGCTGTAAAGTATGAGCATAGCAGGAAATGCGATCAGGAAATGTACTAAACACATCACTGTCCTCAGAATCTCTTTCATTATCACTGTCACTTTCCTCATCTGAATCACTCGGCTGGTCATTGTTGGATTCGGCAGGGTCATATCCAGGAATGTCGAAGGCGGTTTTCATGTTTGAAGCCTTGTCAGTGATGATATTTGCTATCTTTTCAGCTACGTCATAACAAGCTATCACCTCCTCATATTCATGTCTGATGTTATCACCGGTATGTCGACCTTTGAATCGTTTGCAGGCTATCATAACAGAATGTATGGTCCAGTCAAGAATATAATGTCCAGTGATGCCAAGAAAACCCTTCATCTGACGATTAGACCACAAGTCGATGGTCAAGCAAACACTCTGGACTCGTTGAAGACGAGTCTTAAGTCGTTGTTTAGTCTCAGTAGCTTTTGTTGCCAGGATCTTACTAGACAGGTGCTTTCTGCTGGGAATCTGATAACGAGGGTGAGCTCTTCAATTACTGATTTATGTACTTATACTTATTGACGTATGTGTATATTATGCATGCATTATAAGGTAACGGGACCAACATAATATAATATTTAGTTGTCAGTTTAATAACCAAATGAGTCACAATTTGCTGCCTTGTCGGCGATATACCAGAGAATAATGTTCAACAAATATATGAACAAGAGCATCGCCAGTAACAATTTAGTTGGCTTTTTAAAGAGACTGGGGCATCGCTTTTGGGCGTGGCAATATACGTCTGTGCATGGTAATTCCAACAGAGAGAGATACTTTATTCCTCCATATCAACGGAGATTACATATAATACAAATATATACAACAAAAGAATCTTACATAAAATTTGTTAAAGCTCAGAAGTTAGGCACGTAAAACAAATGTGCTAAATTTCAGTGCAATTATATAGTGAACTGACGCATTTGGTATATATTCAACGCCAACATACATAATGGCTAGGATATGTTTAACCACAATAAATCGTATCCAGGGAATTGATCGCCATTTAGAGGTGTTCATATATATGTTGTGAGTATGTATACCTTCTATTGCGAGCAGATGAAACAAATGAAGCGAACGCATCGCTTTAATAAGAGATTCTCGTTGCAGAGAAGATGGATTAATAGTTTTTCTCGTTTCGTAGTAATAGAGAAAAACATTTGTCTTGGCGATACGGGTTAACATAATTAGACAGCGCGGGAAACGACGGTTTTCCGCGATTGGGCGTAATTATGGTTGTTTATGAACACGTGACGATGTAACAGCCAATGGGGCTTAGCTGTAACAAAGCGGGTCACGTGTTCAGGAATGAGATTCATTTCTAGCATGGCGTTCGTCCCGTCAACTTCCTAACAAAAATTTTGTCGAATATAAGCTGAAGAATGTTAACAAAATCAAATATTCAATTTGTCAAGATTCGACAAACGTCAAACATGTCAGAGCGTCATTTGGACGCACAGTATACAATATAATAGTAATGTGGGGTAATGTTGCATGGTATAAGACGTTTTGTCAAAATCGAAAGAGGCGTTTAGAAAAATCTATAGATTATCTGGTCAAAAGTGCATAGAAAGTTCTCAGGCCAAATTCAGAGGTTTATTACAGAATTATATATTGTGAGGATTTCATTGATATGCATTTAAGATGTGATTAAACGTGTATTCATGTCATGTTGGCCCCAAGCTTTTCTTTCACAAGGATTATTCAAGATAGCAGGGGCTATATATCATGGAAAGCCAAGTTTTCACACGGAAGTGAACTCAAGCAAATTTTCATATTTGTATTCACGAATAGTCCAATAAGAAATTATAACTAATCTCAGAACCTGAATTCATTTGACTGTTCAAGACGATGTCATTTACAAGTTGTTAAAGATTCAATACCCGATATAATAGAAAGTAAATTATATTATTGTTTGTCAAAGATTGGGGTCCATGCCAATATGAATATACACATGAATATGGAGATGAGGACCAGCATTTCACCCTGTAGACGGGCTTCACAAAGGCTCTGGTTACAGATTTCCGCCATCAAAAAAATATAAAATCAGAATGGCGTTTTTTTCTGGCCGGTGGGGACGCCGTCGTTACTGGGGCCGTACGTATTGGTTCAACGTGGTCAGGCCTATATCATTGTGAAATCAGAGCAATACACGGGACAGTCGCTCGTCGTGGCTTGTTTCCAAACATAATTGGGTGTTTGTTATTAATTATTTCCAGTAGAGGGAAGACCTGTAGTGGGATACACCCACCAAAGCAGTACGCTAGAAATGTGTTTTTGCTGAGGCTATTTAGGAGCGCGAATGTTTCAATTCCATGTCTGTCGATTATTGCATACCAGAATGCATTCCTCGTCACCTGTGCAAAGTCTGACATGCAATCGTGATACATATAAACGCACATACCAAATTTCATTCCATTCAGTTGAGACTAAAGTTATCATCCGGAAAGGAAAATTTATTACAAATTCCAACAAAAAGGGCCATAACTCTGGTGAAAATTTGTGTTCGGAACCTGAATTCGAACTTGACCTGTATTTTGTGCTTGTAAATGCGAACGGGCAGACAAATCTCTCTGTCTCTCCCTCCCACTCACCCAACTTCTCCGCTCTACTTGTTCTCTTTCTCTAGCTCCATCTTATCTCCTCTCCTGAAATCTCTCTCCAACATTATATTTAGTCCTTCCCAGCCACCCCCACTTAATGGAGAACAACATGGGAACAAACTTAGCATAAGCCCCAGGGCTTTAATCGCCTTTCCAATCACTCGTTTATGTATACATGCAATGTATTTTAAAATTGTGTTTGAATTGATGTTATTTACCTAAATGTATGCTATCAGGATTGGAAATAAATATGTTTACACTAATATGCATGCATATATACAACGAGAACGAGGAACATGATTAGAATTATATCCGATTTACCATCTCTTGTAAAAGTTGCAACTTTGGTAGATTTATCATAACAATAATATCGAAATTAATACGGATGAATATGGACAGCTGTCGAATAACTATGTGGAAATGCACATAAAATATGGTCTGGGACCTTATATAGTACCCGGCCTGCGCCCCCCCCCCCCCCCCGGACTTGACTTTACCGCACTCAGTTTGTTCCTTATTATAGTTAAACTTTTAGGCAATGTTAACACGAAAACAAAAGTGGCCGTGTAGACACCAGGCGCGTCCAGACAAGATGGTGTCCATCATGGCCGCCGTCTTTTCCGACGAGGCACTAAGTCAGTTTGATGCAAATTTATAGTGAGAGAATCTTGTCAAATTCATTATTTTATTTTTATTTTTGTGAAACAAGACATAATTCCACCTTTATAGGTCAAAATTGGATCTCCCCATACAAATGGCCACCAGAATGGGTGATACTAATTACCGAGAACAAGTCTAAAATTAATAATTAAATCTTAATAATGTTCAATTACAGTGTATATATCAATCTTAAGTGAATATTATACCATATTTGACCTTTTGAATGACATATATGTAGTTATTATGAGTATACCGAGAAGTTGAAACATCGCGCAGCCGTCGTGCTTGTTCTCGGTTGGCGGTAACTACAAAGGCATGAGCCCTGCCTAAGTGTTAATTAACTAAGTACTAGCTGCATGATGGGTCTGATTGGTAAACAAAATTCATAGAGTTGAGTTATATTTGGTGCATATAACTGTTAATCACGCAAGAATTGAAAACAGAAGTAAAACATTCATCATCATTCCCCAGTTTATTGTTGAGCGGGCAGGACGTATTATTACGTGCGCTCGAGCAACAGTATGGCGATCAGACAGATTCGTAGGTTAGTGTCACTCTACTCCGTTTCACTCCATGACGTCACCAAAAACGACGTAAAACCTCGTGGCGTTCTGACATTTTTACTGTGCCGCGTTTTTGCTATGTTTATTTTATGTGTTGTTTTCGATTATTTGTTTGTCGCCGATATCGCCATATGTCGGGATTCCCTGTTTCTATATTTAAAACTGGCATGCTCGTAGTGAGCCTCGATTTCGATTTTTTCTCCCAGGTCAAAATACGTCAGAGTTATGACAAAAAAATATCGACCTACATTTTCTCCATCAGAACTCTACATCAAAGAGTCTATAGACTCCTTCGGGACCTACATAGACTCCTTCATTTGGAAATTTGTACTTGTAATTGGGAAGTTTTATCATTTTTGGTTTGTGCGAAGACCTCTTTTTATCGTGCGGGAAAAGAGACACATTCAAAACGCGATTCCGTAATTCGACGCAATAGGCTGAATAGCCTATCCTTCAGCCGAGTTCCGGGTCAAATACGACGAATGACGTAACACAAAACAAAACGCATTTGTTGACACAAACACCGTTTGAAGAGTTTATTATTACATAAAATGATCGTTATTGATTAATTATTGATAAATTATTGATATTTATTGTTGCATATTGGCTGCTATCAATATTTACACAAATGGTATTAATTATTTCTTATAATTGCTCCTTTGGTCAACTTTGACTATCGGAAAATGAAAATATGCCGCTGAAAAAAATGTAATCGATAGTCTCATCCTTTCGGCAACATGGAATTGGTTTTAATTACTTAAATGATTAATATAGTAATTTGCCTTTTATCTGTGATGAAATGAGAAATGGTAATTGTCTTTTTTTGCTAACATTAAATAAAATAAAATAAATTAAGTAAAATACAGTGAAATTATTTTTTATTACATTTTTGCGCACGTTGGCATCTCTCTGAGTGCATTCTAGTTTATAGTGCATCTTGTCGCTGTTCCAATTGACTGGTCTAAGTCGCTTGTGAGTTATGTGGCCGACCTTCAGGTTAGCTGCCCGAGCGGCTTAGGTGAGCTGTTGACTGACTTGGCAGGGGATTATGGAATTAATCCCCTCGGCTTTGTTGGCGGCCTTGGATAGACAACACCCTCAGTTGGACTCTTCACCAAACTAAGGGGGGCTTCGTGATTCTATCCGTGAAATACAGGACTGCAGCAGCTGGACAGTGGTGCCTGAAAACTAACTTGCCAGTTTCACATACCCCAGCAAGTGCATAATATGTCTTTAAATTAAAACTTGTTCTCGGTAAATTTGACCGCACATATGGAGAGCGGTGCATTTTTTATATCTCTTAGCTGATCGTTTAAACAACATCGAAACGTCTATCTGTTTAATCTGGCAGTTTTAAAAATGTCTAGTCCGTCGATAATTTGATGTTGTTAATCTTGACATGAATTAATTGGTAAAATATCGTCTGTTTTGTGTAAGTATATCGGCTGCTATATATGCACTGTCTCATCAAATGTTCGATCCACTTTCATTTGCTAATTTAAGAAGAAACACCTCGACCTTTGTATACACAACTCAATGAATTTTGATCACCAATCACACAGCTAGTTCTTAGCTAATTAACACATAGGCACGGCTCATGCCTTTGAGTTACCGCCAACCGAGAACAAGAACAGCGGATCGGTATACCCATAATAACAACATATATGTCATTTAATAGGTAAAACATGGCATAATATTCACTCAAGATTGATATATACACTATACTTGAACATTATTATGACTTAATTATTAATTTTAGAATTGTGCTCGGTTGTTCTCGCCGATATACCCATAATAACTACATATATGTCATTTAAAAGGTCAAACATGGCATAATATTCACTAAAGATTGATATATACACTATAATTGAACATTATTATGACTTAATTATTAATTTTAGACTTGTTCTCGGTAAATAGTATCTCCGACCAGAATAGCCACCGGCAGTGGAAAATATTAGGTTGTTTCCCTATATATATTTTACTAGCTGGTGGGCCCGACTTCGTCCGGGCTGTTTCTCCTCTGCTTTCCGTCAAAAGGCGCGATTTGACCTTGAATTGACAATTTTGAAGGTCAAGGTCAGGTCGGAGTCACGATTTGACCAGTCCAAAACACTCCCCGGACAAAAGTAACCTAGGTATCAAATATCGTCGAAATCCGTCCGTTTTACCCGATATGACATTTAATTGACCATTTTGAAGGTCAATGTCAGGTCGGGGTCACGATTTGACCCGTCGAAAACACTCCCCGGACAAAAGTACCCATAGGTATCAAATTTCGTCGAAATCCGTCCGTTTTACCAGATTTGACCTTGAATTGACCATTTTGAAGGTCAAGGTCAGGTCGGGGTCACGATTTGACCCGTTGAAAACACTCCCCGGACAAAAGTATCCCTAGGTATCAAATTTCGTCGAAATCCGTCCGTTTTACCCGATTTGACCTTGAATTGACCATTTTGAAGGTCAAGGTCAGGTCGGGGTCACGATTTGACCCGTCAAAAACACTCTCCGGACAAAATTACCCCTAGGTATAAAATTTCGTCGAAATCCGTCTGGCAGTTTTCCTGGCCATTGCTAACAGACAAACAGACAGAAGTCCCAAAATATATATTAGACTAGATCAGTTTCTGCGGTTTTGGAACTGGTTGAGAATTGTGACTTTAATTTGTAATTATTTTTCATTTTATCTGATCATTGGAGCAATGAAAATATGACATTCTTGTGGTCCCAGCAGTAGTATATAACGAGCTGTCTCAGCCCCAAGCGAGGTGGAGCCGTGGAGCCAATGTTTACATAACACGTTGCTTTGTTGTGTTGTTAAGGGGGGTATTTAAATTTAAAGGTAGACAATGGGTTTAAAGGGACAACAATTGAATTTAAATGCCTGTTATTGAAAGATGGATTTAAAGGGAAAGATAGAAAAATGAATCGGGTCATTGAATTTAATGAGTGTGTTGAATGGGTTGTAATTGATAGAGTATACAAGAATGAATCGGGTCATTGAAACTGTTTCGAACGAGATCGGGTCAGTGATTTATCTAGCGGGAGGTATAATTGAAAGATAGATATATAAGAATTTGTTTTGTGCGGACGCAATGGTCATAGCTGAATTAGATAGGATCTTGCATGGGATAACATTATATCGAGGGATGTCTAATTTATGAAACAGTATTTTTTAACAAGATGGCTATCAGATCGGTTTGAGATTGACACGTAAATGAATACTGTTTGCTATAAACATAATTATACCGAGTAATCTTTAGGGCGAATTTTATCAATATGGAGTTTCCTAAAACATCGTTAGACTGCATACGATTGTTATACATAAGCTCAGATAACGAGTCGGATTTCGAAGCCGAATATGAATCTGGCTTGAATTCGATGGTGGAATGGATGCCGAATGTTACGAGTCAATATCTAGCGAGTCAGAGCATGAATTAGCATGGGAAACTGATTGGGACGTCCAAGTAATGGAATGGCAAGATAAGTCCTCATCCGATGACAGTGGGTACGAAGCGGACGATGACGAATGAATACAGCGAAAAAGAAAAACTCGGGATTCTTTTGAACCCCCAACTATCAATTAATATTAGCTATCGATAATCGCTCGGTTGATTCAGTTGGTTAGGACTCCAAGCAGATATTTCGTCACAGGTCGAGCAAGTCGTGGGTTCAAACAGAGTGTTAGTGGTCGACAAGTTTGAACATAACCTTTGGGCGCCGCTGGTTTACAGATATCACGTGGTTTCAGCCACCAAGGTAGAGTTTATCCCTGTAGCAGAAGGTGACCGTATATGATCGAAAACATGAATGATACGAAATATTCGTAGCAAAACGGTTCTATCGGGGCGGCTAGTATCACGAAGGGGGGGGGGGGGGGGGGGGGGGCACTAAACAGAAAACTGACACAAATAAAAAAGAATCAATTCAGGACCAGGACAGACAAATATTAAAACTTCCGACTGAAAAAGAAAATGATTATTTCGAAGAGGTGTGGTTACAGGCCCAAGATGACAATAAAGCAGAATTAGATGAATTAGTTGAAGGTTATATGAAGAAAGGATTGACGGAAGAAGAGGCTGAAGAAAAATCGAAAGTGAAGATACGTCCCGAGTATGAGAGGCGTTTCTTAAACATATACGCTGCATTTATACAGAATTTACTTGAAGTTAGTGGTGGGAAAACTCATATCAAGATCATGGATCGTGTGTATAAGATGCTAGATGATGGCTATGCTATACTCCCTGCCGTTCGGATTTCATTGAGGACATATAAACCCCTCCTGATGGAGTACATGAGAAATGAAAGTAAGGAAAAAAATGATAAACAGGTGGATTCCTCTCAAGAATCTGAGCAAGATGACGACGATGACAATCGATGATTAATTGCAATAAACCTCTTATTTTTGGTGCCGAATCAAGCAAATGTTGATATACTAACTGTTTATTTGTCTTTATTATTTCATCTAATATTGGTGTTCGTAAAACAGCGTTATATATTCCTTTTATAGTACCAATATGTATCAATGGTATCTTCTTATCTGCGATATCCGCTAATAGTTTGGTTACTTCAATATATCTCATTTATCTTCTCTATAATATCTGCCCCCCCCCCCCCTTCGTGATACTAGCCGCCCCGATAGAACCGTTTTGCTACGAATATTTCGTATCATTCATGTTTTCGATCATATACGGTCACCTTCTGCTACAGGGATAAACTCTACCTTGGTGGCTGAAACCACGTGATATCTGTAAACCAGCGGCGCCCAGAGGTTATGTTCAAACTTGTCGACCACTAACACTCTGTTTGAACCCACGACTTGCTCGACCTGTGACGAAATATCTGCTTGGAGTCCTAACCAACTGAATCAACCGAGCGATTATCGATAGCTAATATTAATTGATAGTTGGGGGTTCAAAAGAATCCCGAGTTTTTCTTTTTCGCTGTATTCATTTGTCATCGTCCGCTTCGTACCCACTGTCATCGGATGAGGACTGATCTTGCCATTCCATTACTTGGACGTCCCAATCAGTTTCCCATGCTAATTCACGCTCTGACTCGCTAGATATTGACTCGTAACATTCGGCATCCATTCCACCATCGAATTCAAGCCAGAAATCCGAATTTGATTCATATTCGGCTTCGAAATCCGACTCGTTATCTGAGCTTATGTATAACAATCGTATGCAGTCTAACGATGTTTTAGGAAACTCCATATTGATAAAATTCGCCCTAAAGATTACTCGGTATAATTATGTTTATAGCAAACAGTATTCATTTACGTGTCAATCTCAAACCGATCTGATAGCCATCTTGTTAAAAAATACTGTTTCATAAATTAGACATCCCTCGATATAATGTTATCCCATGCAAGAGCCTATCTAATTCAGCTATGACCATTGCGTCCGCACAAAACAAATTCTTATATATCTATCTTTCAATTATACCTCCCGCTAGATAAATCACTGACCCGATCTCGTTCGAAACAGTTTCAATGACCCGATTCATTCTTGTATACTCTATCAATTACAACCCATTCAACACACTCATTAAATTCAATGACCCGATTCATTTTTCTATCTTTCCCTTTAAATCCATCTTTCAATAACAGGCATTTAAATTCAATTGTTGTCCCTTTAAACCCATTGTCTACCTTTAAATTTAAATACCCCCCCTTAACAACACAACAAAGCAACGTGTTATGTAAACATTGGCTCCACGGCTCCACCTCGCTTGGGGCTGAGACAGCTCGTTATATACTACTCCCAGCCCCCTCCAATCCCTCAAAAAAATGTACAGAACGCCGTATCATAACATTTAACAACAGAAAAGCACAATTGGGATTATACTGAGTCATATTTCAGCAAGAAATGAGCAGAACTGTGTAATGTAAGTGAGGAATACCACAACACATTGGAACCGAAAGTGTTACACTGGCTCAAAATGGCCACCAAAATTTGGAAAATGGTAGAATTTGCCCCAGCGTGCCATGGAATCGCTTACAAGTTGTGGTTGATGAAATTCACTGTTCATCCTTCTAAACATTGAATACTAACATGTGTGGTGTAGCTTGGTTAATTGTTACGATCGTAACAAAGAAATAAAAAAAAATCAGCAAAATTATCACTTTTCAGGTTATATAGCTTGAGATTAGATACGACAATCGGAAGTAATTTCTTCCCCATATTACTTGGGATAATTAACCCACAGATGTCCAACTCCCAATATGCATTATGTACTTCTTACCCTATGTAATACCTTCGTGAAATACACCACAGGTATAACTGAAGTACATGGTGACCCACACTAGACATATTCATAGACTGAGATTAGTCATGATGACCAGAAATCGTCAACCCCATTACTTCGAGTAGTTAACACACAGCAGTCCAAATCTCAATATGCATTACACTCGTGCCCTAAATGTTCTGCGTGGGCTAGTCTCAAATTCTCGACAGATTTTGTGAAAATAAATTAGAACACATTCAGCTTTTTATGGGAATAAATCATCAAAAAGCTATATAAATATCAGAAACGAATGTAGTGGGTGTGTGTTATTGTGGGATATAGTGCCGTGGTCTTGGGGGGGGGGGCACAGCGCTTTTTTACCAAATAGCACACACACTCACTACATTCAATTCATGTATGTGATACCTTCGTGACATACTCCATATGTATAACTCAAGTACATGGTGACCCAAACTAAACATATATTCATAGGCAGAGGTTAGTTAGGATGACTAGAAGTCGTTTCTCCCCCGCTGACTCAGACTAGTTAACCCACAGCAGTCAAAATCTCATTATGCTTTAATGCTGAATATGCAAATATTTAAAACTCTGCCATGACGGTGACCAGATGACCACCCGGAAAGACTGAGTGCGTACGACAAGTGTCCTTGGTAGCTGGGAGAAATCAGTACATTTTGTTGAGTTTAATTTGAATTATTGATATCATAAAATGTTGGGGAATTAGTGATATCACAAAATCATTATAAGATAACACAAATTGGAATTAGTGATATCATAAATTAATTTTGATATTACTAAATCGAATGTATGATATCACAAAATAAGTAAGCATTTAGTTATATCAATAATTCAATTTTATGATATCAAAAAATGATTTAATGATTTAACGGAACTTATGATATGTTAATATCCTTTCTAGCATACTGGTCTATCACCATAACAAAGGCCATCAAAATTGGTCAAGCACTGCTTAAGTTAAAATCAAAAACATTTATACAGACGGACGTCTTGGCTATATACCTTGAAAATCCCTGAGGCCAGGGCATAGTAAGGGGCTTATGAATTGAGGAACAATCTTTGACGTCTTTGTTTCAAGATAAGACCAGTTCACAACAACTTGCAAAGAGATACAGTATGTTGAAATGAATTTATATTCAATTTAAAACACATATTAATCTGATTACAGTATAATGAAAATAATAAATTAACATCATTTCATGTAAATAGCCACTCTTCTGATGAATCTGAGCTACCATTACTGCACTGATATACGTCTGGATGAATATTCATCATTCCTGGATAATCAAATTCAAGGTATAAATCAAGCTAGTTTCAAGCATGTAGATATTAAAGATTAAATTCCATTTGATGGAAACTATGAAAATTGAGTGTTTAAGTTAGAAGTTTCAGGAGGAACTCTTTCCTTTAATAGAATCAGAAAAAAACAAAATTTTGCCTGATGCGTGTCAATGGAGTAATGGTAGTCTGGAGTTTATGAGACTGATAGACCCATCAAGTATCATCCTGATTCATGAAATCTCTCAATACAACTATATACATTGCACATTATCTTATACAGCTGTAGGAATTCATAACATAAGGTTGGTACCCTCATGTACAAAAATATGGACAGTTAATATCCACTGAAAAATGAAGAATGAAGCACACTTTTTTTGAATTTGTTCTCCCTTTGGCTTCCTTCTATCTGTGTAATATGTGGTTTGTGAAAAGACCCTTTAAAGCAACATTTGTTTCAACATTAAGACATATAAGAAATTAATATGGAATATGAAATAAGGAACTTAGATCCGCAAAAAGCTTTTCAGATGAAACAATTTTTCACAGATAAAGTGAATCTCTGGTTTAGATGGGAATTATGTATTGAAAATTCATACACATAGAGCAGGTATAATGACAAAACATAATGGAAAAAGTAAATTTTCTCTTCAATGAATCTAACGGCATTTCATTACTTCTGATCAAAACTCGTAGCATTTCATATTATTCTGACATTGAATTTCCTTGGCCACAGTTAGACTGCAACCGGCACAATAATTTATGTTCCATGTGTAGAGGACCAATAGGGAGAGAGCTTGGTGATTTGGCAAAAACTAAACACCATGAATATATACATGGCAGATAAAAGGTCACTGACCAAACTGTCACCCGATTTAAAGGATTTGTGGGTTTCAGATCCCTTTACTACAAACTATAGGAGGAATTGATTACACCAATATAATAGATAGTGAATATTCACTTAAATATGTTACACATCTTCTATATGTCGAGAAACAGTCAACAACTCTAAAAAATGGCAATAACACTGCCAAAATGACTCCGTCGCAGGTTCCATGCTGGTTGACATCTGTGCCAAATTTAAAAGAAATTGACTGGAAAATGACTGAATACAGACTCGGACAAAAGATGCATCCCGGGATATACAATTCTATGTCGAAAAATGGCAATAACTCTGCCAAAATGACTCCGACTGAACTCAAAATCGCAGGTGCGCAGGTTCCCATGCTGGTTGACATCTGTGCCAAGTTTAAAAATAATTGACTGGAAAATGACGGAATACAGGCTCGGACAAAATATGCGTCCAAGATTGTATGATTCTATGTCGAAAAAGGGCAATAACTCTGCCAAAATGACTACGACTGAACTCAAAATCGCACGTGCGTAGTTCACATGCTGGTTGATATCTGTGCCAAGTTTTAAAATAATTTGACTGGAAAATGACGGAATACAGACTCGAACAAAAGTTTAATCCCAGGACGTACGATTATATGTGGAAAAATGGCAATAACTCTGCCAAAATGAGTCCATGCGAACTCAAAATCGCAGGTTCCCATGCTGGTTGACATCTGTGCCAAGTTTTAAACAAAAAAAAATTGACCAGAAAATGACAGAATACAGACTCGGACAAAGTTCCGGACGGGGTTATTACTATGGTTTTCCGGCGAAATGTCGGGGAACAATGAAAATCAGTAACTACCATCTCTTAAATGACTATGCCAATTATTTGAGAAAATGAAAATGAATTGCCTATTTGAGAAGATTTGGTAATGATGGCAATACTTGAAGAGTAATGGCTGCTGTAATATGTCAGAATACACCTGAGAATTATGCACACTGGTAAGATGATAAAATTCCTGTCTGCCCCGAAGCCAATTCTGTCTGGAACAATACTCTTCTTAGTGCCAAACATGTTATGTGATCATAAGCTGGGCAAAATATTCTCCACCAAACCTGTCTTAGTTATTCTAATGGACAGTCACCATTTTTGCGAGAAGAAGCATTGTATGCATGGCATACTGACTATTGGTGTGTAATAAACACAGAACCACACAGGCATGTGAAGTATGTGAACTTTATCACACATATTTGGTATGCCCCCAAGTTACAACTCGATCCTGATGGCTCTCGTTGTTACATTGCGCCACAACAAGCTTGTGCGAAAACTTTCTCTCTATTTACTTGTTGCTACAAAGGTTACCATTTTAAACTGATGAGTAGCTACTTGTTTCTCATTCAATCATTAAACAGAAATATGCAAGGTATTTATATAACAGTCACTTTGGTATATTATCAGGACATACCCTCTAATGAGAATAGACCATTAATTATATATCAGAATTGAATGGGAGAATCCAGCCAAGAATCAATGCATACAATGTTGCCTCTGTTGAAAACAAATGTGTGTCAGAATAGCTGAGTATTGATTGCCAAAGAAGGAAACCCCATACTAAATGAAGTATGAGAATGAATCATAATTTGATGCTTATATTGCCAAGGGATGGTAGGTCTGGAAGTTTCATGTCCTTGATTTTCTGTGGTAAGTTCATGTCCTTAACTGCAGAGACAGCCCGAGCTGGTGCTGCTGTGATGCCAGCCTGTAAAGATAGACACAAGTAGCATATAGATCAAAGGCGACCAATAGTTCACCTCATGCAATGTAACAAGCTATACAATAGGACCCAAGGATTCGGCACTGTTCCGCATATTAAAAATCCGATATCGAATCAGGAGACTGATGTCGATATTGTATTGAATCTCGAATCGAATCAGCTGGCCGACAGTGCATAGATTAGGTCCTCAATAGGGCCCGACGAATCGGCAATTTCATTATCGAATCGAATCTCGAATCGAATCAGGATAATGGTTCGAAATCGAATTGAATCTCGAATTGAATCTTTTTCAAACACTTTAGTAGATTTGCGGTACCGATCGGTTGGAGGTACGAGCAAAAATGGCCGCAAATGTCAGATGATTTTATAACGTCAGTGAGATAACTCAGATTACGAAGGAGGTTCATTGAACTTAATTTCTATGACATGATATATATAAATACAATATTTAATCACAGTTTAAAACAGTTTAATATATGAGAATGGCACGACATCATTTCATATTTTGTGTCACTGCCACTATGCGGGAAGTTCGTGAAAGAAAGCAGTTACTGTTTGGAACTTTGATGTCAATGGAGTCTGATTCGAGTCATTGCAAACTGAAACACTTCTGCGCATGTACGCTTCACCCTGTCGCGCACTGCAGGCACGAGCGATATCAAAATTGCGCATCATGACTTGGGAATAGCGCGTACGCAAACGGGATTACAGAGAACTATATATAGTATCCCAACCGGGGCCTGTCTGTCGGAAAGCTGAATGGTTAACAAATTATATTCCATTTCCCGGATAAAGATGTTGGTCGGATTTGGAGATGGCATGATGGAGCCCAAAATGTTTATTTAATATATTTATATCGTTTTAATTTTGAGTTAAAAAAAATATGATATTATTTGATTCATCTGAGTAACGCAATATATGCTTTTCTGGTAAGAATGTCAGATACCGACATACAAATATGTCCCACAAGAAATTCACTAACTTCGAGGAAACCGTGTGCGCTACGATTATGGTACAACCGTGATGAACACGCAAACCATCACAGACCTATACCTGCATGTTGCACCGACCTTCCACGAGTAACCAGAACTGGGACTGGTGGGGCAATATATACGAGCAATGAGCTTTTGGGCAACTTGCCCTAAACACATTGGACCATGGAGGTCACAGATGGTCGCGGAAGGAGACTTGTGTTAAGTATTGGGGATAATATGAATAATTTGTATAGATAATGCAGTCTATTCACAGTGATAAAGAACTTGTATATAACGATTCGAAATATCCCGAATCACCTGACCGCTTTCGAATCGAATCGAATCGGAACGTAAGATTCGAAATCGAATCGAATCTCGAAGCTTCGTCGGGCCCTAGTCCTCAAAGTCGGTTGTGAGTTTGTTCCTTTAAGGTAGTGCCTGCGATTCAGGCCTTATTTTTGGGATTTAATTTGGACATAATCGTGAAAGTACATTATTTGCACATAATGGAGAGGGGATAATTTTATATGTTATCATTCCAACAATTTTTATTCTTGTGAACTTGGTGAAGAACTTGCAGCGATTTCACAGTACTGTCAGTTTCCACTGGGAATGATATTGATACGGATACATGTAGTTCATCCACATACATGTATATTTACTCCCAAAAAATGTGACTGTCCGTAATCATCTGAAATCAACTGCAGTCTATCTTCCATCGACCCAATATTCTTTGCCGATCGAGCTAATTACGTATGACGTAATTTACGTTACCTTGACTTATTGGCAGCGTTTTCTACTTATTGGCTGACTTTTTGTTACTTATTGGCCGCGTTTTCTACTTATTGGCCGACTTTTTGTTACTTATGACGCGGGCAGCGTTCTTCTTATTATGGCCGATAACCTCTAGCTAATTAATAATGTGTGTTACAGTTCATGGAGTGATTAGGAATGCGGAAAGTTGACATGTCCAAGTAATACTAGATGTCAACATGAAGAGATATATATAAATTAAAATCCAAGATGGCTGCTGGCGGCCATGTTTTTCAACAAAAATTGCTCAAATTTGATAGCTCCCATCCAGAGGTGATCCTGAACATGCCTGTAAATTTTCAAAACAATTCTCCAATGAAAGTGTCAATGACATTGTAGCTCAAATTGGAAACGGGGATCATGCCATTTATTACAGTCCATAGAGTGATAGGGGACTCAGAGAGTTTATATGCTTATATAACCCTGAAGATGCATAAACAGTTTGGGATTAATTGGATGAAAAAGTTTGGCTGTAGGGAGTGCCAAAGGATGCAGTAATACTACTAGACAGATTAAAAACTGAGATTGCTCCCATCTACAGTTCATCCCGAAGATCCATATGAAGTTTGGTGATGATTGGATGAGGGAGTTGGCCTCTTGGGTGCACAGAAGGATTTTGTCATACAAAGAGTAAAATCCAAGATGGCCATTAACGGCCATGTTTTTCAATGAAATGCGGAAAATTTGATGGCTCCCATCTAGTGGTCACCCAAAAGATCCATATGAAGTTTGGTGACGATCGTAGTATGTGCCAAAGGATTTAGTCATGCAAAGAGTAAAATCCAAGATGGCTGCCAGCAACCATATATTTCATAAAAAATTGCTCAAATTTGATAGCTTCGAGTCCATCTAGAGGTGATCCTGAACATTGCCAGTAAATTTTCAAAACAATTCTCCAATAAATTCGGGCTGCAGGGTACTGGTAGCCATGTTTTTAATTTTTTTAAAAAATAATAACAAAGTAAATAAAAGGTCGGCCGACAACAGTGTCCCCCGACAACGTGGCAAGTCGATGCCACTTTGTATTAAAAAAATGTTAATAATTCTGTTAAAAAATATTTTCCCGTCATCTATATACATGTTGCACATCTCCAATATGTGGGTAACAATACTCTGAAGTTTCAAATTTCTACGATCAAAATTGTAGGAGGAGTTGATTACACCATGATGGTACCCTCATACAGAAAATTATAAAAAATGTTTTTCAAAGTCGAAAGGCCCATAACTCTGGGAAAAATCATTGGATCAAACTCAAATTCGAACTTGACCTGTATTTTGATATGAACGACCCACAAAAAAACAGAATTTCCAATTATACAATCCAAAATTGAGTTATCATCCGGAAACCAAAGAAAAAACAAGAAACATTGAATTTTCTAAGTCAAAAAGCCCATAACTCTGAGAAAAATCATCGGTTCAAACTCAATTTCGAACTTGACCTGTATCAATGACTCACAAAAAACGGAATTTTCAATTGAATTCGAACTCAACCTGTATCTTGATATGGCTGCTCCACATAAAAACGGTGTTTGCAATTAAAGGATCCAAACTTGAGATATCATCCGGAAACCGACAAAGTGAGAAATTTTCTAAGTAAAAAAAAAGTTGAAAAAAGGGAAATAACTCCATAAAAGAACATCGGATCAAACCAGAATTGCAGAGCACCTGTGTGCTTGGTTGAGACACCTACATACCAAGTTTCAATCAAATTGGATGATCATTACTGGAGTTATAACTCTGGACGGACGGACGCACGCACACAGGCGGACGGTACTACCTACGAAATGGTAGTCGTGGGGCTATAAGTTAGTGAGTCTGTAAAAAATTACTTGTGTGGCTTTTATTTTTGTTCTTGCAAACAGATAGTTGTGTGCTTTTGTAAACTGTCCGTTCTGTGTGGCTTTTTAAAATAGTTTTTGTTCTCGCAAATAGATAGTTGAATGAATGAATTACAGTGCATTTTGTGTGGTTTTTAAAATGAATTTGTGAGCCTTTTATCCAAATCTGGCTGTGTCTTGACTCTATAGGCTAGTAGACACACATTTTTTTTTTATTGTCCAAGTTATGTGGCTAGCCACACAAGTCAAAAAAGACACACAAGGGGTTCCTCTCCACAAATAAAGCCACACAAAACCCTACTAAAACCGTAAAGTTTGAAGACAAATTCTATAATTGCTGTCATTTCTATAGCAGAAGTAATCAAGAAATTTAGGTTATCAAGAAATAACTTTAATGGCTAAATGTGTGACAACCAAATAGTTTTATAGTATTCTATGGACCGACAACTCATGGTTAATTTAAAATTTGTAAAAATGCCCCCATGTGATGGGAATAAAAAAAGTAACAATTTAATGTTTTTGTCAGCTGGTAATAGCTGTTAAATTGGCATACCTGTTGGCCAGTTTTGACTGGCAAATTGGTTAACAAGTTTGGACAGTTCATGTTCTATTCAGACCTAGGAGAACCAGCTCTAATAATTTAACACGATATGCCTGTCGCGACAAATATCGCGGATGTATGAATCATTTCATCATCAACATGTGCAAAATTGGAAACAATGTGGAAAATGGACACTGAATCACACCGGCGATATTGACGTAAAATCTTGATTATTCACAGGGCCCTAATATAAAACAATACATTTAAATTTTAGCCTCATGGTTAATACTTGTTTGGTTTTCTGTTGGGGACTATTGTGTTCTGTTAATACATAAAATCTCTCAGTTCTTTTTACTGATGCTCTTAAATGGTGATTCGGATAAATTCATTACTGGTAACCTGATATGAAATTTAACTGATTTTTCAAAGAGATACAAGGAGTTTCTCACCTAAGATCAATAAAATAAATCCACAGATCAGGACATTGTAATTGTCCATATTACCTGCTATATACTGTCTAACATTCAGCCTTATGATAGACAAAGGATCATTAGTGTTTTGCCTCATTACTGTTTTATTGCATTTGGTAGCCCATTGTTTGACAATGCATTGCCCTGGGTGCTTTGTATTACCAACTAAGCAGTATCACATAATTGATTAGTTAACACAGTCATTGCTCCCGTTATAAAATCAATTTGGTTTTTGAATTAGATATCCGATTTTGGGATAAAAAAAAACTTTGGGCATTTTAAAAAATGAAAGTGTCTTGACATTGTAGCTCAACTTCGAAAAGGAATAATTTCATGTGTTACAGTCAATGAAGCGATTAGGAATGCGGAAAATTTAAATGTCTAAGTAATACTAGATTATCAATATGAGGAGATATATATAAAATAAAATACAAGAAGGCCGCTGGCAGCTATGATTTCCAATGAATATCAAAAACATTTGATAGCTCCCATCTAGTAGATCAATATCAATATGAAGGTTGGTGATGATCGGATGAGGGAAGTGGACCGTAGGGTGTGCCAAAGGATTTAGTCATGCAAAGAGTACAATCCAATATGGCTGCTGGCAGCCATGTTTTATGGCAGATTGACCCCAAATTTACTCATTTCCATCTACAAGTCAAATTTAACACCCATGACAAATTGAATGATGATCAGATGAAAAGTTCTGCCTGTAGCTTGTAATGGATTGAATTGAAATCCAAGATGGCCACTGGCGGCCATGTTTGTTTGCCGAATGACCCCAAAATGACTCGTTTCCCATCAACATGTAAATGTCAACAGCCATGACAAATTTCATAATGATCCGACCAAAGGTACGACTTGAAGCCCATGCCAAAGGATTTAGTCATGCAAAGAGTAAAATCCAATATGGCTGCCAGCGGCCATGTTTCATGGCCGAATGACCCCAAAATGACTCTTTCCCATCTACATGTCATTGTTAACATCCATGATAAATTTCATTACGGTATGATCCGACCAAAGGTACAACCTGTAGCCCGTGCCAAAGGATTTAGTCACGCAAAGAGTAAAATCCAAGATAACTGCCGGCCGAATGACCCCAAAATGACTCGTTCCCATCTACATGTCAATATTAACATCCATGACAAATTTCATGATGATCAGATGAACAGTATGACCTGTAGCCCATGCTAATGGATTTAATTTTGAAATCCAAGATTGCCACTGGCGGCCATGTTTTTTTGGCAAATGACCCCCAAAATGACTCGTTCCCATCTACATGTCAATGTCAACAGCCATGACAAATTTCATAATGATCTGACAAAAGGTACGACCTGTAGCCCGTGCTGAAGGAAATTGTTGATATACGTTGAGCTAAAAATTGGCCATTGGCCAATGACAGCATGAACCAGGCCTGCTTATCATGCTAAGCTGCATTGACCTTACAAATAATGGTGACCTCTATTAAATGTCAGTATCTCTCTCACTATTAGTGCTAGTGAAAACGGATTCAATTTTGGAAATTGTGCTATTTCAATTTTGATCAATAGAGGGTTTACGTAGAATTACCTCCGACTTTTCTATCTTATTTTGTTCCTCTATCCTTGTCATTATCTCAGTCATATTGGTCTCCAGTACCATCCCACCCATGACTAGTTCAGAGAGGATATAATGGACCTGAAAACAAAACCAACAAGAGAATCAATATCACTCCACCCATGACTAGTTCAGAGAGGATATAATGGACCTGAAAACAATGAAAGTGTCAATGACACTGTAGCTCAATTTGGAAAGGGAATAATTTAATGTATTACAGTCAATGGAGCGATTAGGAATGTGGAAAGTTGAATGTCTAATACTAGTTTATAGACATGAAGAGAAAAGTAAAATCCAAGATGGCTGCTGGCGGCCATGTTTTCGGTCAAATGACCCCAAAATGAGTCGTTCCCATCTACATGTCATCGTTAACATCAATGACAAATTTTATGACGATCAGACTAAAGGTACGACCTGTAGCCCATGCTGAAGAATTTAGTCATACAAAGAGTAAAATCCAAGATGGCTGCTGGCGGCCATGTTTTTTGGCCGAATGACCCCAAAATGACTCGTTCCCATCTACATGTCATTATTAACATTCATGACAAATTTTATGATGATCAGACTAAAGGTACGACATGTAGCCCGTGCTAAAGAATTTAGTCATACAAAGAGTAAAATCCAAGATGGCTGCTGGCGGCCATGTTTTTTCGTCAAATGACCCAAAATTACTCGTTCCCATCTACATGTCAATATTAATATGCATGACAAATTTCATGATGATCAGACGAACAGTACGACCTGTGGCCCGTGTTAATGGATTAAATTTTGAAATCCAAGATGACCCCAAAATGACTTGTTCCCATCTACATTCCAATTTCAACAGCCATGACAAATTTTATGATGATCAGACTAAAGTTACGACCTGTAGCCCGTGCTAAAGGATTTAGTCATACAAAGAGTAAAATACAAGATGGCTGCTGGTGGCCATGTTTTTTGGCCGAATGACCCCAAAATTACTCGTTCCCATCTACATGTCAATATTATCATCCATGACAAATTTCATGATGATCAGACAAACAGTACGACCTGTGGCCCGTGCTAATGGATTAAATTTTGAAATCCAAGATGGCCGCTGGCAGCCATGTTTTTTGTACGAATGACCCCAAAATGACTCGTTCCCATCTACATGTCATTATTAACATTCTTGACAAATTTTATGATGATCAGACTAAAAGTACGACCTGTAGCCCGTGCTAAAGAATTTAGTCATACAAAGAGTAAAATCCAAGATGGCTGCTGGCGGCCATGTTTTTGGGCCGAATGATCCCAAAATTACTCATTCCCATCTACATGTCAATATTAACATCCATGACAAATTTCATGATGATCAGACAAACAGTACGGCCTGTAGCCCGTGCTAATGGATTGAATTTTGAAATCCAAGATGGCCACTGGCGGCCATGTTTATTTTCCGAATGACCCCAAAATTAATCATTCTGGTCTAAATGTTGATGTCAACAGCTATGACAAATTTCATAATGATCCGACCAAAGGTACGACCTGTAGCCTGCATTGTTGAGGATACAATGGACCTGAAAACAAAACCAACAAGAGAATCAATACCATTCCACCCATGACTAGATCAGAGAGGATATAATGGACCTGAAAACAAAACCAACAAGAGAATCAATGTAACAGTACCATTCCACCCATGACTAGATCAGAGAGGATATAATGTACCTGAAAACAAAACCAACAAGAGAATCAATGTAACAGTACCATTCCACCCATGACTAGTTCAGAGAGGATATAATGGACCTGAAAAAAAACCAACAAGAGAATCAATACCATTCCACCCATGACTAGTTCAGAGAGGATATAATGGACCTGAAAACAAAACCAACAAGAGAATCAATGTAACAGTACCATTCCACCCATGACTAGTTCAGAGAGGATATAATGGACCTGAAAACAAAACCAACAAGAGAATCAATGTAACAGTACCATTCCACCCATGACTAGTTCAGAGAGGATATAATGGACCTGAAAAAAAACCAACAAGAGAATCAATACCATTCCACCCATGACTAGTTCAGAGAGGATATAATGGACCTGAAAACAAAACCAACAAGAGAATCAATGTAACAGTACCATTCCACCCATGACTAGTTCAGAGAGGATATAATGGACCTGAAAACAAAACCAACAAGAGAATCAATACAATTCCATCCATGACTAGTTCAGAGAGGATATAATGATATAATGTACCTGAAAACAAAACCAACAAGAGAATCAATGTAACAGTACCATTCCACCCATGACTAGTTCAGAGAGGATATAATGGACCTGAAAACAAAACCAACAAGAGAATCAATACCATTCCACCCATGACTAGTTCAGAGAGGATATAATGGACCTGAAAACAAAACCAACAAGAGAATCAATACAATTCCACCCATGACTAGTTCAGAGAGGATACAATGGACCTGAAAACAAAACCAACAAGAGAATCAATACCATTCCACCCATGGCTAGTACAGAGAGGATATAATGGACCTGAAAACAAAACCAACAAGAGAATCAATACCATTCCACCCATGACTAGTTCAGAGAGGATATAATGGACCTGAAAACAAAACCAACAAGAGAATCAATACAATTCCACCCATGACTAGTTCAGAGAGGATACAATGGACCTGAAAACAAAACCAACAAGAGAATCAATACCATTCCACCCATGACTAGTTCAGAGAGGATATAATGGACCTGAAAACAAAACCAACAAGAGAATCAATACCATTCCACCCATGACTAGTTCAGAGAGGATATAATGGACCTGAAAACAAAACCAACAAGAGAATCAATACCATTCACCCATGACTAGTTCAGAGAGGATATAATGGACCTGAAAACAAAACCAACAAGAGAATCAATGTAACAGTACCATCCCACCTATGACTATTTCAGAGAGTATATAATGGACCTGAAAACAAAACCAACAAGAGAATCAATACCATTCCACCCATGACTAGTTCAGAGAGGATATAATGGACCTGAAAACAAAACCAACAAGAGAATCAATACCATTCCACCCATGACTAGTTCAGAGAGGATATAATGGACCTGAAAACAAAACCAACAAGAAAATCAATACCATTCCACCAATTGACTAGTTCAGAGAGGATATAATGGACCTGAAAACAAAACCAACAAGAGAATCGATACCATTCCACCCATGACTAGTTCAGAGAGGATATAATGGACCTGAAAACAAAACCAACAAGAGAATCAATACCATTCACCCATGACTAGTTCAGAGAGGATATAATGGACCTGAAAACAAAACCAACAAGAGAATCAATGTAACAGTACCATCCCACCCATGACTAGTTCAGAGAGGATATAATGGACCTGAAAACAAAACCAACAAGAGAATCAATACCATTCCACCCATGACTAGTTCAGAGAGGATATAATGGACCTGAAAACAAAACCAACAAGAGAATCAATACCATTCCACCCATGACTAGTTCAGAGAGGATATAATGGACCTGAAAACAAAACCAACAAGAAAATCAATACCATTCCACCAATGACTAGTTCAGAGAGGATATAATGGACCTGAAAACAAAACCAACAAGAGAATCGATACCATTCCACCCATGACTAGTTCAGAGAGGATATAATGGACCTGAAAACAAAACCAACAAGAGAATCAATACCATTCCACCCATGACTAGTTCAGAGAGGATATAATGGACATGAAAACAAAACCAACAAGAGAATCAATACCATTCACCCATGACTAGTTCAGAGAGGATATAATGGACATGAAAACAAAATCAACTAGAGAATCAATACCATTCCACCCATGACTAGTTCAGAGAGGATATAATGGACCTGAAAACAAATCCAACAAGAGAATCAATACCATTCCACCAATGACTAGTTCAGAGAGGATATAATGGACCTGAAAACAGAACCAACAAGAGAATCAATGTAACGGTACCATTCCACCCATGACTAGTTCAGAGAGGATATAATGGACCTTGTTGTTACAGCTTAACTGTTACAGTTACTAGCTCACAGCATTAAAAAAAAAATTCCTTGTAGTGGCAAGTCGCCTGTAAAACCACATATTCAGTTAAATTCACCTGTAGTGAAAACCATTTTATCGCTTACACACTGTCGAAGCTCTATTGCTATCATACACATGTACATCTCTTATTGACATTCAACTTAGTGAAGACTAAACAAAAGTAACCCATGTTTGCATGACGTAATAGTATGCAATGCCAAAATAGTGACAAGTCAACCCCATTTGCACAAATCTGACTCCCAGTCACTCAAGGACACTCCATACAAAATGTAAGTCAAATAGGCTTTGGGTTGTGAGAATGGGTTGAGAGAATAATGGGTTGAGAAAAAATGTTCCCTGACTCCTCCTCTATTTTAACAGGTGCCGCCATTTGAATAAATCTGAATCCTTAAGACACCTAGGGCTAAACAAACCAAATATGTCCCCTTTTAGTCTTGCGGTTTTGCCAATGTTTGAAGAATTGTTGTGGACAGCCGGATGACTATCCTTGAGATATGGGAGGTAATTCTGAAAAACAGTCTGCTATATGGTGGAAGTTTGTTTGAAGAAAATTTCCTCAAACATTATTAATATCAATTCTAATGAAAACACATGATTTAATGTTTAATATTTGGAATAAAATCAGGCTAAAGAGGGTAATTTTGAGGCAAAAATTGTGTGTTTACTATCTAGTTTGGATGTTGTGGTCATATAATCTATATTAGTGGCAGCAACAGGTTATTTTTTTTTAGTCTGGACAACTTTTTTCTTAAAGAGTAAGGTGACATATCTTTCCAATGATCCTCTTCAAAGTACAGCATCTTGTGTTCTAGAATAGTCCAACTTACTAGTAAGTCATATTTCAGGGTGCTGTTTGAGTGTATCTTATTTGATAAGATACTTATGATATGATATGAACTTGTTGATATTTAGAAAAGCACACTCTACCTTAATTTTCTCTCCCTCTTTCCACACACACACACACAGCTACGAGTGTTCATAATCAAAATATGTTGTGGACTATGTATCTTCCGTGAGAATAAGAACATATTCAGCAGCACCTACCCGAAAGAGGACAATCCCTGTTTAAAGGGTGTTCACTGTGAATGTTGCAGTATCCTTCGCGTGAAATCATTTCACGTATAAACAGGATAATAACAAGTAACATACAAAATAATCATTTTCAGAATGCATTTAGTACTACATATATAGTGGGGAATACCATGCTGCTGCATAACGTGGCCGTAATCCAATTCGTTGTGATAGAATCATGGGAATCTTTTTGTTCTCATGATATATGTCTTTACTGCATTAAATATTTGTTTGTTTTCGCAAAGGCTTATCTCCCTTGATCCCCGCAATAGAGTATTATTGGATAGGGCAATGTTGGGTAGGGCATCATATAGTTCTCTTCTGGGCTCTTGGTAAAATGTACCTTCAAAGAGATAGTGGTAAGTGAAAGTTCAGAATTTCAGATGACCATGATTCAATTGTAAGTGGAGGAATCAGTCCTGACGAAATAATGGATAGTTTGTTCACACGATTGTGATCATTCCAGCTACGATTATTACATGTACACACAACTGCGATAACGTCCCAAGTGGAGGTAGCCACGATTTCGCATCTGAAATCAAACAGTGCTTGATATTATTTTTTGACTTGCGATATTGACGTGAGCATGCGCAGTCTAACTGCCAGCTACTTCTTATGACGGAAATCTATCCACTTTCATGATTGAATCGTGGTCGTCTGTACGTTCACTAAGTTGTCTCAAGTTCCCCACATAAACAGAAGGGGGATTTTTTTTACATGATTATCTGTCAGGTCGCAACTCAGGTGGCTGCAGTTCAGTCTTAACCGGGTATGAAGGATATGAGATTAATGGCATTTACTATGATAAATAGAGGCAGGTGCATGCATATTGTCACTGTTGAGTTCTTTTTGGAAGTCTTTGATTGTACTGCTGTCTGCTAATCGGCTTTGTGAAACACATGTTTTTTACGTTTAACCAATTTATTTTCACATAGCAGGAACATGGGATTTTTAATGTGGATACATTATTAGAAAATATAAGTCCCACCATAAACTGTCTAAGATCGAAGTCAAAAATATAGACTAAATAGAAAAGTATTTAGACATCCTCCTGTGTGTTGATAATATAGAGAATATGTCCTGAGGGACGTGATGTGAAATATAGTGGTGTGACAAGTCATACTTTACTGTATAAGGAAACGGGGTATATATACCACTTGTTAATAGGAAAGTGGAAACTATTGTTACTTCATGTGGCACTTTTTTTTTATTCTATACCCCGACAATGGCATTATTTTTCAGAGATCGGGCAGAAATTATAGTAATCCCATTGCAAACCACAGGGCCTATAACTTGCATGACCTGTTCCACAAAGCCCTTATGTATCTGGCGTTTGAGATAACATATATATCTTTATTATCCTCCATATTTGAAGAGTTAGATACAAACTCACAGTAATGTGTAAAACATGTGTGCTATCACCCTATGTGATTTCGGCATATTCCAATTAGAATAATCACAAAATTGTCTGAATGGACTTGTAATAATAAACAGATTAAAAAAAAAATGTTAGTATATAAAGAATGTACACGAAAACGGCTAACAGAATACGTTTTTCACACAAATTTTTTGCAACTCCCGAAACAGGAATATGTTATATTCTGTTACAAGAAAATAATTTTGCTGTGAAAATATAAAGTTCTTGTAATACCCTAAAAGATGCAGACAAACTTTTCTATTGTGTCCTAGGATTTTCATCCCATAGTCTATTTGTTTTCAATAACCCTATTTACAAACAAAAAATCGCGTGGTTTAGTTTCGTTTACGATTTATAGTTGAAGGAATTATTTTGTCAAATTTTTTTTTTTTTATTGTCAATTAAATACTAATTATATATCTAACAGACCCATTTCGCCAAGAAAATTCAAAATCGGCCAGGTAATATTTTTATTATTATGATATAAAAATAAATAGCGGAAGTATCCGAAGTGTAAGACACGTGACTGATTGGTGCAATCGCATGACTACAATACGGTCACATGGCCGATCAGCTGCATCGCCGCGGTTAGTTTACCTGATTTACTTACCGGTGACATCGGTGGGCGGAGCTTGAAATAATTCCACCAATCGCGAAACGAGTTGATAAAGTACATATAAAATATCGCAGTCTCCGGTTAATTACCTTTATACAATAAATGGCCATCATTGAATAAAATTGTTTGAACATGCTTATTATGAACTGGATTCGCTAGAATGTTAGATTATATAATGAATAATGATGGCTAAAATGTACTTTGAAGCGATAAAATTCGTGTAAAATGAGATTAATTTATGCAGAAATGCAATGAGCAGAATATAGTGCAAAACTAAACTGAACTGTTTCTGAAAGAATACAAGTTGGGCCTTCTAGCTTCTTTTTTGTTGTATTGTACAAATTTCGGAAGCTAGTTTATGCCGCTGTGATTAAAAGGTGGCAGTTATTGTACTAGTACATGTATCATGATGGCTCATATTCGTCATAATAATGTTCCTCTCTTGTTTCTTCACACGAAGCCTTTTGTGTGGAGCAGTGCACAACTAAAATCCTTCCAGTCAAGATACGATAAGATAGTATGTAAACAAAAGAATTAACTCGAATACACAACAGACTGTCAAAACTACAATAATGATTAATTAGGCACTTTGGCATTTGTTTTTTAATTGATGGCTAACCGGGCATTGTTTTTGTGTTTGTTTTTTTTATTTCGTTTTATTTTACATTGTGGTGGCAGATATTGACTTTCAAGAGAGGAAGTTTTTAATTGTTGTTAGCCTATAAAAAATCCAATGATTGCCTCTAAATAAAGAGCGTCCATGCATGCTTTCATCGCGGTAGACAATAAAGAGCATTCTCATTTATGAATTTGATCTATTTCGAGGTGTCATGGGCGATTTTGTATGCAGTATTGTGACATTTAAATATAAAGAGCGCCCATGCTTCCGTCTTCCAAACGCGATAGGCAATAAAGAGCGTTCTAAATTACGAACTGTGTTGTCTTTTTTGAGGTACTAAATAATGGTGATCTGAATGTGGCATGGTGGCATTAAAATATATGATTGATTGATAATTTGGTAATCACTTACAAATAACAACAAATGAAACACCTGATTGATGGTTCAGCCCAGTGTTTTTATAACGCTTGTGAGCTTCTAATGACAAAGTTGATGTGATTGTCTGCTGCCATTACCACTAACTTTGGGTCCCATTTTGTAGTGCAAACAATTTTGCCGGTTGACACTGCATGATGAATAATCGCTGATCGACTATCAGATTTAGCACTATAGTAACATTGATTCAACAAACCAAACACGCGATGGAATGTTATTAATGGATGCAAAAACGACAACCATATGCGCTACTAATAACTTTATTAATATAAGTATATGGTCTGGTATACGATAACGACTTCCAAAGTGAACCACGCTATCTTGATTTACTGAAATAACTCATTGCATAGTGATGTATCTATGTATACACCGCATGCGCACACACACATATTCCGCATTTTAGTATCGGCATAATAAAACTCCGGTTCAGAATCTGTGTTTTTAATTTGCTCACCCACAGCTAATAAGTCATCCGTAGTTTAGTCACGGAAATCTCCGAATATCGGTTATGGTATTATTTATGAATTTTCGGCTTATTTATTATCCAATCGGAATGGGACTTGGGCCATTTTAATCACAACAGGGAAGGCTTTCCGATTGCGTTTGGTAGTTTCTAGACCGAATAAATCCTTAATAAAACTAACTGTCAAATCACTTAAAAATTATAGGTGAGAAACAACCATCGACAACAAAGCCTGCCGGCTCATGACCAAATCCCACATGACAGATATTAATTATCACCTATCAGCCGATAGACTAATCCATGGCAGAAGTTTGTGTTCGGCTTTTCTATGCCGAACACAAACGCGTTGTACAAAAGATCTAATAAAATACTTAATATTGACCCAAATTCCACCAAACTTCGTATAGTAATAGTTTGAACATGAATACATATGCCTATGAACTTTATTTGTTATATTTCCCATTAATTGAACTTGTGTTCAGTTGTGTTCGGTTGTGTTTGGCTTTTATGAGGACCGGTAAAAAAATGTTTGGCAAAAAGTTTGGCCAAATGAAATTTTTATTGGCCAATTTAAAAAAAAAATGGCCATAGGACACTTCAGCCACCGACAGCGCGAGCACTGCATATGCTATGTAACAAGTTTTTTTTATCCCTAACAAAATTATCGCATTTCACTGATCAGTCTAATTCTTTAAACCTCCTCAGTGGCCATCTAGAGTTCATCTGCCACATCAACACTACAGTGTATCTCCACCTTGGTCAATCAAAAGTCTGTCTCCAGGGCTGTTTCCACATGGGTGAATCTATAATCTATTTCTATATTTCTAATAACCACAATCTCACAATTATCATCTTCCTTTTTCACTAACTCCTTGTGTTCAATAGCTCACCAATGTTAACTGTAATACAGTACGTGCTACTGGATCATAATAAAACAGATATTCTCTAGTTTGTTTATATCCAAGTCCAAACTTGTAGGCCTATAGGTAGTGATATTTAGCAGGTGTATAGCAGTTTACTTCTTCCATCTTCCAGGTTATTTAAATTTACATGTTTTATATGAAATATATATACAGCTTGCTGAATAACTATACCAAGGATATGAAAGAGATTCGATGAAAATAAAGTTTCAGAGATAACTTTCAATGAGTATATTGACAATGTGTTCCAGTGTTAAGTTTCAAAGTATTAGGTATGACCATGGGTTTAGAGTTATTCCTTTTGCATGCATGCACCATCCCACAATGCAACAGTATCATCTGATACAGTAATGTCCTAAATAATTGACTCCTTAACCACAGCAGACATATGGGTAACTTTTCAGGATTTAGTCGGAAATATGGGTTGTTGCCATTCATCGGAAATAATTCTGCTGTGGTTAAGGAGTTGATTATTTAGGGCATTACTCTTCCAGCTACATGTTTTTGTCCAAATCTTTTCTGATTATCTCTCTAATATAGGTTTGGCATGAGGTTACATGTTTCATGTCCTTCTATTCATTACTGCCTATACAATTTACCAAATGTTCTGGTTCCCAGAGCGATCGTTTGATGGAATAAATACTTTCAAAACTATTGTGTGTTCATTACCTCATATATCTCTTCATAGACGGGTTTCATTTCTGAATGAAATCTTATCCGTTTTTCCTTATCATTTTATTGTGGTTTAATATCACCTATTTTTTTATCTACAGTGCTATTATCAGCAATTTGGCCCATATTGCTTGTTTAGTAATAGTATGCAGTGTGATTTGTTTGTATTATGCTTGATACTTGATCATGGTAATATCAAAGAGCTTGCCATATATAGTTACACAGAGTTGTGCGGCGGTCACGGCACATGTTTATTGGTGAATCAGTGGTGTTTCTTTCATAGCTGACTGTTGTATTAATATTGAAAATTATAAGTCGAAGAGAGCCATCGGTCAGTAAAAAATATTTGGACCGATCCCATAATCGAACTTGGCCTGTATTTTGGTCTGGAAAACTCACATTTCAAATTTGGTTCCGATAAAATAACCCAAACTAATGTTATCGTCCGGAAACATCAAATATTGAAAATTCTAAGTCGAAAAGAGCCATAAGTCAGTACAAAATAATTGGAACGAACCCAAGTTCAAACTTGACCTGTAATTTGTTCTGGAAAACTCACATACCAAATTTAGTTCTGATAAAATAACCCAAACTAAAGTTTTCATCCGGAAACCAAAACTGCTAACGGACAGACTGACAGACGGGCAGACCAATCACATAATATGGCCGTTTTTGCTCAAGTTACCATCTGGACAATGAGATAACAAAAACTAAAGTTATCATCCGGAAACCAAAATAATCAGCAAATTCTAAGTGGATAAGGACCATAACTCTGGGAAAAATGGGCAAACCAAAACCATACTCGAACTTGACCTGTAATTTTGAGCTGATAACCTCACATACCAAATTTGGTTCAGATCCGATCATATAAACTAAAGTTATCATCCGGAAATCTCAAAACGACAAAATTCTAAGTCGAAAAGGGGCAATAACTCCAGCAAAAATGGGCAGAACGAACCCATATATGAACTTAACATGTATTTTGTGCTGATAAACTCACATACCAAATTTGGTTTGAATCCGATAACCCAAAATAAAGTAAGGGGCCATACTGCTAACTCCAGCAAAAATGGGCAGACCGAACCCATATACAAACATGACCTGTATTTTGAGCTGATAAACTCATATACCAAATTTAGTTCCGATAAAATAACCCAACCTAAAGTTATCATCCAGAATCCAAAACTGCTAACGGACGGACGGCTAGACAGACGGCTAGACCAATCACATAATACGGCCGTTTTTTCAAACGGGCGAGTAATAATTGTTGACTCGGCAACTTTCTAATGGGTCAGTCGGGTTAGTGGAAACAGTTAACTTTTCATTTTTTCCCCAAAAATCAGCAATTAAATGGTTGCAGTCGGCACTTTTTTCATGGGTTAGTGGAAACACGAATATTCTTTTTTTTAGGCTTGAGAGAAACCAAAAGTAGATGTAAATATAGTTAGAAAATGCTATATTTAAATCATTAATTTAATTTAAATACCATTTAACCTGATAGAAGCCCTCAACTTCAGCACAGGCTTCTCATAAGATGTTGGACAATCAAATGTTTCAGTCAGACTAATTAATCTTTAATTAACTAATCTTTAGGACCATTTTGAAAAATTAAGGGATAAGAAGCAGGAAATACTCCTGCCTACTATGGGAGAGAGTGTAGTTTGTGCTAGGCATGAGTAAAATTATATCAAGTCACCTTATCCACGTGGAATATCAGGTCCAGTTCACAGACATTCTCAAAACATTTGTCAAGTGTCTCTACAAACACCTGAAAGACAAAAATAAAGAATTCATTTTTACCATAGAATCTCAACCCTTGTTCAGCTTATTGGTGCCTATAGTGCTCAGGCCTTCCAAGTCTGCAAAAAGTGTGTCTGTCATTTGCAGAATGAGGGCCCCTGAGGGTGAATTTAGTGATGCTACCCCGCACAGCAGGCTAGCATCACTAAATTCACCCTCTGCGAACCTAATTCTGCTTAGGCCTCAACTATGCTATGGGAGACCTAGGATCAGATTGAAGTTCCCCAGTTGAAGTTGATGATGTTCACCCATTAGTCACCTCGAATATACATTTTATCTTCTGCAGATAAGGGAATATAGAAACTTCCGAGAAGTGAACAAGAGCATCACTAGGGCGTGGCAAAATATGCCTGTTGTAATTTCAACAATGGGCCATAACTCAGGTGAAAATGGCGGGTGGAACCCAAATTTGAGTATGACCCATATTTTGTTCTAGTAAACTTACATACCAAATTTAATTACATTCAATTCAGACTTACTAAAGTTATGATCCGGAAACAAAAATCAAGTACAAATTCCAACAAAAAGGGCCGTAACTCTAGTGAAAATAGGCAGGCAGTACCCAAATTCTCACTTGACCTGTATTTTGTGTTAGTAAACCCAAATACCAAATTTCATTCCATTCAATTTAGACTTACTAAAGTTATCATCCGGAAATAAAAATTAAGTGCAAATTCCAACAAAAAGGGCAGAAAATAGGCAGGCAGTACCCAACTTCGAACTTGACCTGCATTTTGGACTAGTAAACTCAAATACCAAATTTCATTCCATTCAATTCAGACTTACTAAAGTTATCATCCGGAAACGAATAAAGCGAATGGATGGACAGATGGATAGGTGACGCATGCACCAATATCATAATACTTCGTTTTTTTTCAAAACGGGCATACAAAATGTTAATAAAAACAATATCAATTCCCAGAAGATGAGGTGACAGCAGAATGAGGTCCCAAGAGAGTGAATTCACACTCTTGAGACCTCATTCTGTAAATGACAAGACACACTATTTGCAGACTTGAGGCCTTCTATCTTATTTCTCGGTTGTAATTCTGGTGTAAAGATGGGCTGAAAGATATATATGTTAACTCTAGGTTCCAAACTTTTCCAATGTTATTGTTAAGGATATATTAACGATGTGAAGCTGTTGTTTCTGCTATTGAACAAGTGAATGTCAAACACTGCATTGATCATCAAATGACCTGCCAAAGAACTTGCATGTTTAAACCAAGAACACAGTCGGGAGCTAATGGATCTCGCTCAACAGGATCAGCACACTGAGAATACCCATCAGCTTGAATTGCATCCTCCATAGTAATGATGAGTAACTAATGACCTATGATCAGAGTAATACTGCTGGAAGTCACATTAAACTAATTCACAACAGAATGTGCTTGTAACTCCATCCATTATTAAATCTGGATCTCATGCAAACAGTGAGAGATTAGGGCTTGTATCACAAAGTGATATCCCCCCATTAAAAACATTTCCTAACTACATATTCATCATAATGTTTCGTCATAACAACGTTTTTTCCAGGTGGTTTGATGTGCGACAGGGAGCCAGGCAGGGAGGAATCCTCTCGCCGTTGTACTATATGATCTACATTGACGAGTTGATACATATCCTTGCAAACTCGCCGTTTGGTTTAAACATGCTCGGTGTAAATTGTACGTCTCCGACACATGCAGACGATATGGTTCTGCTGTCTCTCAGCAAATCTGGTTTATCAGCACTATGTGAAATTTGCTACGATTACAGTAACAAATGGCGGTATCGATATAACCCAAATAAATGCGCTGTAGTGGTATTTAATGAAACTAAATCCGAATTTTCGCGTCAGGATCGACTTTGGAACCTTGGTACCTCAGATGTCAAAGAAACCACCAACATAACTCATTTGGGCATTTATCTTGATAAGTATGACTTTAATAGAATATTCACAGAGCATATATGCGATAAGACTCGTAGCACGTTTATGATGCTCAACAACGCCGGCCTTTACCCGGGTGGTATGACCCCAACAAGTTGCTCGTTGATATATTCGTCGGTGGTCATACCTAAAGGGCTGTACGGGTCTGAACTTCTCTGGAATTTGAACCAAAAACACGTTGATCGCCTGGAACGCACACAGAGATTCTGTTTAAAGTATTACCAGGGCCTTCACCGTCATACAAAAACGGTTATCTGCCGTCCATCCAACGTTATGCATGTCCCGGCTATGGGAAAATTGTCGCATATACCCAGCCCATAAAAAATCATATCTACTTATTGCATGCCTTATTTGTATCCTGGAAACAAATGAGGAAACCTGCGTATTATGTGACAACAAACATAAAGATCTTGTAAAACATGCCTTAATCGAATGTTCTTCCATTTGCCACTATCGAAATACTTTTGAATTCGAGCTATTAAACTTGTTTCATGTAGACATGTATATGCAGTATGACAAACTGGATGTAGAATCCAAAACGCGCATTCTACTAACAGGTCTACATGAAAACATATACTGTGCTCCCGAAGAAGAAAAGCAACTAATAGACTTTTTCGTGAACAAAGCTGCATTCCTCTGGAGAGTATATGTTGATCGACTGACGCCAAGTCCTGACTAGGTCTCCCAAATCTTCATATAAACTCGATCATAACATGCAGTTATAAGCGTGTTCGTAATTGTTCATATCACATGTATCTGTGTATTGTTTTACCAGTAAGTACATTAGTCTGTATGTATGTATGTATGTCTGTCGTTTGTTTGTCTCGTATGCCTGCTTGTCTGACTGTCGTCTGTAAGTATGATATGGCTGTATATATATATATATATATACATGAGTGGTGCTGGGAAATGGTCGGCTCTGAGTCGGTAAGACTGCACAAAGGCATTGGCGTTTGTGGGTCTTCCAGAGAGAGAGAGATCCCTGAATTGGGTCCAACTCCGGCTTGGTTGTCTCGGAGTATGCTATTTCTCTGTATGTAAGTACGATATGGCTGTAGAATGGAATGTCTACCTTTTGTAGTGCATGAATGTGTGTATATGTGAATGTGTAGTTGGTTCATCATACATATTGAGACATGTGTTGTAGATATGTTTGTAATCTTATTTTTTTGTTATACACTGTGTTATGTACCAAATTGTGTTTGTTCTAATAATATAAATATTTATATATGAATCTCCATATATGGAGGATAATAAAGATATATATATTACTCTATATCATCTTAACTAGGGCTTGCCACATCAATCGCTGATTCTCCAATTCAGCTTTATACACTTCTCATCAACTGCCATAAATGTTTACACCTCTATTGTTCTAAATATCTAGGTGGCAAATCTGCTTCATCCATTCGCTCTTCGTTGCATTGCCAATCAAATCCTTTGTTTAAGTAAAGTTATATGCATATCAAAATCTCTAAATGAAAGTTATACTAGTTCTGATCACAGTGAGTGGGCCAGTTGTCTAAATAGGCTAACATCTTTAACAAACGCTAAGGATTCATGCTCAGGTCGCTCGATGGGAAGGATGTGCTTAGCGCATGCTGTGCTGTTCCATGAGCAACTGTGCATTTTTTGTTAGACCTGGCTGGACACAATGGATTTACATGTATCTATTATCCCCAGCCAGGTATTGCATCCAGTCGGCCCATTGTATTGTTGACTGGAAGTAATTTTGGACTACCAAGTCGCTGGCTGACCTGACCAAATCAACCTCTCTGGGGCTACCAAGAACAAGAACAAAGGGAGGAAGAATAAGACCCCCTCAAGATGACGCAGGGACGCCAACAGGAGGGCCAAATGGAGACGGGGAGAGCTGAAAGATGCCAAGCTCCCCATTTAACCTCTGAGCAGAACCACCAGCTCACCATAGAGGACATTAACAACAGCGGAGTCAGAGATGCTGACGTCACCCAGGACATCTCTGCAGCCATTTTCGAGTTGGAATTGGATGCTCCACCGAAACCAACTCAACCACATGCAGAGGAGGACTCGTTGACAGTACCGAAGATGCCGATGTATAAACCGCGACGTCACACCCAAAGGGAGAGAGAACCACTGGACATCGACAAGCTCATCCAAGAGATGAAGAACGAAATCAGAAGGACGAAATTACAAGTTCTGCAAACAAGAATACAAGCTCATTTGAAGCAGATTCAAGAGACCCAGCTGATGCTGAGTATAGAATGCGTGACAGCAGCAACAACATCTCCACCTCTACCTTGGATTCCACTTCGTCTGCAACACTATGTAGGTGAAGAGGAAAAAGAAAAAAAATGCTTCTTTCTTTTTTTTTTTGTGTATTTTTATAAATAAACGCCATATTAAAGATGAGGGGTTAAGGATAGGGCCGACTTGCCCATTTCAAGAATCTCGGGGTTAGCTTGTCGTAACTCGTAGTATAAGACATCGAATAATTATCTCTATCAAGAAACTAACACAATTAGTCACAACAGGATTGAGATAATTGGGATCTTTTTGTGCCATGCCGAATTAATCTCTCTCAACCGCTAAAACTACATATAAGAACTTTATTAGATACACGTAAAACACAAATAAGAAAAACAAAGTTGGAAAAACATGGAAAAACACACATACCCTCACATGCAATACATGGTACAAACAATTACAAAAGTCAGTCTTTGCCTCGGCTGAGGTCAGCGGGCTCCATCATTCATTCGACAGTATGGCTTTGCACCATCCAGAGACGAGGAACCCCAAACAGACCTTATGTCAACCAAATGGCATTGCACCCTCTCCTAGGCGTTAAGCTTGAAATATAAGTCCAGAATCTGAGATTACAACAACAGGAGTCAATGCAAGCACTAACAAAAGGTAGCTGACCAAAATGTCCCCCGACGAAGGCGGCAGGTTTGAAAGATTTATGGGTAATGGGTTTCAGATCCCTTTACTACAAATTGTAGTAGGAATTGATTACACCAATATGATACAAAGTGCATGTTCACTAACTATGTTGCACATCTTCAATGTGGTGTGAAAGGGTCAATAACTCTAAAATAAAAAACATAAAACATTTATATGTCGAAATATGGAAATAACTCAGCCAAAATGAGTCAGACTGAACTCAAAATCCCAGGTGCGCAGTTTCCCATGCTGGTTAACATCTGTGCCAAGTCTTTAAAATATTGACTGGAGAATGACGGAATGCAGGCTCGTACAAAAGATGAGTCCCAGGACGTACGATTCTAAGTTGAATGAAAGTGTCCATGACACTGTAGCTCAACTTGAAAAGGAAATAATTTCATGTGTCAATGGAGCGATTAGGAATGCGGAAAGTTGAAAAGTCTAAGTAATACTAGATTATCAACATGAAGAGATGTATATAAAGTAAAATCCAAGATGGTTGCTGGCAGCTCTGTTTTCAAATAAAATTCAATTTTTATTGCAATGCCTGATGTTATGATATGTTTTTTTTTTTTTGGGGATTTTATCAACATGTCCATAACAGATATGTGTTGAATATTAGTGTGCATTGAGCTCTAACATGTAATGTGTTAAATAGTGACTTGCAGGCTTACAACATGAAGTAGATGACTACAATTAAGAAAATGATTAGCTGATCCTCATGCTCTTCTTACAATTAGTCATTGTGAACAACTTACACTAATTGTAACTTTATACAATTGAAAGGCACAGGACTAAATTCAGGATCACATATTAGAATGGGGAGGTATCAGTTTTTAGACAACAATAACAGTATTTAATGTCAGGGGCATTATATATTGTTAGGTCATCCCAGTCATACACTGGTAGTACAATGTCATTTTTATATAAGACTATATGAGTTTATATGCATAACAGTTCCCTCTACCTTTCTGGTTATTACTAGACAGAGGAAGGTATCTTTGTCCATGCTTACTATGCGCAGAAAAAAATTAAAAATAAAAATAAAACCCTCCCTCCCTCATTGATTTGAAAACAAAATTGCCCGAGAACCAAAACACTTCTTTTTTTTTGGCCTAAATAATTTTTATGAAGATCAGACAAACAGTACTGCCTGTAGCTCGCGTCAACGGATTCAATTTTGAAATTCAAGATGGCCACCAGCAGCCACCCCCAAAATGACTCGTTACCATCTACATGTCAATATCAACATTCATGACAAGTTTCATAATGATCGGATCAGGGATGTGGTCTGTAGGATTTAGTGATGCAAGGATTTAGTGATGCAAGGAATAAATTCTAAAATGGCCACTGGCGGCCATGTTTTTTGGCCGATTGACCCCAAAATGACTAGTTCCCATCTACATGTCAATGTCAACATCCATGACAACTTTTATGAAAATCAAACAAACAGATCGGTGTATAAGCTAATGGATTTTGTAGAAATATTTAGTCATCCAAAATGGCCATTGGTGGCCACATATTTTTGCCGAATGATCCCAAAATGACTCGTTCCCATCAAGAGGTCACCCCGATGATCCATATGAAGTTTGGTGATGATCAGATCAGGGATGTAGTATGTAGGGTGTGTCAAAAGTATTTAGTGATGTAAAGAGTAAAATGCAATATGGCTGCCGGTGGCCATGTTTTTTGGCCAAATGACCCCAAAATGACTCGTTCCCATCTAGAGGTCACCCCGATGATCCATATGAAGTTTGGTGATGATCGGATCAGGGATGTGGTCTGTAGGATGTGTCAAAGGATTTAGTGATGCAAAGAGTAAAATCCAAGATGGCCACCAGCGGCCATGTTTTTTGGCCGATTGATCCTAAAATGACTCGTTCCCATCTACATGTCAATGTCAACATTCGTGACAAATTTTATGATGATCAGACAAACAGTACGGCCTGTAGCCCGCGCCAATGGATTTAATTTTGAAATCAAAGATGGCCGCCAGCGGCCATGTTTTTTGGCCGAATGACCCCAAAATGACTCGTTCCCATCTACATGTCAATGTCAACATTCATGACAAATTTCATAAAGATCAGATCAAAGGTATGACCTGTAGCCCGCGCCAAAGGAAATTGTTGACGGACACACAGACACACGCACACATGGCAATAGCTCAAACTTACAATTTACTGGAGAATGACGAAATACAGGGCAGACAAAGATGCATCCCAGGGTGTATGATTATATGTCGAAAAATGGCAGTAATTCCACCAAAATAAGTCCATCCCTTCAAAATTGCAGGTGCGCAAGTTCCCCATGCTGGTTGACATCTGTGCCAATTTAAAAAAAAATTTACTGGAAAATGACGGAATACAGGCTCCGACAAAAGATGCGTCCCACGATGTGCAATTCTATATCGAATGAAAGTGTCAATGACACTGTAGCTCAACTTGGAAAGGGAATAATTTCATGTATTTTAGTTGAAATGTCTATGTAATATTAGATTATCAACATGAAGAGATATATATAAAGTAAAATCCAAGATGGTTGGTGCCGGAAATGTTTCCAAATGAAATTCAAAAACATTTGATAACTTCCATCTAGTAGATCAATATTAAGATAAATTATGAAGTTTGGTGATGATCGGCTGAGGGAATTGGACTGTAGGGTGTGCCAAAGGATTTAGTCATGCAAAGAGTAAAATCCAAGATGGCTGCCAGTGGACATGTTTTATGGCGAATGACCCCATAATGACTCATCTCCCATCTACACGTCAATGTTAACAGCCATGACAAATTTCATAATGATCAGGCGAACAAAGGTACGAACTGTAACCCATTCCAAAGGATTTAGTCATGCAAAGAGTAAAATCCAAGATGGCTGCTGGTGGCCATGTTTTATGGCATGTCAATATTAACTTCCACAACAAATTTCATGATCATCAGATGAACACTCTGGTCTGTAGCCCGTGCTAATGGATTGAATTTTGAAATCCAAGATGGTCGCTGATGGCCATGTTTTTTTGCCGAATGACCCCAAAATGACTCGTTCCCATATACATGTCAATGACCAAAGGTATGACATGTAGCCCGTGCCAAAGAATTTAGTCACGTAAAGAGTAAAATTCAAGATGGCTGCCGGCGGTCATGTTTTATGGCTGATCGACCCCAAAATTACTCGTTCCCATCTACATGTCAATATTAACATCCATGACAAATTTCATGATGATCAGACGGACAGTAGGACCTGTAGCCCATGCTAATGGATTGAATTTTGAAATCAAAGATGGTCACTGGTGGCCATGTCTTTTTTCCGAATAACCTCAAAATGACTCATTCCCATCTACATGTCAATGTAACAGCTATGACAAATTTTATAATGATTCGACCAAAGGAAATTGTTGACAAATCACACATGCACACACACACGCATGGACGACGGATACCAAGCCATGAGTCTCAATGCCGAACTCAAAATCGCAGGTGCGCCAGTTCCATTGCTGATTGATATCTGTGCCAAGTTTTTTAAATATTTACTGGAGACAAAAGGGCAGACAAAAGATGCGTCCCAGGATGTACGATTATATGTCAAAAGAAAGTGTCAATGACACTGTAGCTCAACTTAGGTAGGGGAATAATTTAATGATTGAAGTCATGCAAAGAGTAAAATCCAAGATGGCTGCTGGCGGCCATGTTTTTTGGCCAATTGACCCCAAAGGACTCGTTCCCATCTACATGTCATTGTTAACATCCATGACAAATTTCATGAAGATCTGACCAAAGCTACGACCTGTAGCCCGTGACAAAGGATTTAGTCATGCAAAGAGTAAAATCCAAGATGGCTGCTGGCGGCCATGTTTTTTGGCCGAACGACCCCAACATGACTCGTTCCCATCTACATTTCATTGTTAACATCCATGACAAATTTCATGAAGTTGCGACCAAAGCTACGACCTGTAGCCCGCGCCAAAGGATTTAGTCATGCAAAGAGTCAAATCCAAGATGGCTGCTGGCGGCCATGTTTTTTGGCCGAACGACCCCAAAATCACTCGTTCCCATCTACATGTCAATATTAACATCCATGACAAATTTCATGATGATCAGAACAAAGGTACGACCTGTAGCCCGCGCCAAAGGAAATTGTTGACGGACACACGCACACGCGGACGACAGATGCCAAACCATGGCAATAGCTCAAACTTACAAAGTAAGTTGAGCTAAAAAGGCAATAACTCCACCAAAATAAGTCCATCCCTACAGGGCTACAGGCCGGAGTGTTCATTATGAAATTTGTCATGGGCGTTGACATTGACATGTAGATGGGAACGAGTCATTTTGGGGTCATTCGGCAAAAAAACATGGCTGCCAGCGACCATCTTGGATTTCAAAATTCAATCCATTAGACGGGCTACAGGTTTGTTCATCTGATCATCATTAAATGGCAATAGCTCCGCCAAAATGAGTCCCAAATGAACTCAAAATATCAAAGGTTCCCATGCTGTTTGATATATGTGCCAAGAGTAAAATAAATTGACCAAAAAAAGACAGAATACAGACTCGGACAAAGTTCCCGACGGACGGCCAGACGGACGAGGGTCATTACTATAGGGACAACTAGCTCGAAAGGCCAAACCATATTCATATAGATATATACACACAGTACTATAAAAAGAAAAAGAAGGTAAGTCACAAATAGCTGGTCCACTTCTGGAATGGGGGCTTTGCTTCTTGCTGTGGCGGCATGTACCCCTGTCCATACACAGTAAGCAAAAAACCTACTGTGTATGGGCATTTAGGAATATATTCACACTCTTCAGGGGCATTACAACAATACCAATGTGGGTTGCAGCAGAGGGCTGCCAGCCCTTTCAAATGCTCCCGGGCCTCACTCCCAAACTTCTAATCATATGTTAGTTGGACTTCATTCTTCATGGCACCCGGCTCTTATTCATCCGTCATGACATCCAAATTTGGTTATATTTCATTGGCACCCAATCTACATAATTATTACTATTGTATGTGCTATCATCTCAATTTGAAATAAACAATAAATACTATTATTACTACATTACTGGAGTTCATTTATTATCATCATTTTATCTACCAGAGCTAATTTCACCTCCTGTACAAAGTCATAATTTTTTAACTGAATGACTATATTATCTAATGAGCAGTGAGGTCTTCCTCAAGGATATAGACCCATATATTGGCACTAATGTGTCTTTCGTTTGATGAATTCATACTAATTTGCGTTAACTGTTACCTGAATAAGATCGAGTATTCCCAACTCGCTTTCTGACGAATCAACACAGAATACAAAATAGAGTGTGGCGTAATGTCTGTAGATGAGTTTGTAGTCTGATCCTCCTATTAACCTGAATAAAACATGAATGTGTCAAAGATACTGATGCTCAACTTGACATTAACAAGATAATAGGCTAGACCATTTATATGGCTAGATATGCATGATAATGTCACCTGATACCTTGAATTAGTGGGACCATATTTGATATATGAGAATAAAGATGTTGCTGGTCTTCAGCAGGATGCAAAATAATACAATTTTGACTTTTTTAGTATTCAGCCCCAAATTTGGTACTTTTTTATGAAATTACCTCATTTCTTATCCAAGTTGATAACATAATCTATTCATGCAAAATGGCAACACTGGTATTTGTCCAATTGCCTGATGGTCATTTTATCATTAAAATATCCGCTTGTCTATGCTCCAGTCTGTTGTGATCCACAAACGTTAAATTAAGGTAGGAATTATCCACTATTAGAGCTCGTCATATGTGTAAAAGTAAAAATTTCCAGCGAAAATTCAGAAGAAAACTCATACTAAACTAAATTGGGTTCTGTTACAATGACAGGTACAAACGGATTTGAGCCAGGCATGATATTAGGGAGGTTCCAAGGCTAGCTATTTTAAGGCTTGGTAATTCATATATTGTTTTATTAGCAACAACATACACGATATAATGCTATGAGCAAAAAATATCCATAGTTTGCCATAGTGAAGCTCAAATTCAATCAAACTAATAAGCATGTCCAGTTTCTTAATTCTAAGGTTTGACAACTAAAAATCAACACTGTCGTCCCTCCCTCTAGGAAGTTACGCATGTTATCATCTCTTGGATACTTACGTCCCTCCCTCAAGGAAATTACAAACATTATCATCTCTTTTGGATACTAAGTGGAATGTTTCTCTAATTATCTGGTGCTGTACATCTTCAGGCTGAAAACACAGGAGAAAGTAAAGGAGCTACTGCACAAAACTCCAACCAGATTAGCAGGTTTTCGGTAACTTATGAGATTAAAATATTAGTTATGAACTTCTAATTTTAATAATAATAAAACCTTATTTCAAGAAGAGAGATAATTGATACGGTAGTTTTTCCAAATTTGAATGGAAACCCTCAATTTCTGAAATACCAGCAAAAAAGTGACAATGAGATAACTTCAGATAAGGCCCAGCAAAATAGCCTTTACAGATATTCTCGAAACCAATTTTGTTCTCATCTCACACATTTTTATGGAAGCCTAGTAGTGCCAGTTAGATTTTTGCTTAAAGTGAAAAAATTTAGATATAAAGTCGAATATAAGAGATAATAAGTCGAAAATTTTAGATTATAAGTCGAAAATTGAAGATATAAAGTTGATTATTCAAGATATAAGTTGAATATTCAAGCTAAAAATTTGATAATTCAAGATAATAAGTCGAAAATTCTAAGATAATAATTTGAGATAAAAAGTTCAATATTTGAGATAAAAAGTTGAATATTTGAGATAAAAAATTGAAAATTCAAGATAAAAAGTTGAAAATTCAAGATAATAAGTTGAAAACTCAAGATAATAAGTCGAACATTCAAGATATAAAATTTAATTTCAAGATATTCGGCATTGCTCAGGTGAAAACTGTCCAATATATGATGTGGATGACAGACTGCAAGATAGATGACACCCACCCCCTCTATCCCTATTTGAATCAGGCACCCTTTGGGAGCCTTTATTCAGTGGCAAAGAGGCCTATAGACTATGGCCCCTCTAGCGGAATAGGGCCTGTGACGCCTGCAAGAAGGGCCTGCCGGCCAATTGGTTGTGCCTCGGGGGCTCCGAAGTTATTGATGTGGACTACCACTGTGTGCCTGTTGGGGCTTGGTGAACCGGTCATGACTGAAGAGCCGCCATTACCCATAGTGGGCGTGTGTTGGGTGAGGGGGGTATCTCGAGACTCAATGTTGGACAACACATGAAGAGCACATAGCCACCTCCCTGGCTGAGCCATAGCACAGCGGGTCTGTTTTCCATTAAATTTCCTGGGCCACTGCTAATGGATATATACACATGAATTATGAATAATTTGGACACTGGAACACCTTATGAATTGATAATATGAATTCTATAACTAAAATCTTTAGTTCTCACATCACAGCTCTCGGTAGACCTTATTTATTTGTGGTGTTGTTTGCAAAGCTTCTACATAAACTATAAATTGTATGTAAAAGACAAAATGGGAACCAAGGGACGTAGCCAAAATCTTACGGATTTCCACCTTTTGTGCCATTCCGGTCGAAACATGGTCATTTCGATAAGATATGATCATTAGTTCACACATATCAATAATATGACCTCATACTTAGTGTATATTGAGTGAATGGCGACATCCATTAGAGCCACTCTTACAAAAAAACACTCTGGTAAAGCCGGTAAACCATGGTAAAGTCAGGTTGTAAAGTCCATGTAAAAAGGATTTATCCTTGAAAATTCCAAGTAAAGGCATGGTGTACCCAACTTTCCTCTTGTAAAATGAAATAGGACATATGGCTTGAGTTTTGGAGAAGACCTGACATCAGCCCTCTTAATTCAGATTGTTTGGCTTCGGCAATCCGCTACAGCAACTTTTTTTTTTTTGCAATAGCCCAGTTTGCTTCAACAAATTTCTTTGGCATTGCCGTAGCCAATTATGAGGGCTGTGACATGGTATAAGATTTGTCGAACTTCGACATCCTTACATAAAAACAGACCCCAAAAGTTTGAGAAATTCTATCTGCATCTCCACTTGGGTTGCAATTTTCCAACTGGTACCTCAATATTTCCAACCAATGCAAATTTCCAACTTGACTCCACCCCCTCCAAGGTTGGCAAATTACCACCAATGACCATTTCAGTCAAACAGATTGGCCACAACAAGTGTTTGAATTTTGGTCTAAAACAACAAATTTCACACTAAATATTGCTTGGAAAATCAAAGTACCAGAATAATTCAACTTATCTTTGGTCTGAAATGTCCAGCTTATGTTGTGTCAGGCAAGAAATGTTCAACTATTGAAAACTTTGACCACAGTTGGGGATGTGACACCTCACCCCCTGTCGCCACGTCCTTGATTCACATGTTGACAAACTGACAATGTCCCAGTTCTCGACACGACCTCCAAATATATATCAATCTTAGTGTCAATAATAAGCAGTTGCAATTGAAATAAAGTAATTATTTTGTCATAAACTAATACAGTTTTTTTGTGTAACTGACATGTTGAAGTTATAAGTATGCTTTCAACCTGCAGGCCAGCAACATTAAAGAGTCTGTATAAAAAGATGATATTGTTATCTTATTCTACAGACAATTACAATTGCCACAAATCATGGTGGGGAATCATGTGGTTTCGAGGTTGGGGAGTACCACACATTCAAAATGTGCAAATGCACAAAAACATAATATTCGAGGAACTGACACAAAACATAGCAGTTTGACTGTTACGAGCATATGCTAGTTTATTTTTGAAACAAGTTGATACCTTATTTGTTCCGAAATACTTAGTGGTTTTCTATAACATTCCGACCAAAGTTGCCAGTCGGAGGTGCGTGGAATACACCAGTCCATACATCTTGGAGAATCCTTCGACAGACAACTTTGGTCAGAATGTTAGAGGAAACAACTGTGCGTTTGGACATAAATGAGGTACCGTATCAGCTTGTTTAAAAAATAGAATAGCATCTGCTCGTCGCTGTAAAAATAATATGTAGTATGTCATATCTTAGTTTATTACCTTTTTTCCTCGCGTCTGGTCACGTTTTAATAGATCGCCTGGCCATTCTGAATGCGTGATACTAATCAACATCGAAACCACATGATTCGGGATCATTCCCCACCGTGACAAATAAAAACTTTGAGCAACTTGAAATGTCAAAGTTGTTTGAGTATTTAGTCATCCATCATGGTGCATGAAACATGAGCTCAAATTCAAATTGCCACTTCAATTTCAAGTCACACCCACTGGCACTGTCGTAGTTCACTCTTGTCCCAGTTCTCGGAACTCCCCAGTCTCCCCTACCCGTCGATTTGAACAGAATGAATATTTGAGTAACAAAGAGCTATTGTCTGGTAAGTGGGGAAAGATAGAAACAATCTGAATACAACAGCATTTAAAGAAAAAAATACCAAATATGACTACTAGTTTCCAAGATAAGAATTGATGATGTGTTATTTGACACAGAAACTTGTATTGCCCAATTTCGTGGAAATCATCTGCCAATGATAATGCAGCTACACATTTTCTACTTGCCAGACTTATCTAATTTGTAGATATAGTTAATATTAATTAATCATCATTAACTGTTTATGCATGTTGAGGGACCTCCGCGATTTAATTTGCGTGATCAGGACAACTGCACAGCATTCTCCGGTAGTATATATGGGTCGGAGAAGATTCGGTCCAGGGAAGATTCGTCAGGGACGATTCGGCAGGGACATTTCGGTCCATAGTTTGGACCGAATCTTCTCACCTAAAAATGTTTTTATCAGTAGAATATCTGGATGTTTATATATATTTTTCTTTTGTTTATATAATTTATATTATATTTTGATCTTATGATTTGAACATTTTGTTATACTATATAATATTCTTTGTTTGAACAAGATACAATGGTGATCAATCCGAGTTGAGAATCACTCAGTTGGTGAGTTGTTTGTTTAAAGGAATATGATCCTGAAAATATATTGTCATGGCCAGGAGAAGAAAGTCGTGGCCACGAGAATATGCAGTCAGGGCCACGAGAATATGAAGTTGTGGCCACGAGAAGAAAGTCGTGGCCACGGGAATATCAAGTACCCTAACTGTCAAACTACGTTTCGATGACCCATTAATCAGCCTATTATGACCAAATTGGACAATCTAAACCAGTTTGTATGATATATAAGATAGGACACTGCATTCAATATCTGGAAATGACCATTTCCATTTATGTTACGATTCACGAATAATAAAATAACAATCTTAAATACAACAAAAAGGGTCTGTTTTCCAGACTTCGTGATTGCATCTCAGCTTCAAGTGCATATATACAACAACAATTGGAGGTCAGACTTGTCCCAGGAAACCTATACGGAATCCTGGACTCGCTAACCATATCGCCATGGCAAAAATAAAATGAAGAGCCTATAATCTGCGAAAATAAGTAGCTTTTTCTAAAAGAAATTGTTGAGGGTAGCTTTCGGTCGAATCACGACTAAGCGGACAGATTTTTGGCGATTAATGATTTAAATTTTCGGGACTAACCAGACTGTACTTTCGAAGTGGGTGCCTGCATCGAAAGATGAAATTTGGAACACTGAGACACTCCATGATGATATTCAATATATGCATTTGTAGAATGAGAACAGGTCTAGCTATTGGAATATAAAATGTTGTTGTTGTTGTTTGAATCTGATATGGGGACCATCGAATCAGATTGAGTACCTTTAAATGGGTGATTCTCGCTTGTGGGGAACATCTGTGCACAGTTCAACAAATATACAAAAATGAAACTGCGCTAGGGCAATTAGCTATAATTTTTTTCTTTTCTGTTGGATACAAATATTCATCAAAATAATTTTCAGCAACACCACTCAAAAGAGTCAAAGGGATTCTAACATTTGGCTACCCCAATAAAGGTGACACCGATAGCAAAAAATGCGTCCAGATAACTTGTTTTCAATAAATAAATTATCTTGTATTTATCAATTCTTCAATGTTTTAACTTGTTTTTAAACTGTTTTAATCTGTTTTAATAAATACATTTTCGGATGTTTTATCATGTAAAATGTATATATTCATATCATTATTTGAATTTGTTGACGTGTTTTTATTACTATGTATATATATCCGTTAATATTGTTGCCAATAAAAAACGTGAAGTACAAATATAATCTCCATTGTCATCAAAAGACCAGTCCCACATCAAAGGCAATCAAAACCCCCAAAATTTAATCAACATATATATATACAGGGTTTCCGCCAAGGGTAAATTAATGGTTCGTCCCGTCGGGCGAAAATTTTGTTATTTTACACTGAAAAGTAGCCATTTCCTTGCACCTGAGTGTCCCACAAAACAATCCAAAGCTACGTATATTACGCAAGTCGATCATTTTCTGTGGGTGCATTAATTATGTTGATGGTATCCAGATAATTAATCATGTAATTACGCACGTAAGACTGCCGTCTGATTGAATACTATATCAAGCTACAAGTTACAGTGTTTAAAAATTTATAACTTACAATAAGATTCCGTATAATGAAACTAAACACTAAAAAGCATCTATGCATTGTCCAATACTACCTAGCTGGGAGAATTGAATTAAGTATTTCCTAGAATTTCAAGTGGCTTCCGTGAAAATGAAACTGACTTTTCCATGTATTCTGTCAATCGTAAAACTGCAGGGTTTGTCTGCAGGAGATATTTATAGCGGCGAAATACGAATGGTAGCCAAATCTTTCAAACTCGGAACACATTGCTAGTCTATTAGTCCAACAACTGACGACTGCTGCTATAGAGTTTTAGCCAACGTGTTATAAAATATAATTGAGTTTTGGCGGGAAATGGGAACATTTGCGCCGTTGTTTGTGTTTGGGGACCCAGGCGGGACAACGAAACTATTATTGACCGTACTTTGACTTTATCTCCATATTTGGGGGGGGGGGGGGGGGGGGGGCATGTTTTTTGTGTTTATCCTCCAATGCATGTAATATGGGTCATATGAATGATTTTGTCACTATGAATTCCAGCTATAAAGACTGATTTGGGACAGGTTCGGTATTATAACAGTACGATAGCACGGGATCTCGGAGGTAGATACCTCCTTTGGTAGGAGAACCGGGGCCGCCTGTTGGCGTATGTTGATCCCTACTCTGCCTAACTCAGCAATTCGGCATTCTTTGATCAAATTATGTAATCGTACGATAGCACGGGATCTCCGAGCGTGAGTAGTTTCAACCACAGAAATCCCGTGCAAAATAATATCCGTACTCAGCAGTCAAGACATTCTTTGATGTTACCGCGACATTTATTACGTTATTTCAATGCACACCAAACATTACGTTGTAGTTTTGGCGCTTTGATTTCAAAGGGTTACGCTGCACTGGTAACACACTGTGCTCAATTGACCCGCTTTTTCACCAGTATTCTGTTTAACCCCCAGAACTCCCGCTGCAGCCGGATTTTGTATGACATATTGCTACTGACTTTTGGTACATGTATGAATCAAACAGATCATCTGTGAGGGGAATGGGTCCGTGGGACGGACCCGCAGCCGGCCTGGCGGAAACCCTGATATATAGGAACTTGCTAAAGAATAATATTATTTAATTGACTGAATAACATCTCATGGCATATACCGGGACATTGATAGGCCTATATCAAATGTTTAATATAATATTGATTTGCTCCAAATTGCCAAGTGTCCTCCGTGAATATAACTGATAGAACAAGCCACTAAATTACGAACTAAAGCCAGTAAGGCAAGTGCTATATTAGTATTATCGATTTTTGTGTCGTTATTTGTTTAAAATACTCTCAATTGACATATACATTACACAGCTGTTCCTCGCATTAAAGTCGTCACTTTCGCGCATTTTAGGGGGCCTCTGCGAATTCGGGGATTTCCACAAAGGGCTTACACCATCTAAGTTCCATTGCGAGCTTTAAACACTATGAGCGAATAGATTTTCAATAAAAGTAACAATTATAACCAACGCACATGTATTTATCAACTAAATACTAATACAAGCGTGAAACCATCCACTCACCTACGTGTCATTTATCCTTAAAATCCGACAAATAACAGAGTGTAAACACTGACATGTCGTGTGTTCGTCGACCATTGCATATGTGACCCATCATTTCATGAATCCCCCTGTGAGTTCCCTGTGCACATGTCAAGGTAATCACTGAGTGTACAATTCATGTAGCCTGATATAATTCAAGTTGTGGGTAACTACAATCTGCGCATGCATGTAGTTTTTACAACTAACCAATTCCAATTTGTTACACATGCGTACCGTTAACTTCCTGATAGTCATGCGGGTTGCAGAATCATGTTCGGATACATGAGCCATGCACGGTAATTTGCACGGGACGCACGTAGTCATGTGATATGTTAGCTCCTCCTACTTCGGCCATTTAACAATGTTTTGTCAACATGTTTTCCGACTGGATTTTTGAATTAAATAATTACGGAATTATACACACTTTCTGGTAGGTGTCAGAGTTAATATAGATATAATTCAAGTTGAGGGTAACTACAATCTGCGCATGCATGTAGTTTTTTACAACTAACCAATTCCAATTTGTTACACATGCGTACCGTACTGTTAACTTCCTGATACAGTCATGCAGGTTGCAGAATCTTGTTCGGTGACATGTGCCGTGCACGGTAATTTGCACGGGACGCACATAGTCATGTGATATGTTAACTCCTCCTACTTCAGCCATTTAACAATGTTTTGTCAACATGTTTTCCGACTGGATTTTTTTATTAAATAATTATGGAATTATACACACTTTCTGGTACTAGTACAGTAGTAGTGGTAGGTGTCAGAGTTAATATAGATTGCAATATTGTTAACATTAATCACTGTGTTAGTTGATTCTTAAAATTAAGTGTATTTAAATTTTTTTAGCTAATCGCCCATGCTGAAGCGCGACGGCTATGCGACCGGTCGGAGTCTGACTATCCCCTAAACAGGGCCTTCTGCAATTTGCACCCACTATCGAAATTAGGCGAAGTGATTTTTTTATATAAATATTACGGCAGTTCATACATAGTATTGGTAGAACCTCGACATCCTTGCTTTCCCATGATTGTTGAAAACCAAGATAGCTTTGATCATGTTTGTTTTAGCCTCAAATTCGAGGCGTAAATTCAGAGCTATCAAAAAATAAATTTATGCCAGCTGGACATGCGGAAGTAAATTTCAGATGCGAGTAAATATAATATCCGGTTTTCAACACTAGCTCTTAATCCGGTCCAATGTAGGCCTACTTCCAGGAACGTAACTATGTTGCATTTTTGTGTTCATAAGTTATAATATGATTACGTCAGTACGTATGGACAACCCAAAACACGTACGTCCATCTATAAAATGATAAATGTATGTTTCATAGGAGTGCCTGTATTTCTGGCCAACTTGGGATATACGATCACGCCAGTGCGTATGGGCCGTAGGACGGCGACATGTCACTCTATGTCCAAAGGTTCGCTATTCCCAAGGTTCATTATACCGAAGTTTCGCTATTCCCAAGGTTCTCTATATTCCTCAATATTCAGAAGGTTTTTATAACTTGTTATTTTGAAGTTTCATTCTATTATCTATATTCTAAAGTATTGAGAGGGTTCTTTATCATAAGACTCTTTTTATGAAGGAAATAACTTAAAGGTACTCAATCCGATAACTTCGATAAGACGCTGCTAAATTACTCTTTCTTTGGCTTCGGTGGGAAAAAAATATTTGATTAGTGTCGAACCCACCCATCAAAGCTCAGAGTAATTAGATATCGATCTTTACAGTTTGCTATTTTTATTGTTTCTGGGCCTAATCGTGCCAGGACGAGGTCAAACGGGCGGTCTTCCAGATAAAGATGGATAACTGTAAAATCGTGGTAATAATAACTACTTGGTATTAGAGTTGTCCATCTTTTCTGGTTAAATACGCCCAGAATAGCCTACCTTCAGAATAGCGAACCTTCTGAATAAGAACCTTTGGAATAGCGACCCTTCGGAATGTGGAACCGCGGAATAATGAACCTGATCCTGTATGAAGAGCCCATGAAACGTCCATCAATAAATGTATACATGTTTCATGGGACTGTTTAAGACTGGAGTAAAGTTGAGACCAACATGTCTTTGTTAATATCGGTGCTCAGATTTCAACGAAATTTGGTGTGGTGACTCAGGGTGCCCTGGCAGAGTTTTTCTAAATTTGTATTTAAACAAATTTAAATAAATTAAAAAAATATGAACATATGTGAATATTTAGGTACAAATAAACCTATTTGCACGAGAATATGTTGCAGCACCAGATATAGAGGAATGTGGGCCACAGTTAGACATGGGTCAGAGTGAGATATTGCCTCTAACATTTCTCTAATTTCCAGACCAATATCCATGGCGCCAGTCAAGAGATATTAGCCATATAGCACATGTTACTATATTTCTTCAAAATGCAATCATCAGGTGAAGGTTGAATCTGGCCAAGCAACCAATTTTCAAGGCAAAATTATTTTATTTAATTTTTGCAATTTTAAAGGTACTCAATCCGAATTAACCCTCGCAGATTATTATTTCCTTGACTTCGGAGGTGAAAAATATTTGATTCAAGTCGAGGAACCCACAACATCAAAGCTCAGAGTGATCAGATACCGATTTTTTAAATCTATCATTTTAATTTTAAGTGGCCCAGCAAACAGCAGACGAGAATACTTTTTCTGACCAAATTGCAGATGAAGATGGATAATTCTAAAATCAACTCTTTTTTTTTGTGTGTGTCAGATGTTTGACAAATCAGCAATATTCGTTGAGCAAAAAGTTGATAAATTACAAGTTTTTGTCGATTTTATGCTATAATTGACTGCAGTTTTTTTTCGAGCAATTAATCGATTCTGTCAACTGAAGCGGCATTTCAAAAAATCTTCTTGTTGTTGGAATCTGATGATATGGGGACTATTGATTCGGATTGAGGACCTTTAAGGGAAAAATATCTTTATTGGATAAATTTACATATAATACTGAATACATTTTTATGAAAACGGGTTACGTGGATGGGGCACAATGACTCAATGAGACATAATTTATGGCCTGTGGTAGGATCCAACTTCAGTAGATGACAGGCACTTCAAAAAGGAATGAGATAATTTGCCAAATGACTATTGTTTTGGGGCTGGAGTGGATAAATAATTTAGATCAAACAAACTGATGTCATTGTGCAATTGTCAGTATGTTCGGTGCATTTCCTATATGGTTACTACTTAGGGGTGACCCCTCTGTGAAGTAGATGATAAGAAACAAGTATTAAGGGTGGTCCCAGCTCGAGATTTCATGCTTGTTCGTGACTTTTGTGAGCTTTTATCGTACTCTCAGATGTCTAATCATTGTAATGGTCAATAATAGTGATAGCGGAGACCTAGACTGAAATTAACAATATTGATGGAAATTTAATTCTATTTAATTCTATTTCAATTTAATTCTATATATGTCTCTTTGCCAAAAAAGTTAATGATCGTTGAGAATTTTATCTAAAATTACTAATCATGCGACACATGCTGACACTATTGGTTAATAGGCATCTGATAGTGTATAAACATTTTAATAATTGCCCGGGAGGAATGCCATTATTCTTGACAGGCATAGATACATAGATGTTCATGGCATGGTCTGAGAAAATGCTACTAGATTAAACATTTATATGATTGCCTCATTAGTCATGTACATGTATAACTAGAAGGTCGTGACAGTTCAACTAAGTTGGCCTGGAATTATATTAATATAATGTTTAGCATACATATTATTCGACAATAGCAAGTACGCAGGGCTATATTTAACAATTTTTCCACAAATAGCCACTAGTTAATATATATGCTAGCCATGCTGATCAAGCTCCCGCTTAATGCTTAAGGTTTAAATCGAGAACACAGTGTTAAAATCATGAATTATTTAATATGTGAGAATGCTAAAATTAATCACCGTGCAATATAATTATTAAATTTAACTTGATGTGTGCATCACAGGAAACAGAATTCATACACACAGATGGAAAGTTGACCCGGAAGCATATCCTCTCACCAGTCACTGCATGAACTCTTCCGTGTGCCCAGACCAAGTGGGATTGGGAGATATTCTTCTTTTCCTTCACTCAACAAGAAGATAAATGACTCACTTTGTTAGTCACCAATTCACTGGGCTTCACATGTTTGTTACATCTGTGTGTCGACTGTAGGTGGCTAGAATTGTATTTTGACCTGAGTCACGGCATTCACAGTGAGTGGGTGAGGCTGAGCCTGAAGTCGTTGATAACTAAATTTAGTAATCTGTAATCACTAAATTGACTAATACAATCCTAATATTATTAGATTAGTAAGCCACATGAACGCTTTCACCAATTACAGCGTCCACAAGTTCCAGCTACGCGCTACGTTCAACCAACGGTTCATGACTGAACTATACTGTCTATAGTAAATCAGTCAGCTCTAAAATGTCCATTTTCTGATTTCCTTGACCCAAGTTGAGGCTTGACCTGACAGTGTTAGATATTAACAATTAAATTTACTATTTAGAGAAGTAGTTAGTAGATTGAACGATTTGCCTCTAAGTCTAACCACTAAACCAGTCCAGGTGAAAACAGACTTAAAATTGAACAATAACAGAAGTTCAGAACAAGTCAAATCGCCGTGGTGATCAGTCTGCACAGACCAGTCCACATTCCAGTGACCTTCATTTTCATATTTTTTTCAGTCACAGATTCGTCATTGAGTTTCTTTCCGACTGACTGATTTTCGTTTTGAACACAGTTCACTTCAAGTTCAACTTCAAAACAAGTTGTTGTTGTTGTTGTTGACATGTTGTTGTTGTTATTCTTCTTCTTCTTTTGACTGCTTTGACTCTAAAGTCATTCCAGTAATGGGCTCGTTGTGCTATCTTCGCTTGTGCTTTCTCGTTTGTTCTTAACGCTTACGTGCTGTGATACCGTTGTACATTTAAAATACGAGCGATAACAATAACAAGCAATTCAATTTCAAATTTCGCAAACAAGAGAGCGCCACCATTTTGTAACGAAATTACGTCATCATTTCCAACGTTGCCATGGCCTGCCAGGTGACGTAATATTCTAACTGTAACGGTACGGAATCTGGCGAGGTTTGCCGAATGCTAGGCGCCCGCGTCAGCTAAATCCACATTAAGCATTTAATTTTGAATAAGGTTAATTTTGTTTTTTCAAATTTAATAGTATTGCTATAGGGAGGCTGATCGAAGAAGAAACATAAATTCGTTTTATTAATTTGTCAATCCTATTCCAACATGGCGGCCACCATAGTAGTCCCGTCGCTGGCTCAGTCCACTCCGCTTACTACTCCGTAACGTTACGCTCCCGACAGACATGGTGGTACTGACTAGTCTCTCATGCTGGGAACGTTACGCCTTAGCGTAGTGAAGGCATAGAGCTAGCGTCTGGTCTACCACCATAGGGGCCCATAGGTCTGAATCGCCCGGATGTAAAAAAAAAATTCATGTTGATGGGGTATAGAAATTACTGACGTCACAAATATACTTGCTTCGCTTATGTTACCGTAAAACAACCCTTTGGGTTGTGATTATATTACATACGAGTGTATTTATTGTTGTCCATGTTGTTAAATCAAATACAAATCTATAAAAAAAACAACCCAGTTTCGTTAAACAAACATCTCATAATCCTCTCACACCTTCTAATTAGCCACTGATTACCGCTAATTGATTTTTGGGGGCGGGTTGTCCGGGGCGGGTTGTCTCAGAGTGAAAGGGGACGGGTTGTCTCGGGGGCGGGTAGTCACGGACCCTGTCCCTGGTACTTCCAAACTCCATGCAGGGTTAACATCCCTTGGTGACTCGGTAAGACTGATGCGCTCTGGTAGAGATTGCGGTACTTCGTGTACAGATAGATATATATAATTTATTCAATGACTCGTAAGCAGAGATGTGACTAGAGGCCGGGTCTCCGTTTGGGGGGGGGGGGGGGGGGTCCACCTTGGGAAATTCCAATCCAACTGCACCCCCCTCCCTTGAATCAGAATTCAGACCAAACACAAGTTTTGTATAATTCCATTTGCACCCCCCCCCCCCCCCCCCCCGTTGCACCTCGGTGCTCAGGCCTAATATCCTATATATTCATAAACCATGGTTCTATATATATTCCCGGTATGAGAACATTCAGATATTTTAACCTGAAAAATTGCATAAATCATAACATCTAGTGGTCTAACTCCAGACAAATGCACACGGCTACGGGCAAGAGACCAGGGCACACCGGGCTGACCATGGTTGTTCGGTCCGGTCTGAGAAAAGTTTGAAAACTATACAAGAAAATCGCAAATCCTAGCATCTAGACTGGCCTCAACTGAAGTTTTCCCATAGTGTTGGAAATTTCCAACCTCATACTCCCCCTCAGGTTGGAAATTTCTCCAACTGATGACCATTTTAGTCCACAAGTTTGACCAAATGTAGTCAAATATTGTTTTGCTAAACTAATTAGCAGTTTTGTATTGGCCATGGGGCAATGACGGGAGATTTTATGTTTTAAGTTTTATGAATTATGTGGACATATTTTTTAATAATATATTGGATGAATAAATTAAATTAAATGAAGCTATTACTTTTATGATGTTTTGTTGGAGATTATTTATATGTTTTATGAGTGAATATTTTACAAGAATAAATTACTTTTATTATTACTTTTGTTAATACTTTTATGATGTTTTGTCATCATATAGTTTGTTTGACATATTTTATGAGATTATTTTAGGTTTATGATAAAGCAAGTTTATTGTGAATATATTGAAGTTATTACTTACAAATTACGTGGTAAATCCAAATATCACGTTCGAACACTATAAGGAATTATGATTAATGAAGATTCAATGAGAAAACGAATAAAATTTTTGACAGTTGTTCACACTCTGTTCACGTTGGCACCAAGTGTTTGTATAACAGTCGGTAGAATATACAGAGTCGTCTTTCTTATGCTGATATGATCTCAGTGAGAACTATTCGATGTTTGTTTAGATAAGTTTGCTGAGTGCTTTTCAGTTAGAACTGATCAGTTGTTTGTTTTACCGCATCAGATCTAACGACTTTTAGACTACGAAGATCAGCGACCTATGGGCAAAATACAGAGAAGAGGACATCAGAACATCGGAATTCCTACAAGAAGTGACCAAGATCTACATAATCGGCAAGGCAAAGAAATAAGAAGACAACAAGACAACAAGACAAGACTATTAGTTTATTTTGTATGTTTCAAATAAAGAATGCCGGTTATAAATGTATTTTAAATTGTTTTGTTTGTATTTCTGTTACACCTTATGTTATATCAGCTTGTGCATGTAAATATGTTTCATCCATTCTAATATAAGTCTAATAAAATATGTCATTACTAAAAATGAGTTAATCAAGACCCAACAAACAATCCCTCTAATTAGTTGTTATTGTTACAACAAAGAATAAGTGCGCACACAAGCTTAGTCCCACATAAGCCGTAATCCCTCCTCTAATTAGTTGGATCAATCGACTGGCCGAATCTTCGCTGCGGAATCCTCCCTCCGCCGAAAAATACATGGCCGAAACTTCCCTCCGCCGAATCTTCCCGTTCCCCGTACACCGGGCCGACCATGGTTCGGCCCGGTGTGCGAAAATTTTTAAATCTGAACAAGAAAGTCGCAAAATCCCCTAACATCTAGACTAGCCTTGCAAGCCTTCCTACTGTTGGAAATTTCAAACCCTACACCCCCACTTAGGTTGGAAAATTTCCAACTGATGACAATTCCAATGACAATGTTGACCAAATGTATGACAATATTGTTTTCTTAAAATAACTAGAAGTTTTTGACTGGCCACGGGAGGGACCAGGACACAAGGTTTCCAAGTGTTGGAAATTTCCAACCTGTCACACCCCCTAAGGTTGGAAAATTTCCAACTGATGACCATTTCTGTCAAAATTTTTGACCAAATATAGGAACATATGCAAATATTGGTCCAAAAACAATAAATTGTTCTATAAGAACATTTTCAACCTATTGTTGGTGTGAAATTTCCAACTAATGTTTTGGCCCCTGTCGCCACGTCTCTGCACAGAACCCACAGACTTTCCTGAGGATCAAATATACAACTTGCTTTTCACTCCTTACACCTAGGTCACTGTGTAGGAACTGCATGTTACATCGGAAGTCGTCTATCGCCGGTACTGTGATGGTTCTTGCCTGACTTGTCAGTTACGGTTCCTTCTGATTGAAAATAATCATTTTTGTGACAAAATCACGCATAATTATAGATATCTTGAATATATTACACTTTCATGAATGAACAGAGGCTGCAGAAGTGCCGTGTTATCGAAACCTGAACTATAGACCACAATTAACTCGGTTATATTAGCGAGTTAACGCGTTTATCAACATGTTATTTGAGTTTATCAACATGTTATCACTGAAAATCAAGCCACGTGGACGCAATTTCTTTGTTTTTCGTGGCGTATAAAATATGAAACACATTCTGAAGACAAACACTGATATAAAGTATACCCGTGTTATATTCTTCTGTAAAATAGCTGAGAAAGTATCCCGATAGGGGTTGATAATTGGGAGCTGTGGCCTCGTAATCAACACTGATGCGTGTTACGGTTCTATTTCAAACCAAGCATGGCTGTGACAGTTCTGTATATACATGAGATTTATTCGAACGATTTCTGCACTTTGGTCCGAAAATCGTCTTGTGTATCTGACATTTTAAACCAGATAGTGATTGTAGCTTATGTAATTTGCATAACAGAACAGGTATATTAAGAAATAACACAATAAATACCTAATACGGGAGATTAAGTGATATTAATCGGCAGAAATAAAATATTGAAAGTCCCGATGAGTAGGATGTGACATTGACCTTCAAACTGGTAAATTCAAGGTCAAATTGGGTAAAACTGGCGGATTTCTGTACTTTTGTCCGGGGAGTGTTTTGGACATTTCTGTACTGTTGTCCGTGAGTGTTTTGGACGGGTCAAATCATGACCACGACCGGACCTTGACCTACAAAATTGTCAATTCAAGGTCAAATCGGGTAAATTAACTTGCTGATTTCGACGAAATTTGGTACAAATGCTTGAAATGCAGCACAAGTGTCTCGGAACCTGTTGCAATTGCTTTTTCGAACAAAGCCATGGGACGAATGCCGCCAGCGGCGGGCTAACCTGCTAGTCTCTCTACTATATATTTTGAGAACTCCGTATGTATATATATAAATATATGTGTCCTCTATAGACTCTAAAACGGCTGGCTCGATTGAGTTCAAACTTCCCATCTAAGGGTAAAAAACCACGAGAATCGTCGTCTCGGCGTTTTGGAGCAGCTCAGACCACCCGTTCTCCACTCTCAGTCACAAAAACGGCACTGCGGTGGTTAATCAAGTGATAATTTAATGAGCCTCCTCGCTCTGTGAACCTCTTGAATTCTATTTTAGAACATTTACCGAAAACAATTACTACCCACACCAGTGGAAGCGTTCACATGTTACACCTATATTTAAGAGTGGTGATCCCGGTCTTATATCAAATTACCGACCAATTTCTCTACTAAGCTGCGTCTCAAAGGTCTATGAAAAATGTATTTATAAATATCTATGGGAATTTCTTGATGAAAACAAACTCCTATCATTTTATCAAGCTGGTTTCATGCGCAACGATTCAACCGTTTTTCAACTTACCGAAATATATGTCGATCATTAGACGACGGAAAAGAGGTCCGGTGTATATTCTGTGACATAAGTAAAGCATTCGATAAAGTCTGGCACCGTGGCCTCTTGAACAAACTGACAAAAATTGGTATAAGAGGAAACTTGTATAACTTGATGAAATCGTATCTAGAATGTAGACAACAACAGGTTGTCATAGACGGCACACGTTCGGAACTACAAGATGTAACAGCAGGTGTGCCGCAATGCTCTGTATTAGGCCCACTTCTGTTTTTAATTTATATTAATGATATAACCGAAAATATGCTGATGACACTTCTCTATTTCTTACCATCGAAGACCCCACCATGGCCGCAAAACTAATCTACGATGACCTCGAAACTCTCATGTGTTGGGCATCAGAATGGCTTGTAAAATTCAATCCCCTGAAAACGGAATCTCTCTTAATCTCCAGGAAAGAAACACCAGTATATCATCCACATTTGACCATGGGAACCGCGACAATTGTTGAGGTTGACAGCCATAAACATCTGGGACTTACTTTCGACAACATGGGCTCTTGGGGTATCCACATCAGATCTATGCTTGACAAAGCATGGAGTCGAGTAAATCTAGTACGTAAAAACAGATACAAGCTAAGCAGAGTAACGCTTGAAAAAATACATTATACATTTATCCGACCAATACTGGAATATGCCTCCCCTGTTTGGGATAACTGCCCTGATTATCGTAGTGATGACATTGAAAAGGTTCAGTATGAAATGGCCCGAATAGTAACAGGTGCAACCATCAGTACGAGTAACGCGTGCCTTTTGTCAGAGACTGGCTGGGAACTCCTCTCTTCACGCCGTAGAAAACACAAGCTATGCCAATTTTTTAAAATGATACGAGGAACTGCTCCATCAATTTTAAGAAATTATGTACGACCAATTCAGGCAAATAATTCCAGATATAACTTAAGATTTGAACATATAAGACTACCCTCGAATATTAATTATGACTATTATATGGATTCTTTCTTACCATCTGCAATTACCGAATGGAACAAACTGTCAGAAACTACAAAGAGCAGCAGTACAATCGAAGACTTAAAAAAGGAACTGAACAGTGACAATATACGTCCACCTGCCTATTTTTATCATAGTAAATGTCGTAAATCTCATATCCTCCATACCCGGTTAAGATTGAACTGCAGCCACCGGTGGCCTAAGTGGTGACCTGACAGATAACCATGTAAAAATTTCCCCCTTCTGTCTATGTGGGGAATTTGAGACAACTTACCACTATCTCTTTGAATGTACATTTTATCAAGAGCCCAGAAGAGAACTATATGACTCCCTACCAAATGTTTGCCTTATCTGAGAATACACTAATGCGGGGGTCAAGAGAGCGTAGTCTTCGCGAAAACAAACAAATATTTAATGCAGTACAGACATATATTATGAGAACAAAAAGATTTCCATGATCTGTATGGGTAACAAATTGCTTTGGATTCCGGCCGCGTTATGCGGCAGCACGATGTTCTCCATTATATATTTAGTACTAAATGTCTTCCGATAACGATTATTTTGTAAGTTACTTTACTTGTCACTATCCTGTATATACGTGAAATGATTCTACATGAAGAATGCAGCGATATTCACAGTGAACCCCATTGAAATAGGAATTGGCCATTGCGATTGACCCCCTCCCATGGAGCCTGACGCATGCATATTACTACGAGCATAATTTTCATCACGCAGCAACTAAATTATTGAAAACTCTGTCCCCTCTACTTTCTCACTCTCCCTCTCAGCCTCCTGCTATCCCTAACACTATCTTCCCGCTGTGTCCATCCAACTTAAACTTAGTTACTTCTCCTTTAAAAAATATTATTTCTATTATTTCCCGTCTGATCGATACCCCTCCCTCACTTATTGGGGAAGGGGCATGTCGCCAAAGAGGAGAAGACTTCATATAAGCCCTCGGGCTTGTTGTCTGATCCTCATTTCCATACATTATCTCTTATATGTTGTATATTTATGTCATTTGTGTATTATGTGTATTATGTTTGGATTTGGAAATAAAAATATGTTTACACTAATTTAATGAGCGTTTGTTTTTGACGCATCGCTATAAAAGAGTGTTTGTTTACAATTCAACGCAACAGAGATATACGGGAACAGACGCAGTTGATTTACAATTCTTTGTGAATAGCTAGACTGCCATTCGTTCCGAGTTGTTTTAGATCAAACAATATTCTCTGTCGCACTCATATTTCGTCATGAACGAATCCACTGTAATCGACCTATTTTTTAGAACGCAACACATGATACCAAACAAAATTACGTCGCGTTGGTGAGGGGGTTCACGGCGGGGTTAATTGACTGTCCGCTCTTTGCGGGGACTATTGACCATCTTGCAATGGTGGACAACCTCTGTCAGGGGCTGCTCAATGGCCACGGGCAGGTTAAAAAAAATCATACTTCTTTTAGGGACGGGTATCATTATTTCTCTTGATTAAAAAGTATGTCGTTCCTAGGAACGGGGAATTTTAGGACGGGTACCATGGATTAACTCATTGAAAAACAAAGAATGCGTTGCAAGGGGGGGGGGGGGGGGGGGGATTTAATCGGGTCAATTTTTCCGCCAGAAAAAGGCACAATTACTTCATTGAAAAAAAGAAAAAAAAACATTAAATATTAAATGTCATGTTTCTGACCAACCACGCCAATAATAATATCATAATCTTGCCTGCCTGTATAGATACCAATGGTAATAGAAATCTACTCTCATGAGATTTTATATTCATTTAATTAATACAGGGCCATTATTGAAATATCCAGGTGGGACAATGTTTCGATGCCAGCACCAACATATTTCTTCCTCGAAAGTCCCGCCTAAGGGACATTTACGCATGTTCGTCGCCCAGACATGAACATATCTTATTAAATCACGTTCAACTGAATCATTGATATGTTATGGGTGACCGGGGGATATGCTTGGTGGGGTGGGGCTTGGACAGGGAGGGGTGCTTAATTGTTGTATGCCCCAAACTTTGGTCAAATGTTTCAACAGTTACACAATTCATACCTTACACTAGATTGGTTGGAAATTTCACACCAACAATATGTTGAAATTGTTCCCTTAGTTTGATTTTACAACAACGACTGAGGGAAGTCACTCCTTATGTACATACACACATTGTAATAATAATGTGTTCGCTTAGAAGTTGGAACAAACCCTGAGTGATTGCCGGTCAGATTATCCCGAACAGCAGAACAAGATTAGTGCGATAAAGAAATAACGAATTCTAGCACCCAACATATATAATCAGCATCCAGCAAGCGGATGCCCAACATAAACTTCATAAATTGCGTACCTTACTCGTATTTAAATTCGCGCAGAACTATTTTTCGCGCAGCCGTCGGTGCGCGAATTTAAAAATGAGCGAAAAATAGTACGACTATGACAATATACACAGGGAAAACAAGAGAGTTATGTTGACGAGTTACATACAATATGAAAATTTGGACACTGAATTGACAATTACGCCTATACATTTATAGGCCTATATGTTTACATTCTATCAAGCAAATATAAAAAAATTAAAGCCAATGCCAAGCGACGTACGATGTTGAAATTCTTGTAAGATATACACACATTCTAGGAGTCATTTGCATGAAAGCACGTCGCCCCTACTCTGTAATGACACCGCATATATACACCATGAGTAAGTTATATCTTCACAACCCGCAGCCGAGTATTGATTTTTCTGAAGTCAGTTGCCTTCGCGGTTGTGGTTCTCTGTTTTCGAGTTCATTCCAGTTCATAACTATTTCAAATCAGCACAATTATTTGGAGCATCCATCATCTCAACATATTGATGATGTAGTTATGTTTTACACGATGTAAATCCACTGTGATCGTGTTCAATATACACACGTATCTTCAGAAAAGACAGAGAACTGAAACTGTCATCAGATCCAAGACTTTTACGAAAATATTTTTGTCAATTTTGAGCGAATTTAAATACGAGTAAGGTAATCGGAACAATGTATGGGTGTCAACGAACTTCTAACGTCTTATTTTTTGCTGATTAAAATGCGTCTACGAAAATATAGACAACACAAATACAAGACAGATAACACTATATGTCTATGATCACGCTTTCCGAAGTCAAGCGCTATGCAATTACACTATAGTTAACCGGATATTGATGCATGGCAATGTTGGGTCTGCAAAACGCGTTATTGTTCAAACTAGCTGGCGGCTTGGTGAATTTTGATAGGCGTAACACATGTTATTGAATAACCACGGGAAGGCAGTGTAATTCATAGAAATTGGTGAAAATGGTGCAAATTTCAACTCAGTTAATGCATATTTTATTGTGTTTATCTTTTGGTTAATTTCACGACATGGTCAGTTTGAACCATTATCTTGCTAAATATTAGCCGTAGTAGTATCCGTATAAAACCGATTAAATGGGGAGAAAACCGACTCGCTCAGGAGAGAACCCAAACAAATATCAAAATTCGCGGTTTTCGTCGTTGTTATGACACACACAATGGAATGTTCGTTATTATTACGATCGTTTGGGCCACCGATAGTGACGGGGATGGAAAAATTATTCGAATATCAGCCAGATGGCTCCAAAATTGTGTTTTAACTGTCAAAAATTCGCGAAAATGTATAACTTCAATCATAAGGAACGGTCACAAATCAGTCAAGAACCACCACAAACCGGCGATAGAATGACTTCCGATGTAACAGTTACTACACAGTAGTCTGCGTTACGTGAATATGTATTGAGAAATAACCTCATTAGTCATAGGTAATGACATTAAACCCCCCCAAGGAATTCCGAAAAAAAATCACATTTATTGTTTTAATGTTTTAAAATATTTCCTTCATAAAAAGAGTCTTCCTGATAAAGAACCCTCTCAATACTTTAGAATATAGAATTGACTTTTAAAATAACAAAAACCTTTGGCATAGACTACCTTCAGAATAGCGAATAGAGAACCTTCATAATAGTGAACCTTGGGAATAGACATGTCCGCAATAATTATGATCCCATTTACATCTGTCAACTTGGTACCATCAACACCAAATATGATCCCATTTACCTAGGGATCATCAGCACCAAATATGATCCCATTTACCTTGGGATCATCAACACCAAATATCATCCCATTTACCTAGGGACCATCAGCACCAAATATGATCCCATTTACCTTGGGATCATCAACACCAAATATGATCCCATTTACCTTGGGATCATCAACACCAAATATGATCCCACTTACCTAGGGACCATCAGCACCAAATATGATCCCATTTACCTTGGGATCAACACCATATATGATCCCATTTACCTAGAGATCATCAACACCAAATATGATCCCATTTACCTTGGGATCATCAACACCAAATATGATCTCATTTACCTTGGGATCATCAGCACCAAATATGATCCCATTTACCTTGGGATCAACACCATATATGATCCCATTTACCCAGAGATCATCAGCACCAAATATGATCCCATTTACCTTGGGATCATCAACACCAAATATCACCCCATTTACCTTGGGATCATCAACACCAAATATGGTCCCATTTACCTCGGGATCATCAGCACCAAATGTGATCCCATTTACCTTGGGATCATCAACCCCAAATATCACCCCATTTACCAGTCACCTAGGGACCATCAACACAAAATATGATCCCATTTACCTTGGGATCATCAACACCAAATATGATCCTATTTACCAGTCACCCAGGGATCATCAACACCAAATATGATCCCATTTACCAGTCACCCAGGG